>CM066172.1:43167533-43402533 GCA_033629205.1 Lithocarpus polystachyus
GCGGGGAGAGGGGGGATGTGGTTTTCTTTTTTGACACAAAAGTCACAATTTTTTAAGGGTTTAGCTTAGGAGCTCAATACAATTGAGATATGTGTTCAAAATTGATTATGTGTCTACATCATAATCAATCCAATGTAATAGAGCACCTAACTAAACGTTATGTTTTTTTCATTTTTTGCTTAAAAAAAAGATGTTAACCAATGCCCTAAAGGCAATAGTTTATAAACTATTTTCAAAAGAATAATAAGATATTAAATGTTGTTGGTAGTTTTTTATATTTTTCATTAAAGTGATATCAAAAAATTCCTACTATAATTTATTAACAATTACCATAACAATATTCGTTAATATGACTCTAAAAATAATAATTTTATCATGATAACGCGAGTAAGGGGATAATTGAACCCTGATTCGTCTCAAGGAGAAAAGCAAGTAATACACATGAGTTACAAGGCAATGATTATGTGAGTTCAGCTGGATAAACAAATAGTACACCTAGAATATCCATTAAAAAACCAAAACCACAAGTTTACAATATATTTTACAAAAAAAAAAATTCATTAATTGTTGAATTGGCATGTCACAATAAAATGGTTTGTCGTGAGTTCATGTGAAAATCATGAAACAACTTAATGCTGTAAAAATGTGCGAAAAAGATGGAAAATTATTAGGTATTCTCATAGTACTATAAATGCGTAGTCTCTCCCTCTCATATGAATAGTGGGCCCCTCCATAAATTTAATTAATAGGACCCACAATCCATGTGAGAGGAAGGAGTATGCATTTATAGTTCTACAAGAGTACACAATAATTTTTCATTATATTTACATAACTCAAACACAAATAATAATAATAATAATAATAATAATAATTGGAATTTATTGATAGTGACCTAACCTTAAAGAAACCAACCATGGCTGGTTCAAAGTTTTTTTTTTTTTTTTTTTTTTTTTTTTTTTTTTAGGAATTGCTCAAAGTCTATCTTTGTTTTTACTAATAAGGACAAAATCATAATTATTATCGAAATTTCAGAGCGATAATAATTATGTTTATAAACCATTGCCCTTAGTTGATTTTTTTTTTCTTTCTAAATTTTGAGAATATCAACTTTTAGAGAAAACATTTTTGGAAGGAGCACACTTGGTCAAAATTGGACATTATTTTGATTTGAAGGCCTAAATCAATGTTAAGATGACTTTTCAAAATCAAATGGTCTAATAATGCTCTGTATAATGGTGTACGGTAACTAAACTTAACATATCAAAAAATTGTATTTACAGGCTGCTCTTTCTAAGATTCCCAAAGACATTGCATCATGTTTTTCTCAACGTTGTACTATTGTTTATTTCTATTAAATCATTATGTTTCTTGGTTTGGGTAAAATACTTTTTTGTTTATTAACTTTTGTAGGTTTTTTAGTTGAAAGTCTCCTAACCCCACTATCGATGTATAAAATAAAAATCTACTTTTGAATTTTTTTTTTTTTTTTTTTTTTTTTTTTTGGGGGGGGCGGGGGGAGGGGGGATGTGGTTTTCTTTTTTTGACACAAAAGTCACAATTTTTTAAGGGTTTAGCTTAGGAGCTCAATACAATTGAGATATGTGTTCAAAATTGATTATGTGTCTACATCATAATCAATCCAATGTAATAGAGCACCCGACTAAGCTATATGTTTTTTTCATTTTTTGCTTAAAAAAAAGATGTTAACTAATGCCCTAAAGGCAATGGTTTATAAACTATTTTCAAAAGAATAATAAGATATTAAATGTTGTTGATAGTTTTTTATATTTTTCATTAAAGTGATATCAAAAAATTCCTACTATAATTTATTAACAATTACCATAACAATATTCATTAATATGACTCTAAAAATAATAATTTTATCATGATAACGCGAGTAAGGTGATAATTGAACCCTGATTCGTCTCAAGGAGAAAAGCAAGTAATACACATGGGTTACAAGGCAATGATTATGTGAGTTCAGCTGGATAAACAAATAGTACACTAGAATATCCTCGGAATCTTAGCAGAGAAGAAAAGTAAGTAATGCACCAAGTTATCAGGGTATGTTTATGTCACTTTAGGTAGAAATCCAACAAGCATAAAGGAAAATACTAACAATAATTTTGTAATAAATTAAAGATGGTTAATTGTTATTATAAGTAAAAAAATAATTTTAACAATTGATTCAAATTAAAACCAATAACAATTTACCACTAAAAATTTATTATAAAATTATTAAAAAAAATGTTACCAATGAAGCATTAATTTTTATTGTAAAATTCTGGTAAAAATGTTATCTTTCTCGTTCCTCTCTCTTTCGAGTGAAAAGACGTGGAAGATACTGACTCGTGTGCGTTGTCAGCGTGTAATAAAAGGTTACATGTCTGCGCGTCCAAGAAGTATTCAGCGCTTGCCCAGTCTGCGCGTCCAAGAAACGATTAGGAAAAAGACAAGACAAAACAAAAATTAATGTCCACGTTAATAAAATAATATAAAAGTCAAACTCTAAAAAGTATAGTACATTAAAACCTTTTTTTTATATATAGACATTAAAATCGAATTTAAACCCACTATAAGTTTCTTTTTTTTTTCCTAAGGTCGTGGCATTTTTTAATTTGACTATCATTACAAATTAATTTTTATTTTCTTAGAAATTTCATTATCAATCATTAAGCATAAAATTGTTATAAAAAAAAATCATTAAGCATAAAATTGTTATAAAAAAAATCATTAAGCATAAAATCAAATTATTAGTTTCATTATCAAACATTAAGATATATATAGAGAGAGAGAGAGATCAGAAAATGAGGCTTGTGTGTGTATAGTCATCGCCCTATGCCCTCAAGTATAAGTTAGATAAGTTTTAGGACACCGCTAGTGCATAACAGAGCATATCACCACTTGCACTCACATGACACATTTGGGCCAAACGCCGAAGCAGTCTACAACACAAGGTACATATATATATATATATATATATATATATATATATATCTTAAAACTAAAAACTGGAAGGCTTATCTAGGGGATGAGGTAGATGAGGTGGACTTTGGTTGTCTAGTAAGATACATCATTGGGTCACGAGAAATTTGACTAAAAACTATAGCCACTGGTAGGATGAAACCAGGTTGGGACGAACTCACCAAAGGGTATCTCATGTATCCGAAAGAAAGGTGATGTCTTTATTTGATTTATGAGATACCTTAGTGCCCAATCCTTCTTCTTTTCTTATCAAATTTAATATTTTGGGTAAATTCCACAAACCACTCTTGAGATTTGTAATTGATAGGGATAAAATCTCCCACCCGACGACAGCAGGCCACACTCGCCGACGATTAGATCCGTGACGGCTGAAATACCCGACGGACGTCAGAGCTCGACGACCCTAATCCTAGGGGGGCGACGGGAGAAGGCAGACGGGTGTTGGTATCAGGCACGGAGACCAGTCTTGCCACGTGCGCTTCGCTGGAAAGAGTGAATCTTGTCGCGTACGCTGCTTAGCCAGATATCTTGCGAAGCACGACTCCCACCCCCAAGAAGGGAATCGTGTCCAACACGCTTGGCTACCCCAGAAGAGTCTTGCGTCCCACGCTACTCGAGGGCAATTTCGGTACAAAGATATCTTCTCCAGCACGCCTTGCCCAAAGGCCATGACCACTACTATAAATACCCCCACACCCTCCGAAAATCGAGGTACATATACTAAGACCCGACTCTGGCACTCTGGAGTTGTGTAAAATACTAACTTAACCATCGGAGGGTCGTCGGCCGGTACCACACCAGTACTTCCCTTTGAGGTTCTTCCTACTTGTGCAGGACCGTCCGGAACGCGCGCAAACCTTGCAGCTCACTGGTTTGATTCTTAACATCATCAGTTGGCGCCGTCTGTGGGAATTCACACAAATTCCTGTTACGTGTTTCCCGGACTAAGGGTTGCATGGTACACACGCGTTCAAGGACGACCACCATGAACGACCAAGGCAACGAACAGCGCACCACGGCCCTAGAGAGACAAGTCCAGACTCTGGCGGCCGCGGTAGAACGTCTGACGAAGCGCAACACTGACTTGGAAGAGCAACTGCTGCGAAGGAACGCGACGGGTGACCACCAAGGAGAGAATCAGGAGGAGAGCAGTGCCGAGGAGAGGGACCATGAAGGTCCTGAAGGAAGCCATGCATTGAGCCGGCCTGAAGGGCAACAGCCAAACCATCAGCCGGCAGACGGCCATGCCCAGTCTAGTATGGCCGTGGAAATGCGAATGATGAAGGAACGCATGGACTTCATGATGAACGCCCTCAAAGGGCGAGTATCCAGCGACCTCGACGACCTCGTCCACCGCACGGACTCCCCATTTACAACACATGTCATCATGTTCCCTACGCCACCGAAGTTCCGCATGCCCCAGGTGGAAAGCTACGACGGGTCCAAGGATCCGCTGGACCACTTGGAAACTTTCAAGACGTTGATGCACCTGCACGGCGCGCCAGACGAAATCATGTGCAAGGCCTTCCCCGCAACGCTGAAAGGCTCTGCAAGGACCTGGTTTGGCAGGCTGACGCCCGGTTCCGTCGGCACCTTCAGGGAGCTAAGCGCTTTATTTGCCTCCCAATTTATCGGAGGACACCGTCACAAGAGATCTACCGCGTGCCTGATGAACATTAAGCAACGGGAGGATGAAACGCTGAGGTCCTACATAGCCCGCTTCAATAGAGAAGCGTTGACAATTGACGAAGCGGACGACCGGATACAAGTGGCCGCGTTCACGAACGGGCTGCGGAAGGGTAAATTCCTGTTCTCTTTGTATAAGAATGACCCGAAGACAATGTCAGATGTGTTTTACAGGGCAACGAAGTACATGAACGCGGAAGATGCGTTACTGGCAAGAGAAGAGAAGCCCCCCAAGAAGAGAGAAAGGCAAGAAGACACCCGACAGGACAAGGGGCGGAAGGCACCTCGGATAGGGGAGATCTGAGACAGCAGGCGCCCGAAGCACAATGCCGGGAAATTCACGAGCTATACCCCCTTGACGGCTCCGGTTGATCAGGTTTTGATGCAGATCAAAGACGACGGGTCCTTGACGTTTCCGGGAAAGATGAAATCGGACCCGGACAAACGACCAAAAGACAAGTATTGCCGCTTCCACCGGGATCACGGACATGATACCGCTGACTGCTACGATTTAAAGCAACAGATCGAAACCCTGATTAGGCAGGGGAAGCTGCAGAGGTTCATCAACAGGGAAAAGGCCGAAATGCCTCGGCAGGGACAGCCCCCTCACCGAGACAATGAGCATCCCAGACCACCCATAGGGGATATAAGGGTGATTGTGGGTGGCACACCAGTCGCCGGTTTTACAAAGAAGGCTCTGAAGTCCCACCTCAGGGCGGTCCAAAATGTTCAGGCAGCGAGCTCCGTCCAGAAGAAGCCGAGAACTAGCAGCCCCACTATGGAATTCACAGAAGAGGATGCCCAACACCTCCACCACCCGCACGACGACGCCCTTGTCGTCGATATCCGGATAGGGGACTACAACACCTACCGGGTCCTGATTGACAACGGGAGCTCCGCAGATATTCTCTACTATCCCGCGTTCCAGCAGATGCGGATTGACAAAGAACGCTTGGTCCCTACCAAGGCACCACTCACAGGTTTCGGGGGGACCAGAGTATATCCCCTCGGCTCGATCACATTGCCCGTCACTGTCGGGGAATACCCTCGGCAGCTCACTAGGGACGTCACCTTCCTAGTCGTCGACTGCTCCTCAGCATACAACGCAATCATAGGGCGACCAACCCTCAACGCCTGGAAGGCCGCCACCTCGACCTACGCCTTAAAGGTTAAGTTCCCTACAGAGTACGGGGTAGGAGAACTATGGGGAGACCAAGTGGCCGCACGAGAATGCTATGTGGCAATGATAGAGATGAATGGCCAGCTACAGACGATGAACATAGAGCAGAGGACGGGGGCAGAGCCTGTGGAAGAACTCGAAGAGATAATTCTCGACGAGTCCAAGCCTGAGAGAACCACCAGGATCGGTGCCCTCAGCAGTCCGGCGACCCGCCAGGCACTCACGACCTTCCTCAAGGAAAATCAGGACGTATTCGCCTGGAACCATGAGGACATGTCGGGGATCGATCCGTCGGTCATGGTACATAGGCTGAACGTAGCAACCTCCTTCCGGCCTGTCAGGCAAAAGAAGCGAGTATTTGCTCCAGAGAGAGATCGTGCAGTGGCAGAGGAGGTTGGCAAGTTACGAGAGGCAGGGTTCATCCGGGAAGTCTACTACCCCGACTGGTTAGCAAATGTTGTAATGGTCAAGAAGGCCAGCGGGAAGTGGCGGATGTGTGTGGACTTCACGGACCTGAATAAGGCGTGCCCAAAGGACAGCTACCCCCTCCCTAGAGTCGACGCTCTAGTAGACTCTATGGCCCGACACCAGCTGCTGAGTTTCATGGATGCCTTCTCAGGATATAACCAGATCCAGATGGATGAGGCAGATCAGGAGAAAACCTCATTCGTCACCAGCCAAGGACTCTTCTGCTACAAGGTGATGCCATTCGGACTGAAGAATGCAGGTGCCACATATCAGAGGCTGATGAACAAAATGTTCGCCAACCAAATAGGGAGGAATGTCCAAGTGTATGTCGACGACATGCTGGTGAAAAGCCAGAAAGAGGAGGATCATCTTAGCGACCTCGAAGAAACGTTCGGAACCCTCCGTTCATACAATATGAAGCTCAACCCCTCCAAATGCGCCTTCGGGGTCACCGCCGGGAAATTCCTCGGCTTCATGGTCTCTCAGAGAGGCATCGAGGCCAACCCGGATAAGATCAGGGCAATAATGGAGATGGCCCCTCTGAAGAATGTAAAAGAAGTTCAGAGTCTGAACAGGAAGGTTGCCGCACTGAACAGATTTGTGTCAAGGGCCACGGACAAATGCCTTCCCTTGTTTCGCACATTGAAGAAGGCGTTCGAGTGGACGGACGAGTGTCAAAAGGCATTCGAGGAGTTAAAAGCTTACCTCTCTTCCCCACCATTGCTGAGTCCTTCACAGCCCGGAGAAGAACTCTCCCTCTACCTGGCCGTATCCCCAGCCGCCGTCAGCGCGGCCTTGATCAGAGAAGAGGACGGGGTGCAGAAACCCGTATACTACGCCAGCCGGGCGTTCCAAGGGGCGGAAGGAAGGTACCCGCCCATGGAGAAACTCGCCTTTGCCCTAGTCACCGCAGCCAGAAAGCTCAAGCCCTACTTCCAAGCTCACACAATCGTCGTCCTAACCGACAAGCCTTTGCGGCGAGCAATGCACAATCCAGAGGCCGCAGGTCGTCTGGCCCTATGGGCAATAGAGCTGACTGAGTTTGACATTCGCTACAGCCCACGTACCGCCCTCAAGGGGCAGGCAGTAGCTGATTTCATAGCCGAGTTCACCAACACAGAGGACGAGGGGGCAGATGCAAGCCCAGCATGGAGTGTACATACAGATGGGTCGTCAACAAGACGAGCCGGTGGCATTGGGGTCGTGCTCCGTTCTCCTGAAGGAGACCAAATTGATTGTATGATCTGGCTAGAATTCCCCATCACCAACAATGAGGCAGAGTATGAAGCCTTGATAGCCGGACTGGACCTTGCCAAAGCAGTGGGCGCGGTCCGAGTAGTCGTCTCCTGCGACTCCCAGGTAGTCGTCAACCAAGTCAACGGGAACTACGAGTGCAGGGGCGACAGAATGAAGAGGTACCTCCATCAGGCAAAAAGAAGGGTAGACGAACTCGGAGCGAGGATAGTCCAAGTCCCCAGGGAGGAAAACGAGCCGGCCGACCGCCTCGCCAAAGCTGCTTCGTCAGGGCAGGAGAGCAGCACTGACGGTGTGCTACACTTTGTACAGGCTTCACCACTAGTAGACTCCATTGAAATGCAGGAAGTCGGCTCGGAAAGCAACTGGACCACGCCGTTGGCCTCATACTTGAGAGATGGCATCTTGCCCGACGGAAGAGAAGCCGCCAGAAGACTGAAGGTCCAAGCATCAAGGTTCGTCCTGATAGAAGGAGTCCTATACAAAAGGGGCTTCTCTCGCCCATACCTAAGGTGCCTTGGTCCCGAAGAAGCTGATTATGTCATGAGGGAAGTGCACGAAGGGATATGCGGAAACCATTCAGGGTCGCGGTTGCTGGCGCATAAGCTGATCCGCGCAGGATACTATTGGCCGACCATGAGAAAAGACACGCAAGCTTATGTCAAGGCTTGCGACAAGTGCCAGAGATTCAGCAACATCGTCAGACAACCCCCCGAGGAACTGACCCCCATGACGGCCCCGTGGCCATTCGCCCAGTGGGGACTAGATATCATGGGTCCATTCCCAACAGCGGTACGACAGCTCAAGTTCCTTGTGGTAGGCATAGACTACTTCACAAAGTGGGTGGAAGCTGAGGCCTTGGCAACCATCACGGAGAAGAACATACGAAGCTTCGTCTGGAAGTCTATCATATGCAGGTTCGGGATACCCAGAGTATTATTCTCCGACAACGGCAAACAATTTGACAATGGTCCCTTCCGGGAATTCTGTGCACAGCTGGGAATAAAGAATCACTACTCTTCCCCCGCCCACCCCCAAGCCAACGGTCAAGTGGAAGTAACGAACCGATCCTTGCTCAAGATTATCAAGACTCGGCTCGAGGGGGCAAAGGGGATATGGCCCGAGGAGCTGCCAAGCGTATTGTGGGCATACAGAACGACAGCAAGGACCCCCACAGGAGAAACACCGTTCAGGCTAACCTATGGAAGCGAGGCAGTCATTCCAGCCAAAGTGGGACTCACAACCTATAGGGTGAACACCCATGATGAAGGCCGGAACAACGAGGCCTTGCGCCTACAGCTCGACTTGATCGACGAAGCCAGGGCAGCAGCAGAGCAAAGGTTAGCCCGGTATCAAGATCGCATGGCTAAACACTACAACGCCCGAGTCAGGCACAGGGAATTCCAGGTCGACGACCTGGTCCTAAGAAAGATCATGGGCGCTGCCAGAGACCCAACCCAAGGAAAGCTCGGCCCCAATTGGGAAGGGCCCTACCGAATCACAGCGTGGCAAAGAAAGGGCACCTACCACTTGGAAACACTGGACGGGCAGAAGCTGCACCACCCGTGGAACGCCGAGCACCTACGCAAATACTACCAGTAGAAAAGAACGGCAGCCCCCTATTTTGTACCTAGTCGGTAGTCAGTCTACTTTAATGTATGTTCCTGAGACATGTTTTCTTCCACACAAAAATTATGCAAGTCATACAGAGGTTTATTCAAAGTCTCTTCCACTTACTATTAAGAGTTGAACATCGGAAACTTGCAAAGTACAAAGCCTTAGAGTTAAATCCGTTCAAGCATAAAAAGCTGACGGTGTCGAAAGCTAACGGTGTCGAAAGCTGACGGCCCCACTCGACGACGGCATAAAAGCGTCATGCGCCCATGCTGACGGCTTAAAAGCCACAAGGTTTTCCTAAATGGAAACACCCAATGCCTAAGTCTTAAAGACGACGGCCCAAATTCGACGACGGTATAAAAGCGTCATGCGCCCATGCTGACGGCTTAAAAGCCACAAGGTTTTCCTAAATGGAAACACCCAACGCCTAAGTCTTAAAGACGACGGCCCAAATTCGACGACGGCATAAAAGCGTCATGCGCCCATGCTGACGGCTTAAAAGCCACAAGGTTTTCCTAAATGGAAACACCCAACGCCTAAGTCTTAAAGACGACGGCCCAAATTCGACGACGGCATAAAAGCGTCATGCGCCCATGCTGACGGCTTAAAAGCCACAAGGTTTTCCTAAATGGAAACACCCAACGCCTAAGTCTTAAAGACGACGGTCCAAATTCGACGACGGCATAAAAGCGTCATACGCCCATGCTGACGGCTTAAAAGCCACAAGATTTTCCTAAATGGAAACACCCAAAGCCTAAGTCTAAGGATGACGGCATAAATATTGACGGCTCAAAGCCAACTACATCGTCTTATAAGGCTAAATGCCAGAGCCCAAGTATAAGGACGACGGCATAAATATTGACGGCCCAAAGCTAACTACGTTACTATAACAAGTTGGAAGCTAAAATCTTGTCAAGGGTGACGGCCCAAAGCTAACTACGTTACTATAACAAGTTGGAAGCTAAAATCTCGTCAAGGGTGACGGTTCAAAGCTACCTACATTATTACTTATGACGACCTGTTATATTGACGGCTCAGCATATTGACGGCTTATTATAGCAAGCAACACACACAAGCAAGATTTAAAACAGCATATGAATTGAAATAAGATATAAACTGAAACAAATGCTTTGCAAGTCAACATTGTTCTCGACGGCCCATAAATTGACCGTCCTACAAAGAAAATTATTACAAAAATTCCCCACAGAAATTACAAGTCTAATGAACGGGGGAATCAACTACATTCACTTCTTCTTCAGTTTGGACATTGACGGTTGTTTCAGCATCGTCATCGAGGGTCCTGTCACCTTTTTCATTCTGGCGAGCTGCGGTCTCGGAAACGGCCTGGATGACGGATGTTTGTGCCTGGCCGCCGTCGAGGGACACCTGAGAGAGATCCGTCTCCGGATAGAGGGCCTTCACCTGACGGACGGCCTCATCAAAACCGTCCGCCATTATGCCACCAAGCTCCGTCAGGTACGCTTCGGAGTCTCGATACTCTATGATCGCGTTGTCCTTGGCCTGACGGAGCTGATCCTTCATTGACTGGATCTCCAGCTCCTTATCAGCGAGGACCGTCTGCAGATTCTCCGTCTGCTTCTGATACTCTAGCCTGTCCTCCTTGAGGACGGAGAACTTCTTCTCCATCTTCACCTTCCAGGCTTTGTATTGTGACAGCTCGTCCTCCACCTCCGTGGTCTTCGCCTGCAGACGGTTCATGGCCGTCTCCTCACGGACACAACGGTCCATCAGGCCCTTCATCATGACGACAGCCTGAAAATCAGAAACACCAAGTCAACATGACGGCGAGGACAAATATACACGTTCTTAAAACTGACGGCGATGGAAAATTACTTACCTGGGCCAAGTTGAAAAGGCCCGTCTCCCCCATGGCCTCAGTGGAATGGTTCCCGATGTCCTCATAGTCCTCCGCCGTCAGTATGGAGGACAGCTTCTCGATGGCATACTTCGAGTCCTCGCGGAGGAGGATGGGTGGACCCTCGACGACGGGCGTAGGGCCACCCGTCATGAGGCCCTTCCCCCTACCGTGTTTGGCAGGGACCTTCTGTCCCTCTGCCTCTAGCCCGATGACGGTCTCGGGGGTGGTTTTCAGCTTTTTGGAAGGACGGTCCCCCTCCTGGTCTTGTTTTCTTTTCATGACGGGCACCTTGGACACGCCCGTCCCTGCAGCTTGGTTCTCTCTTTTCCTTGCAGCTGCTTGCTGCTTAATCAGGGCCCTCCTCTTCGCTTCGTCCATCTCTGCAGAACAAGACGGCACATGAGTTGTTTAGAAGGCAAGAGAAAAATGACTAAGTATAAAATTCAGGTGAACGGACATACGTTTCCTGACTTGTGTTTCGTACTTCAGGGCTTCCTCGGACGGTTCAGGCCCGTCGCAGTGCCAACAGATGGTCTTCAGGCACACCAAATTAGCCCAAGACCTCTCCTTCAACTCAGACTTCTGAAAATCCCTCTCCAAGAAGCTCCAGTCTTCAATTGACACTTGAGGACGGTCTTGAGCTGAGAGAAGAAGACGGTTATATGATGACGGTGCATAAAAAGACAAAAAAGAAAAGGGGAAATAGGAAGAGAGGAACCAGGAGAGAAAGTGAACGGGTGAGTACCAGACGGGGTCAAGACACCCCACGTGGTGTCAACGGGCATGAACTCGGTCTCACCAGGGTTCCCCATCCACTCATCCCCGTCCATGAAGAAGTACCTAGACTTCCAGTCCCTATTGGAGTCTGGAGTATCGCACACTAACCTTAATAATGGACCCCTCGCCAGAAAACTATACATTCCCCTGGATTTTTGTATCTCCACCGGACGGTAGCAGTGGAAGAATTCCTTCACCGTCAACCTTTTCTTCCCCTCGGACATGGACCCGTACAACACCTCTACCCCAATAAAGACCCTCCAGGCATTCGGGGAAACTTGGCTGACGGATAGTCCTAGGTAGTGAAGGAGGTGACAGTGTAGTGGGGTCAGTGGAAACCTCAGCCCTGCCTTGAGCATCTGCTCGTATACTCCGACACCCCTGACCCCACGGTAATAGCACTTCTCTCCTGGGTGGGGTAGACGGAGGGGTATATTGTCAGGAATCTGGTATTTACCTCTAAGTGTTTTAAAGTGTGACTCTTTGATTGTGGAGAAGAAATCATTCACCGTCCACAGAGAGAGCATAACATACTTCCTCATCCCGTCACTACCTACAACGGATTGGACTTGGGGCTCGTCCCCCTCTATACCGTCACTAAGGTTGCTCTCTGCCCTATCACTACTCGACGGAGAAGAGGTGGTAGACGAGCTCTCTTCACTCGAGGAGGTTGTGGCTGCAGGATCCTTTGGACCCGACGGTTTGACTTCATCGTAGCCCGCTCCGTCACGGACAAACGACTGGTTACTTGACGCGCTAGACATGTCACCTACATGTGACGGAAAACCCTAAGTTCAATCGGCCTAAAGACACTGACGGTGAAAAAAGAATGAACAAGCAATAATTACCTACCGGTTGTTTGCGCTGAGAAAGATGAGGTCGACGGTCGCTGGAATGTGACGGATGCACGATGGATGACGGATAGAATGCTTTTCTGCTAGGTGAACGGGTGCACTCTGATATTTTGTTTTCAGCTAAGAGTAAAAAATGAAAGAAAAGATGGAAGGCTTTTATATGAGAGAGATAGCGGGAGACGAAGGGACGCCTCGGTCTGAGCACACGGTCCACGAGTCGACGACGCGTGTCCTGCATTTATTACCAGGCATTTATTACTGATGCCAGCCTGTCTATTCGACCCTTGCTGCGGATTGAACCGTCACCCCATTAGCCCGTCCTTAGTGGGTTCACGGACTGATGGGCTGAGGGGGCACCTGATAGGGATAAAATCTCCCACTCGACGACAGCAGGCCACACTCGCCGACGATTAGATCCGTGACGGCTGAAATACCCGACGGACGTCAGAGCTCGACGACCCCAATCCTAGGGGGGCGACGGGAGAAGGCAGACGGGTGTTGGTATCAGGCACGGAGACCAGTCTTGCCACGTGCGCTTCGCTGGAAAGAGTGAATCTTGTCGCGTACGCTGCTTAGCCAGATATCTTGCGAAGCACGACTCCCACCCCCAAGAAGGGAATCGTGTCCAACACGCTTGGCTACCCCAGAAGAGTCTTGCGTCCCACGCTACTCGAGGGCAATTTCGGTACAAAGATATCTTCTCCAGCACGCCTTGCCCAAAGGCCATGACCACTACTATAAATACCCCCACACCCTCCGAAAATCGAGGTACATATACTAAGACCCGACTCTGGCACTCTGGAGTTGTGTAAAATACTAACTTAACCATCGGAGGGTCGTCGGCCGGTACCACACCGGTACTTCCCTTTGAGGTTCTTCCTACTTGTGCAGGACCGTCCAGAACGCGCGCAAACCTTGCAACTCACTGGTTTGATTCTTGACATCATCAGTAATAATACCAACTAAGTCCAAAATATTTTAAAACTTACCAAATTCGTCCTAAAAGACAATTTTGTCTCTTGACTTAAAAAATAAAAAACACGCCATTGCTCTTTTATTTTCCAAGTTCACTGTGTCTCTTTCCTCTCCCCCTCTCTTCTCTAAGTTCTCCACCATTTTCACACCAAACCCATTTCACAGTTCTCTCTCTCTCTCTCTCTCTCTCTCTCTCTCTCTCAAAGATGGAGGACACGGTTTTCGCTAAGCTTTCAGACGATGTCGTTCTGAACATATTCTTCAAGCTTGAAGATGACCCACGAAACTGGGCTCGAGTTGCTTGTGTTTCCACCAAGTTCTCGTCTCTGATCCGCACCATTCGCTGGCGCAACAAGTGCACCATCACCATCCCCTCTGTTGTCTCCAACCTCCTCTCCCCTGCCACCACCGCCTCTCCGCTCGATGGCTGGGCCGTCCTTCACAAACTCGCCGTGTGCTACCCTGGCCTCCTCTACTCCGATGTCCTCCTCGAAATCTCTGATTTCAGCCTCGAACGTGAGCTCGGCCCTGACGAAACTTTTTGAAACTCTCTCACCCTTAACAACAACAACAACAACAATACTGATACTAATACTAATAATACACCTCAAACCTATGAAGCTAGTTCATCTAGCAATAGTAACAGTGTTGGCGTTAGGGTTGGGGTTGTTAAGGTTGGGATTGAATATTTGGTGGTGTCGAAGAGGGCAAAGATATGTCCTTGAACCTAAAAAAAAAATTTTTTAAAAAGGTTCTGTGATGGAGAACTCAGAGAAGAAAGGGGGAGAGAAAAGAGACACAGTTAACTCGGAAAATAAAAAAGTAACGGCGTGTTTTTTATTTTTTAAGTTAAGGGACAAAATTGCCTTTTAAGATGAAATTGGTAAGTTTTAAAATGTTTTGGACTTATTGGCATTATCACAAACCTCAGGAGTGGTTTGTGGAATTTTCCCTAATATTTTTATAATAAATGTTTAAAATTAGCCTTCATAGAGAGTCTTTTAGTTGAAAGGTACCAATGGCGACGCCACGTTGAGGTCAAGGTGTTCCTGAGAACACCTTGACCTGAAAAAAAAAATTTATATATATAAATTAAAATTTTTTTTATTTGTTTACCTTAAAAAAAAAAAAAAGAACACCCTCAAGCAAAATCAGGAACACCCTCAAAATTTGTATGCCAAACAAATTTTGAACTAAAATCTAAAAAAAGGAAAAAAAATTGTGGCAACGGTTACAAACTAAAACATACCACAATCAAAACAAAAACACAAAACCCAATCGAAAGATTTGAAACACAAAAACAATCTTTCTCATAAGTCTAATGAAATCTAAACAATAAAATAAAACTAATAAAAAAAAAACATGTAGAACGCTGATCTGTGCAGAACACCGATCTCCACTTTTCTCAGGTGATCTATGTGTGTATGAGAGAGAATTTGTTTGTGTGAGAGAGAGAAAGAAAGAGAGAGCTTCTTGAATGCTCTAGAGTAGACGAAGAGAAGAAAAGAAAAAAGAAAAAAGAAAAATGAAGAGAGCTCCAATGGAGTAGACGGAGAGAAGAAAAGAACAAAAGTAAGGTGAAGAGAGCTCAAACGAAGTGCCAGAGAACAAAAGAGAACAAAAAAAGTGAAGATAGAGATAAGGAAAGATGTGGAGGAGAAAAAAAGAGGAAAAAAAAAGAAAAGAAACATGTAGATGAAAAAAAAAAGATAAGGGAAAAATAAAATAAAGAATAAGAAATTAAAATTGAGAAATGTCACTACAATATTTTCACAATAAATATAAAGTAGTGGGTTGTTACTAACTAATACTGATGAAAAAAAAAATTTAAGCGATGTGTTCAAATTAAAATAAGTAATAACTTACCACATATGATTTATTGTGAAAATATTGTAAAATATTAAGTAAGTAGCATTTCTCATTAAAATTAGATGAATGAAAGAAGATTGAAAAAGAAATATTAAAGAAAGAATTTAAGAAATAATATTTAAATGGAATAGAGAAAATGATAGAGAGTCTATTGAAAAGTGTATATAAAAAAGTAGGTAGACAAAAGGTAAAATGAACTATTCACACTCTAAACAGTACAAAAATTTGAAGAGCTGGCTGGAGATGCTCGAAATGGACACCCAAACAAATATTGACACATTTTTTCTTTTCTGGCAAATTGTGTCCTTAATGCAAAAATCTAACATTAGCTGACAGTTAAAAATAGGAGTACCACTTGTTTAAATAAATAAAAAAAAACATTGTTAAAAAAAGGCACCCAATTAATAGTATATAAACCACATTGTTCATTTCTTTTCTTTTTTTTTTTTCTTTTTTTTTTCTTTTTGAGGTTTTTTGGTGTACAAAATGAGAATTTGTTTTGGTTTTAAGAACTTTTTTTTTTTTAAGCACATACTTCTTACCGGCCAAATCTTGAATTTCTGCCGGTATTTATCGAAACACCCGAAATAGACCGAAATGACCCGAAATTTTTTCAAAGTGAAATAGGAACACCCTGGACAAAATTCTTGGAGTCGCCACTGAAAAGGACTAAAAAAAACCCGACTAGCCCATAACTTGTTGACATCCTCTAAATAAAAAAACTTGTTAACATAAATAATTTTTTAACGTTTTATATGGTTTTTATATTTAATGCAATTAAAATCTTAATCCCTAAGAAATTAAGGGTAAATTGAGAATATAAGACTAAGAGCATCCACACTTGGAATTGCAAATGCCATAGCTAAGCTTCATTTAGCATTTTTCTCTCAAAAACCTCTCACATCTTGAATGCTATATACTAAGTATTGCAACATTATTCTCACCTGATGCGAGAATAAGACACTTAATATTTTGCAAAATTTGACATCATTATACCAAAATTGTATAATACAAATGTTTAAGTAATTTCTTTTCCACACAACCATAAATGATTACTTGAATACTTTGGCTAGTAAGATAATATTTAATTAAATTATAGTATTATTGTTGTAAGGACACAGATTTGGCGAACTAGCCCAAGATTTGATGAGACTGTCCAAAAGGCCCAAAAACAATGAATTTGTAGAGAATGAAAAAAGAAAGCTGGGCTAGATGAATTTAGATAATCAATACAATGGGTTAAGAGCACAAGAAGAAAGGGATAAAGGTTTAACTTCAATAAACTATCATCGGCAAGAGTCCGAGAAGGTCAGTGTTGATATTTACTGTTCTTCCTATAGATACAAACTACACTTAGTGTTTTTCTCCCTCTTCTCTAAGAAGGATTCATTCACATTATATAGTTTTTTTTAAATCATCTTCACCCTACACTTATTAATTATCTAAGCCTTCACTTGAGTGCACGTCCCATCATGCATCTTCTTTGGCCTTCTATGAGTTGCAGTGGCCAAGATTACACTGTTCAGAGGTCTTCTCCACATAAATGCAATCAGAAGAGTAGGTGCAGCACATTTAAATGCGGTGGCAGCAGCCTTTCCTTAGATATTTTTGGGGATCTCCATTCCTTCAGTCCTGATACACATCTCCATAGCTAGCATTATGCAAGGATCACTCCTCGGAATGCCCTTACTTATCTTAAATGCGATAAGTTCCGTTCTGAGATTCTACGTATTCATCTACCTCTCCTCGGACTTTACTTCGTCCTCGGATAAAGCTTGAGATCCAACACATGATTTTGGACCTTTATCCTCACAAGGCCCAATACACGGTTTTTTGGGCTTTTAACTCTTCAAGACCCAATACACGGCTTTGGGACCCTGTCCCTACAATTGTATCTTCATTGTACAAAAGAAGTACCAAGTTGATACGACAATGTTGATTCCACTTAACAATAGGAGTGCACTCACCATAAGTCTACACCATTTTTTTTTTTTTTTTGAATTCCAAAAAACATTTCTCAAACACATACGTTTTTTATTCAATCTCATGTTCCTTAGATTTCAATAGACATAAAACAATTTCACAAAATATAATACATATATAATATCACATAATTGCAAATGCAATAAGTTGATATCCACATATCAAGACAACGTTACATAATATTATTTACATATTGATTTAGATTAGAGAATCAAAATCACATTTGGATGGACCTCATTTATTTTTTTCTTCTAAAATATTAGTCCACCAAATTGTTTAGATAAACCAGGTAGCAAAATAAACTCCACAAAAGATATAACTAATTATATCTAAGGATATAACTACTAGCATTTTTTCTTTATAAACATAATATCATATTACAATATAAAATTTCATGATCAATAACTTGTTTATCCATTTTGAAGCATGAAGATCAACCTTTAAGATTGTTGGAAATATTTTAGTGAATAAACAAGTTTTGATACATAAATAATATCTCAAATAATTAGCAAGAATGTCAATAAGCAATAATAAAATAAATTTAAGTAAATTTAGGAACAATCTCACAGTGCTATAGAATCACACAAAGAGCGTAGTCCTTAAAGGTTGATTCGTGCCACCCAAAGTAAAACTTGGTGCGATTGGTTCTCTTGGCCAAACAATCCTCCAAGATTAGACTATAGCGTCGACCTTTGTGATGTACGCACTTCCACTCACAAAAGGTTTAAGAACAACCTTCTATTGCCTTTTCTTAAAAAAACAAAAATTCTTGTAGAAAAATATGTGGGAGAAAAAGATAGTAGAATTGTGTATATCTAAAATATAGAGTAGTAAAAAGACCCCATTTTTGAAAAATGTGTTATGATGAGTATTATATAGGCTATTTATGAAGATAATAGTTTATAGTTATTGGTTACTAATAACTCTTAAAAGCCCAACGGATATATTATCAATTATTGTCTAACAGCTATTTTTCTCATAATTGTCCAACGGTTATTTTTCTCATAATTGCTCAACGGCTATTTTACTTATAAATTTCCAATGGCTAGAAAATATATAAGAATAAAAATGTTTGGAACACACACCCACACCAACACAACTAAATGCTATATGTCCACCATCTGATCCTAGATATCAAAGTGAATATGAAGAACGGTTCTTGAAGAGCTAAGAGATCAAGTTGAACCCGCAGAGCCTACACAAACAAGTTCCAGCTGTGAGAATATTTGAGGTGGTCCTTGAAGTTGCACACCTAAACTTTGTTTTTGACATAATCCAAATTAGAAGAGTCTAATAGACTTGGAGCGGCGCGTGGTTACGTTTGTAAGTTACTATTGGAAGTATCAACTAAAAGTAAGGGTTTATTTTGGTGGTAAAAACTTCATTTTTACTAATGGATTTTGCCTTGGGGTTCATGGTAATCCCCTGTTGTGCTATTTTCCTGTGGTTTTGACTATAAGTTTTTCACATTCTCAACAAATCACTTATGTTATTTACTTATTGCACTTTATTTTACTGTGATTTGTTGGTGTGACTAATTAATCGAAATTTCATTGATTATCATAATTGATTAATTAATTAACTTTCCTTAATTCTACTAAATTTAATCTATGGGGTCTAAACTGTAACCTTCGAAATAAACAAATAACCTACCGACTTGTTTGTAAAGTGATTGAATTTATACTTCTTTTTTTGTTTCTACTATAAGACAAAGGCATTTTCAATAATATATGTCGTCAAAACTAGTCTTTGTAACAAAAATATAAATGATTTTTCTAAAGGACTATCAATTTTTGTATATTGGCAAGAAAATTACAAGGAATTTAGAACATAATCAATCATAGATTATTTTTATGATATAAAGAACGTGAATTTTCGTTTTGATAAATAATTGACTTAAAATGTATTGAGAACCTTTTTTTTTTTTTAATAATTCAAGGTGTTACAACAAATAGAAAGGAATAATTCTAACCTCTCACAAAGAAGACCAAACAATTTTACTAAACCATTGCTATAAGGCTCTTGATGAAAACAATTCCTTTATATTTTTTTTCTTTTATCTATATTTTTTCAACATTGAATGTACACTAATTATATCTTTCAAATTTCATTTAGTCTTTAAACTTGGAATATTTTTCATTCTTGAATTCTAAAAACTTTTTAGTTAATGTTCCACACCCCCACCCCAAACTAAAATTAACACTGGCCACTTGAACAGGACATGTTGTTTAATGTATAGGTTACTAATTAACAATGTGCTGAAGATCTAGCAACCTTTTTTAGACTGTGTCATGGTTTGAGAATTTTCTTAATTTCATTAAATAGTTGCCAATGAAATTATACGACTCATTCTGGCTTTCGGGTAGGGGACGAAGTAAACTTTTTCTTTATTGATTGTTTATCATCTCCAGACTGAGCTTCCCATAGATTTTCAGAATGACTTTTGCATCCGGTTTTAAAAGCAGGAGACGTAAGAAGCACAATTTCTAAGTAGGTGATACCAACAAAAAATGTTCAGTGTCACCAACCGAGTTAAAAACTTAAAAGTGGAAGGATGCAATATCCTAGCAAGTAGCAAGATGAATTACAATTGTTTAGCAAGTCGTATCATATTAAGAAATTTTTATACATCTACTTGGCCACCTTTGTATGATAATAATAAGGGAAAAATGCTCACACTACACACCTCTTGGACTTCAGAGCAATGGCCATTATACACCAAAACTTTTATTTTAGCTAATTTACTCTTTCAACTTCACATATCTACCAAATCACTACTTTTGTTAATTGCGGTCAAAATTATGACAGAATATATGCACTTGAGGCACACGTGAGGTTTAAAATACCAAAATAAAAAAGTTGAGAAGAAGAGAGAAATGTTGAGAGAGAGAGAGAGAGAGAGAGAGAGAGAATGGTTAGAACCACGGTGGCCAGGGCTGGCCCAAGGCTTAGGCAAGTTAGGCCTAGGCCTAAGGCCCCACCCCAAAAAAAAATCTCCTTAAGGAAAAAGGCCCCACATCCCATGGTTAAAGACTCAATTTTTTATAAAATTATATATATATATATATATATATTTAAAGGTTGTGCATTTTTTTTATTAGTGATGTAGGATACTATAAATTTTACTATTAGCTTAAAAATTGCCATGTTACTAATCACAAAAAAAGTTATTTAAACATTCATTAGTTAAATTGATGAATTTCATCAATGAGAGTTAATGTCACATCATATTGTGAATATTTTATAGTGCTTTTAGCACATTTTCCCTTTTCATTTCTATTAAGACTCTCAATGTACAAGACCAATAGAACCCTAACCCAAGTGAAACCCTAAAATGTTTCAAAAAAATATTGCAAATGTGTTAAATCATCAATTATAGATTAATCTCCTCTAACAATTTGAGACTTTAATTTTTGTAAACTCATATCCTGCAAAGCCACACATCAAATAATATTTATCTCTCTCTCTCTCTTAAAAACCAGATATAAAATTAAAAATTAGATTACAACTTTACTTAACTATACTTCGTTGATCCAAAATAAAGTATCTTTTTTAATTGTAATATATTTTTATTTCCTTTTTTTAATATTTATGGCTCAACTATGATATTCAATTCTCTATATGAAATTAACATTAATTTAGTTTGTATTATTCATTAAATTAAGTATTTAATGTATCAAATTAACCTTGATTTGATTAGTATTAAATAATTTTGTTTAATTAATATTTACATATTAAAAGTCTGGCATAAATTTTTCGTATTAGGCTCCAAATTATGTTGGGCCGCCCCAAATCGTGACATCCCTCCCTCCAGCACCAAACATCTTTGTCCCGTTGTCCTTGGTCCTGCTGCACTGTTCAACCGCAAATATGGATCCCTTGTTCAATAGCCACCATTTTACAAATATTTGCATTCCAAAGATTTCCCAAGAGGCCATAGTTTCAGGACTCTATTTCCCAAGGAAGGTTGGAATGTTGGACTTCACTGATCTTTTACCCTTCAAGCATTGTGTGGACAAATTCCTTGGGAGCTGTAAGCTTGTAATCAACAACCAGACCAAAATCCAACAATCCCAATAGCCGAGTCCCCCATCTATATTAACAATCATTACCAACCAAAGAAGTTAATACCGTACCGGAGGCTGTACCGGTTTGGTCAGCGGTACGATATATTTCGGATACCGGTCAATACCGGTGTACCGTTTCGGGATTACCGCTAATATATATATATATATATATATATATAATTTTAAAATAATAAATTTATGTCACTCATCTGATCAATAACAACAATAATATATACTTTAGAGAAACCAACAAGTTAAAAAAAAAAAAAAAACAAAAAAAAACAAAACAAAACCAACTACGTAATAATTTTAGTGTGTACTATTGTAGTTATATAATATAATACATATATATATATATATATATATATATATATATATATATATCTCCTTTCATAACTGTGGGTACTATTGTAGTTATATAATATAATACACATATATATATATATATATATATATATATATATCTCCTTTCATAACTGTGGGTGGGTGAGTGGGTACTGAGCAAGTCCCATCAATTTACTTAACATTAATAATAATAATATAATAATAAAATATCAGATACAAAATCCCATCATATTTCAGATTTTCACATGGTCTTGAACAGATAAAAGGAGGGTGGAGACTGGAGAGAGAAGGGTAAAAGCAAAAAGTATGAATAATAAAAGAGAGAAGAAGGCGACAGTGAATCGATTGTTGAGAACTTAGAAGAAGAAGAAGAAGTTGGGTGATCAACAACAGCAACAAATGGCGTGCCGGTGCTGCTTCTTGCTTTAATTGCTTCTTCTTCCTCTTTTTCTTCTTCTTGTCAGCCTTCTTCTTGCTCAAAATTTATAAAACAGCTCTCTTTTCTTAAAAGTTTTCCGTCCGAAATGCACTTACCGGCCGGAATCCGGTATTTATGCCGGTAAGGCCGAAACAGCTCCGGTATGGCCGGTATTAAATCCGGTATGAAATGAGAGTGTACCTATACCGGTGAAGGCGCCGGAACGGAAAATTTCGGCCGTACCGGCCGGTACGGTACGAAACTGACTTCCTTGTTACCAACCCAATAAAGAAAATTAACCAAAACCCAACAATCTAATTCCAAATCCTAACAACGCACATAATTAAATTCCACCGAATTCATCAAAATCTAGATTTTTTTTTTCAATTAAAAAAAAAAACTTGGCTTGTTTATCAAAGTTTGTGGAGCTTCAAAGATGTAATCCCTCATGCCCAAATGGATCAAATTCATTGCAACTTTCATAAAATTGAAACTAGCTTATTTTAAAGATTTGAGACTTTTTTTTGGGGGTGTGTGCGATGTGAATCCATATATGTGGTTGAATGGTGTGGCAAGACCACAAACGGCACAATGAGCTTCTGATGCCAAAGGGAGGGATGTCGTGGTAGCTAGGCCTATTCAGGATCCGACCGGCACCGATGCAACCGGCCGGTATCGAACCGATCCGTCCACTACAAAACTCCACCGTAGGTGTCTAGCACGGTGGTCGGAGGAGATTCAGGCATACCGACAACGACCGGTGCAGCGATCGGCAGCTATTTTACACTCCAACGAGAAATCGCATCGCACCGAGTATATATATATATATATATATATTTATATGCTATAATTTAACATATGTGTGATTTATTGTGTTTTAGTAGAAAGAATGCAAGAGAGCTGTTCAAAAAAAAAAAAAAAAAAAAAGAATGCCAGAGAGTTGGTTTGAGAGAGGCAAGGAAGAAGGGAGTACGACGCTAGAGAAAGTGAGAGCTAGAGATATTGGGTTAAGAACGCTAGGGCTTTTTTTTATATAATTTTAATTTGATACCAAAATGACGCGTTTTGAGCCTGACATTAATTTTAATATCAGTTCCAAAACTACGTCGTTTTGATATTAGCTTAAAAAAAAAAAAAAAAAAAAAAAAACTACAACGTTTCAATTTAAACCCTAAAATTATTACATACCCATCTCTCACTTTCTCATCAGTCGCCTAGCCTCTTCCTAAACGTCTCCTCCTCGCCTCTCTCTTTCTCTCTCCTCATTCTCTGCCTCCGCTGTTGCTGCTTGCAGCCACTGTATTATGCCCTTGAAGCTACAATTCTTGGAGTTCCACTTTTTCCTCTCTCCTTTTTGCTATTCTCGAGAAGTTTTATAGAAGATTTTGAATTTTATGCTCCTCCTTACAATGCTTTCATTGAGGTTTGTTTATGTATTTTATTTTCAATAGTTTTTATTTATCTTTTATGGATTCGTTTTATTTTTTTTATTTTTTAAATGGGTTTTTTTGAGATTTGAAATTAAATATTTTTGAGAGAAAGATTGTGAATTTATTTGTATTCAGGGACGAACCCAAGAAATCAAGCTAGGGGGGGTTGGAGATAAGAAAAAAAAATTCAAATACAAATCCATATAGTAATAACAAACTATCAACCAAGACAAACATACAAAAATCATTGTTTCTTAATATATTTTCCGGAATCGAGGAATAAATATTTTCTAGAATTGGAACATCTTTTCCGAAATTGGAATTGCAATATTAGTTGTTGGTAATACTACATTGACTTCCGAAGAATTTGAATATTTTCTTTTGAAAAAATCAAACATTGTAGTTGATTTTCTCATGATTTACAAACAAAATAAGAATTATATATATTATCTCATAAACAGACTAATTGTTGTTACTAAGTAAAGAAAAATATTAGAATCTAAGTAATATGCATGATGCATTTAATTATAAATTTAGTATTTCTCACTACTTTTCAATTTATAAATTTATCTAATTTCAAATTACTAATTATAGCGTGTGTAAATGAATCGTTGTTATTTTAATAAATTTGTATGACAATTTGTTATATTATATAATTTATGTTTGTCTTTTGTCTTTTATCTTTGTATCTTTACTTTGCCTTTATTTATTTATTTTCCTGTCACTGACCCAGTCACCCAATCCCACTACTAACCCTATGAACTTATTATGCACTATCGACAAACACTTTACCATTTTTATTCCTTGAAAGTTGAATCAGTTTTCCTAAGCCTGTGACTTGTCTCTATTTTATTGCCTAACTACCACACAACGAATAGTCAAACACCGATATTTTCTCCAACCTCTAGAGATTCTACTCTCTCTCTTATCTATATTTTCTTTAAGCAATTTGTCAGCTATATAATATAGTCACACAGAGACATAGAGTCACAATTCACACACAAAGACCAACACAGAATCATCAGTAAGATAGTCACAGACATAGAGTCATAGAGCCAAAAAGCCAAAAAAAAAAAAAAAAAAAAAAAGCACAAGCACAAATTCCTTATCAGTAAAAACACAAACAACACAAGCACAGATTTTGAGATGTTAAAGGATAGATTAAATACTTGAGTGTGAAGGCTGGAGCAGCAAAGCCAGCAACGACGTCACAGCGAGATGGGTGTCGCGTGGGTCTGCGAGATGGGTCTCGCCGCTCTCGCGTGGTGGCGGCGCATGGCGTAGGCAGCAGCTTCACGGCGTGGGCAGCAGCTTCAAGCTCTCACCTCGTGTTTTGGCAGCTTCACTCACGGCGTGGGCAACGGCATTGTCTCTCTCACTCTAAGTCTCTCGCCCCTCTCTCTGTGTCTTTTTTTTTTTTTTTTTGAAAAGCCTCTCACTCTCTTTGTCTTACCTCTTAGCCTTAGGTTTTCTTTTGTTTTTCCGTTTGGACTTTGGAGACTGGAGGCTTTTGTCGGCCTGCTGGGTTTACATTTTTGGACTAATTTTTTTTTTTTTTTTTTACATGTGGGCTGGTCGGTTGGGACTGGGTTAATGGACTACAATTGTAGAAGGGCCCAAGTTTTTTTTTTTGGGCCAGGGGGGCCCGCCTAAAAACCAAGGGGGCTCAAGCCTTTTTTTTGAAATTTTACATACTAAAAAAAAAATTTTTTGGGCCCGGGGGGGCCCGAGCCCCCTTTGGCCCCCCCTGGGTCCGTCCCTGTTTGTATTTGTGTGTTTTTTATTGAATATTTGAATGGGGTTTGGGTTGTTAACTGCGTTGTGTTTGATTCCTAAGAAAATAGAGGAATTAACCAAACAAACCGCTCCGAACCGGTATGGTGCACCACACCTTGCATAGACTGGTGCCAAACCCTCCATAGATGAGGTGCGGTCAAGCATGAGAGAAAACCGCACCCTATAGTAGTGCAAAAATCCCTCCAATAACCGGCCGCAACGCACTGTGTACAGGCTTAGTGGTAACTCTGACCAACCATGTTTCTCTCACTCAATTTTTTTTTTTTTTTTTTTTTTTTTTTGGTATTTTAAACATCACGTCTCATATTCCATTAGAATTTTGACAGCAAACTAACAGAAATAGTAATTTGGCAGATGTGTGAAGAAGTAAATTGGCCAAAATAAAAGTTTAGAGGGTGTAATGGCCACTACTCTAAAGTTCAAGGGGTGTAAACATTTTTCCCTAATGATCATAATAGGTAAAATCATGGATTCAAGACCAAGTTTATATAGTTTCTCCAAAAAAAAAAAAAAAAGGCCTAGTTTATATATATAATTCAAATGGACTGCAACAATGAAGAGTATTTACACTTCAGAGTAAGGTCTATAATAAAATTATTGGGCAATTTCAACGTAGTTTATACAAGTTCGAGATGTTCAGATGCACAACAGGGAAAACACACCATATAAACATCTACTTTTCCCGTGTGGACATTAACATCTTAAACTTTTTTGTTCTTCATTGGAACTAATAAAATAAATTCACTATTTTCAGCCCCATAACATAAAATTTTAGTCACAACCAGCCAACTTATTTAACAACAGAACCAGGCGATACATTAGCCAGGAAACAAATGGATTGAAGGTGAACCTGTAATCAGCAATTTGTGCATTTACAGCTAGCAAGCCATTTTATGTACAGAAGCTCTCATTCCAAGCCAACAATGCACCCTCTGATTTACTCACTTTCATAGTCCTCTTCATCTCCAAATGTAAAAACAGATGCATCAGCCGCCATTGCCTTGAATTCACTTTCTGTGTTGGGAGCCTCGAGGCCTGAAAGAGCTCCTCCGGCAGCATCACTTTTAGGCTCACTAGCAGCAGCATGAATCTGAGTTGAGCCGCTGTTTCCAAGAGACATATGTTCAGTTGCATGAGCTACACTAGCAACTTGATCAGAATTTGTCTTTGTTTCAGAACTGGAGGTGGTATTGGGGACAATTCCTCCTTCTCCTGCTGCAGATACCGTTTCTGCTTGCCGGCTCTTTGAAGCAGCAGTTTCTTCGGCCTCACTATCTGAAAAAACATCATCTTTATCATGACTTTTTGAGTTGTTATTTTGGCTTGGTTTGGCTGTACCCTCGTCAACTGATGCAGGAGTAGTTCCTGAGCTTTCATCCATTTTTTTGGCAGAAGTTTCAGTGTTAGGTGTAGGAACAGTGTCATTATAATCTACCAGCACAACCTCAACCTGAAAGCCAGGGGAAGGCAATTTCCTCTACAAACCAGAAAAATTAGAAAGCGTTACTGCGTTATACAATAATCAAAATTTTCCAAGAAAGCTAA
Organism: Lithocarpus polystachyus; assembly: GCA_033629205.1. NCBI lineage: Eukaryota > Viridiplantae > Streptophyta > Magnoliopsida > Fagales > Fagaceae > Lithocarpus > Lithocarpus polystachyus. The sequence goes on from CM066172.1 coordinate 43,194,663, forward strand.
GAGGACAGTAATACTGACAACGGAGCAAACCCCATTTTCTAATTCAGGGGAAGAAAAAACCAAACTAATACAGCTGCATCTTGTAAAGAAAGATATTTTAGCGCAAGGTTTTTAAAGTTGTATGGGCAGATAAGCACATAATTATTTAATTTTTACCTTGTCAAACCCGTCAAGATCGTTGGTGTTTAAAACTTTTCTATTTTCCGACATTGTTGTGTTTAACCAACTGAAATTAAAAAAAAAAAAAAAATACAAATTTCAGATTCAGATCAGACAAGAATAACAAGATTACTAGAGATCGATTTATTGGGATGAAGCTGAATTACAGACAAGTAAAAATCTCCTTGGCGGTCGTGAAATTGGACTTTGAAGTCCCCAACCAACTCTGTCAGACCGGGCTCCCCTGGCAAAGCAAAGACCATTACCCCCTTCTTGGGGGCACTAAACCAAAAATCTTCTGGCTGCAGAAAATAGTATAGGTTTATGAAATCCTAAATTGGTTAAATATTCCATAGCCCCAATAATATTAACGGAATATCAGAAACACCCATTCTTAACATCTCTAACTAGTTGCTAGCAGATAATCAAACAGACGTACCGAAAGATCCTTGGTTCTTGGATGCTTTTTTGTGGAGAAGAGAACACCTACGCATTAGAAAAAGATCAAAGAAAAACCATACAGTAAGTATAATGATAAATTATATAGAAGTTTGAAGAAATGCAGTGCTTCAGAGAAGACAAAAATGTTAATTAAAATTGCAATCTTGGTTCATAGACTGTCAATTACAACAACTATCAGCACAAAAATCCAGAAGACTGGCAAAGTAAATTGTGACATCAATGGCAAGAATCCCAATGTTTTCCTCCCCCTTCTATGTGTCTAAGATTCAAGAACCAGGAACCCAAGTAGTTCAAGTTAACAAATGAGATCACAACTTCCCAAGTTATATTATGAGACTGCTTACATCTGTTCTTGACAACCTAAAAAAGATAAAATACAATATTTAATGTATTTTCACACAAAAGTAGGGTAAAAAAAAACATAAGAAAGACAATAAAATGAATAGAGTGCACAAAGAGAGTCGTAGCCCCAATACAGGGGAAATACAATATAAAATGGCAGAAAAATGCAAAAAGGACAAAATAAAAATAGAAAACGGCTAATTCCTAGAATCCAACAGATCACTCAGACTAAGATGAGTTAGTGGCATCCATCTACCATATAGTGATACATAGAACAGAAGCTTCAAATCCAACACTGACTCTTCACAAACCAAAATTCTAAGCATTCCTCTGACCCTCCCTCTCTAGATGAACAACTTAAGATACAAAGGGGCAACCTCACAAACAACCAAAATATGTTGCCTGCAGAAGACCTAAGTCAAACTTGCAAAACACCAGCTACCAGAGTTCTCATTGAAAAAAGTTTGACATCAACAGGGCAACCCATCTGCATAAGTGAAATATCAGCAGCAAAACATGCCAATGGGCCCTTGGTCAATTGGTCCAGCACTGTAAGGTTAAAAGGTCATGTATGCAAATTATTTTTTAAACAAAATATTGGTCTCATAGAAGAATAATCCAATACACGGCAATCACGAAGGAAGAACAATTATGATGCAGTACAGAACTAGATGAAGTACTGAAAATTTTATATATAAATATAGACACACACAGCAAACTGGGGCAGGGGAAATGCAAATTATGAAAATGAACTTCTGTAATCGACTACCATAAGAGAGAAGGGAAGGAAAAATTTAAACAGAACAGAAATGCCAGAACAAACCATTATGATCTGAGACAGTGATGGAGGGCCTTATCCAATAAGGGCATCTGTGAAGCCGAAATCCCCTAAGCATGCACCTGCACCAGATGTGATGTCACTAACCATGCGAACATACTAAGATGCTACAATAGAAATACAGTCTCAGCAATATACCTACGGCCAGGAGGGTTTTCCCCATTGAAGTATGTTAGCACTCGTTCAAAATATTTGACATACCTCTGAAAATACATAAATAAGAACATATCAAGAATGCCTATCACATAGAAAAGATACCCTATCAGGTAAGCTCAGGTGATAGAAAAGATAACAAGAATTCAGAAGATTATCACATAGAAATAAAAGACTAACAATCTGACTGGGTAGAACAAGCCCCTTTCCGTCAAAACATCTTTTCTGATTGTAGTAGTCAATTGACTCCTCAGCGGTTGGGAAGAACTGCAAAGAGATGGCAAGTACATCCACAATTAATAAAAATAAAACACAAAAGGTTATCAAAATTTCCAGCAAATGCATTGTCATATGATTCAGGAATATACTAAGGAACCTTACCTTCAGGAATAGAAGAAGACTGGAAATCATCAACCCTGTTCTTGCCATTCCAGCCTTGCAGTGCACAACCACAACGTTCTCAATATCCTGCTTCAACCATGAGTAAGCACTTTGGCAGAATGATATTATCAGTTGAATTGGGGGACAATTATGGTCATCAAATGGGAAAGAAGCCACCTGAAAAGAATTAAGAACTTGATATATAAATTATAAGTAGCTGCAACAGAACATTTTTCATAAAACCCTTTATGTTACCTAGTCATATGTTTTACCACATAGGATCCAACTAGTACTGAGTTTAAATCTTTTGCAATGAAAAATGTGAGATATGATTTCTTAATTGGTTGACACTTAAGAGAGTCGGCCCAGAGCTATATGCAATACTTTTCCAAGCATAATCAAAGATATGACAATAGTGTTGGTAGAAGTGTCAAGTGCACTGTGCACAAGCCTCTTGGAGCCTAGGTGCAAAGCACAAATGCACTTAATTGAAGTAAAGTGAACACTTTCCAAATACAATATATAATAATTACTTATTTAAAGATTCATAGAATATAATGAAAAAAAATACATAAATCAAAATAGTAATGTATTTTTCCTCTTAGCTAAAATAGATAGTACAATTGCACAAAGTTTATAATTCAAATTCTACATATGTTCTTTCAATTTCTTACAATTTTTATATGGTAAATTTGAACACATATACCAATGGACAATATGATAATAATCTAGTCATAGAAAGTTTAAACATAACATTTTATATAATCCTCTTGTACTTATAAAAATTATAACTGTGATAGTCATGATCAAAAAAAGTATATGGTTCAATCAAAATATATCCAAAAGGCAAAAACCAAAGAGCATAAGAATAGTAAATTATCATGGTTTGTGGCTTTTTATACATAATCTTTTGAGTGTGTGTATAATATAACACCTTATGAATAGAGTTTTACTAATAAATGATCCATGTCATTTCCTTCAAGATCAAGCAATGAATTTCAATGATTGTGCTTCTTCAAAAAGCACCAAAAAAGTGTGCTTGACGTAAACTTTATTAAATGAGCTTTGCTTTGACCAAGCAAAGAGCTTAGACCTTGGGGCTTTGAGATTTTAGCTTTAAGAGCGCTTTAAACAACAATGTATGCCAAATATGAGAATGGTCTAACACAGGTAAGATTTTCAATTTACGAGATATGAAGAATGAAACCCCATATTTTCCGCCCAATAAATTAACAATTATAACACACCTTTCCCTCAAGTAGGGATGCATCATACAGCCTCTCAGAACAAAGATTATACACTTTGTACTTGCCCTGCATAAGAAACAAGTAATATAGTTTATACTTACACATAACAAAAATATAATGATAAAATTCTGATTACCAAAATAGCACATATAATTTCAGTATACAGTACCCATCACACTAATAACGGTAATGCCAGAACCTGCATTCTCTTTCCACTGGACACCCCAACAAACTAAAGTGTAGGCTTGTAACAGTTGATCTAAATAAGGACTTACCCAAATTAGATTTAATGAAATATTACCCATATCAGATTGATCCAGTCTGCTCATTGATAGCATAGATACACAATAAATATAATGCAACTGTTGAAAATTGTACACACTACGCATACACTCGCAGCAATGAGGCAAATTTGAGTAAAATTATCAATGAAAGAATTACTTATAAAATAAAATAAAAAAATCATCAATGAAAAAAATTTATTCATAAAACAGAGGATGTATTAAAACCAATTAGCTGCCAAATCAAACTTATCAAGATCAAACCAAAACATTAGGCCAACACTTTTGTGGAGGGTGGTGGATTTACTAGCTAGTTGGCAAACTTATTTTGGGCAACATCGTAATAGTGAGATTTGGAAGGTCATTCCTCATTGTCTGATGTGGTGTATTTGGAGGAAGCGCAATGCTAGAAACTTTGAAGGAAGGGTTCGAGCAGTCAACACCAGATTTGAAATTGCATTTTCTGAGGACTTTGTTCAAGTGGTTATCAGCCTTGGGGAAGTTTTCTTTCTCAAACTTTTTTTTTGATAGGTAATAAAAGTTTTATTGATAAGAAAAGTACAATGTGTGTGCGATGTTCAAATTTTGCAAATAAAACTTATTGAATATCACCAAAAACAAAAATCTGGATATAATATAAGATAGAGATAAACCTCAAAGGTAGAGGAAAAGTAGCTCTTGCAAGAATCCTATTTTCATGGCATCCATAACCCAATGTACATAAAAGAGATTTGTCCTCCATTTCCTAAGAATATCTGTGGCGGGTATTCCACCACAATTTACTATAATTATTAATATCCACTGCCTAGCCTCAGATAAGAGGTATGAAATGAAATGGGAGCCAAATGCATCCAAGTGGCACATGTAGATTAATTAATACGTCTTCAAGACTGTATCAAAGTATGTAAAAAATTAATATAAAACGTACTGATTCACAAAAATCAATGATATCCTATTCAGCAAAAAAGAAATAAGAAGAAGATTTGATTGTATATTTTACAAGGAAGCATTCTAAATATTTTAACCTTAGATGTAATTCCAAGTGTCAAGAATCATCATACCTTCACCCCCCACCAAAAAAAAAAAAAATGGTCATGGTAATTACCTTGTGATGAGTTTCAAAGAATTTAATCACTTCTTCCATGTGGTTTCTGTAGAACCCCTGCATTACATGTCAAGATAGTTTGAAAACTGGTATAAAATTGAACAGGGTGAGGAGTATTAAGGAGTCAACTGTTCAGTGAAGATAAGTCATTTACCTCAACATAACCAAAAAAGCCAGAGCTCATATCACCAGCAGGAAACCCCATAGCAATAATATTCTCTGTGATATATGTCATATCAAGATCGAATCCTCCTTCCTGAAGATCAGATGACAAGTCAAGTGTGTGTGTGTGTGCGTATGTATATATATCTGTCAGTTATTATATAAAGAAGATAAATATATAGCTAGAAGAGAAAATTTCAAAAAAAAATCATGTTTGTGATCCATCTACAAATATATCATATGAGTAAGGATAAAAAGTCTGCAACACAAGCAACCCACCTGGTATCTTCGTTTATTTTGAGAAACAACATGTCGAGCCTTAACCTGTACAGCCTTCACTGCACTCTTGGAAGTGTCTACTAACCCTTTTGTAATTGTTCCAATAAAACCAGGCTGCACAGTTGTTGAAGTTCCTTCAGAACTATCATCTGATGAAGGAGCTTTTGGAGACAAGCGCAGACCTAAGCCACTAGTCAAACGTGCAAAAGTTGATTTTCCAGCATTTCCAGTTGGAGAATCATCTTGTGTGGTTGCCAATGGCTGAGGAATTTTCAAACTTTTGGCCCATGAAGATATTGCAGAAGGAGATAACTTAGATGATACATTAGGGGGAGAATTATCTAGTCCAGAATCAGTAGTAGCTGGGGTTTTTATGGCAGCGGGAGGTTGTACATCAGGAGCTTTAAGAGGCGGTAAAGTCGACGAATCGGCAGATCCCGAATCCATTCCACAACCACAGATATTAACAGATAAATGTTCAATGTCGAAATATAAAAGGTCTTAATACAGCATCTTCAGTTAAAGCTGCAATTACAGACATAAAAATAAGTTTAAATAGTATAGAAACATCATAACTCATAAGCAGTTAAATTTGGATTTTCTAAACAAAAACATATATTAAAAAATTATGTTTTCTAATTGCTCTTTCTTTGTTCACAACTATTTACCTCTTTATTTTTTGACCATGCGAGAGAGAGAGAGAGAGAGAGAGAGAGAGAGAGAGAGAGAGAGAGAGAGAGAGGAAAAGGAAGAATTGCACATTAGTATGAACTCCCATCATCAAAGGAAAGCACCAAGTATGAAAGATATGTGGATTTCAAACTTCCCTTCATTTTGCTTTCAATCTGTCTTATGCCACTCTTTCACCCAAACCATTCTTTGAACTAACTTAATGGGGGCGACCTTCACTCTTCCTTTTACTTCCTAACCCACAAGTTACCCCAGTCGCATACAAGTACATTACTGACTAACCAGAATCAAACCTAGAAATTATCACTGCATTTGTTCACATAAAAAGTAGACACATAGGTGGCACAAGGCCTTGGCCTAAGGTCCCCACCCCAATAGAAAGGCCAAAATAAAATATAGATGGTACATACTCTCTCTTCCCTAACCTCAAGAAGGCCCTCAAAATTGATAGCCAAAAAAAACCGAACCCAATCGAAAGCCTTAGTAGTTTAAATAAAAAAATTTATGCGTGTCAAATCATCGTTAGCGACCAATTTCCCCTATCAGGTTGATTCTTCTATTTTTGTAAGTCAGGATCCCACAACGTAAATTGTCGGTTTTTTATTTATTTTATAATTCAGTACAACAATGGGGGAGGGGGGATTTTGAACTTGTTCTCCTGCCATGCCACTAACCCACAAGGCTCTTGGTGCCACCATAAATTGTCAACATTATCCATTCTATCTCCCACGTGATCACTCACCAAACAATCCCACCCTCCTTCTCAATGAGCCGCCCCCCCACCCTGCGCCCCCCAACAAAAAAAAAATAGAAACCTTACCCAGATAACAAATTTTCATCTCCTTTTATTAGATTTTATTCCAACTGAATTCTACACCGAAACAATAACAAGTCTACACCAAAATTGAAAGCAATCCCCACAATGCATTCCAAAGCAAGAAATGCACGAATCCAAATCAGCTCCAGGGAAGCCAAAACAAGTCATTATTTACAGTCTATATTCTAATATCATTACAAAACCAAAAACCCATTTCACATAAAGTGACAATTCCATTGTTGTAACTATCGAATCATCACACAGTAACAGCAATGTTAATAAACAGAAACAACCACTATTACCAAAGTTGTTCTGGGCATTAGCTGACCCCCAATAAACCATTTCAGTGCAACCCATTTGAGATTACCAGCTACAAAACACTATAATCCTATATTTTACCTAAAACCCAAACAAATAAACAAAACCCCATTTCTTAGAGCTAAAATCAAAGCAATTTTCGCAAAATGTTGCCAATCAATTCAACTCCATAACACACCCACTTTCGCTTAGAACAAAGCTAGCAACAATATTTAACCAAAAAATAAACGATAATCTCTCATTTTCGAATTCAATTTCAAGGCATTTTTTCCAGATCTAGGGCAACAATTACCAAAATTGAATTCACAGAATTTCAAAATTTCTTACTTGAGATTGGAAAATCGGCAACGGTGGAGCTTCCAAAGCTGATTAGGGTTTCAAAATAGAGAGAGAGGGGGATTGTGATCGGACGGTTATAAAGGTGATGGTGTGGAGGGTCAGTTCACGAGGGGCTCGTTTGGTCAACGAAACGGAGGGCGGTGATTTGTCAGAAATTGTCTGAGTTTCAGAGAAATCAACAAGTTATTCTTCGGGTTTTAAAATCATACGGTGGATAAAATTTGGTGGGGTTTTCATACTGTGTAGCGTAATAAGAGAAATTTTTTTTTTTTTGTTTTTGGTTTTTTCTAATCAACTAGATTAGATGATGGTTCGATGAGGATTAGAGATTTATGGGCCGTTGATAGCTCTGACTAAGTCTGGCTCATTTGGTTGTCACAAAACGCTCTGATAGTTTTGAAGTTTTCCCTTCCCATAAACGGTTTTCCATTTTCTTATACTTTCTTTAGCAGTTATGTACTTGGTGGGAATTATGAATTATCCCATAGATGGATGGGATGGAAATTTTTGTTATTTATTAGACCACATGGCAAAAAAAAAAAAAAAAATATATATATATATATATAAGATAGGGGTGGCAAAATTGGACACGACCCGCGAACCCGACACGACACGACACGAAATTAGTAGGTTATGGGTTGAGGCTTAATGGGTTCGTGTCATATTCGGGTTGACACGACGGACTCGTTTGATAAACGGGTTGGGTTAGGGTTCAACCTATGGAACCCGTTTAACCCGTCTGACCCGTTTAATTAAATAAAATTTTATCAATATACCATTTAAACCCTAAGTTAGGGGTGGCAATTCGTGTTCGCGAGTCGGGTTCGTGTCGTGTCAACTCATACGAATCCGACTATATGGGTCAATACTAACCCGACCTGTTTATTAAACGGGTCAAGATTCCTCAACCCTAACACGACCCATTTATTAAACGGGTTAGTCGTGTCGACCTGTTTATCTAATTTTATCAAAATAAAGAAAAACATTTATGAAAAAACAAACAAATAAATATTTTAAATATAAAATTCAAAATTAATGAGTAACTGGATCACAAATAATCAATAATCATTCAAAACTAAAGCATATCTCAATATCATAAATAATCAATCACAATATGTCAAAGAAAATAAACTACAACAATTAATAAGTTTATATACCTAGGGTTTGAATAGTATATTGGTAAAATTTTATTTAATTAAACGGGTCAGATGGGTTAAACGGGTTCTATAAGTTGAACCCTAACCCAACCCATTTATCAAACGGGTCCGTCGTGTCAACCCAAATATGACACGAACCCATTAAGCCTCAACCCATAACCTGCTAATTTCGTGTCGTGTCATGTCGGGTTCCCGGGTCGTGTCCAATTTTGCCACCCCTACCCTAAGTATATAAACTTATTAGTTGTTGTAGTTTATTTTCTTTGACATATTGTGATTAATTATTTATGATATTGAGATATGCTTTAGTTTTGAATGATTATTTGTGGTGCAGTTACTCATTAATTTTGAATTTTATATTTAAGATATTTATTTGTTTATTTTTTCATAAATGTTTTTCTTTATTTTGATAAAATTAGATAAACAGGTCGACACAACTGACCCGTTTAATAAATGGGTCGTGTTAGGGTTGAGGAATCTTGACCCGTTTAATAAACATGTCGGGTTAGTGTTGACCCATATAGTTGAATACGTATGAGTTGACACGACACGAACCCGACACGCGAACACGAATTGCCACCCCTAATATAAGATGAGAAGCTAGAGCAAGTGTTATTGGAAGGACCAAAATTGAGACCGGTGACTGAGAATTGAGTCCATATGAGAATTAATCCAAAGTCGCGTAGTCGAATATCTGAGCAGTTAACACAATGGTTAAGTAAACAAACAGAGAGTGATCCATGCATTATCATGAAAGAAGAGTCAAATGGAGCGTTGAACACGCCAAATTTTTTATTTGCATTATTGACATCCCCGTCCAATATGCTAACTATTGATGTGCTATAGGGGAATTGATGGAATAAGGGTCAAATCACTAAAGAATGTGTTCCAAGGACCTTGGGACAACGGATATTTAAGAGTATCATACTAGTACAAGGGTTATTATTGGGTACTTTGGAAGTATATTTTATCTCTCTCTCATGGGTGGTAAGTCTCACCCACCATGGGATACACCCTTAAGTGAAAGGGAAGGAGTATACTCTCGAGCTACCTAATAAATTTTCTTAATATAAATAGAAGTCTAGCTTCATACGAGATGTATGCAATTTTTTTGACCAAATTATCTAATAGTTCTCACACTACATCCTAACTTCAGAATCAAAGCCTTCTAGGGATCATAGAGAATTGTGCCTTCGGTCTTTTACTATTTTGAATGCATTCAACAATGCATAAATGGCCATGCTTCCCGTGATGTTTTCCACAATTCCCCCCCACCATCCCCCTCTCTCTCAAGGTATAGTTGATTGGGTGGTTTTTGAATAAGACAATCTATCATGCCAATGAAAGCAAGCAAAACCAACCAAAATCGACCACAACTTATTGCCAAAGGTAACTACTGGGGAGATGTATGTTAGTAAGGTTGAAGTAGAAAAGGAAAAGTTTAATGAGACATGGGATCGTGGGTTTTAAAAACTAATGAAAACTACAATCTCTCTCTCTCTCTCTCTCTCTCTCTCTCTCTCTCTCTCTCTCTCTCTCTCTCTCTCTATATATATATATATATATATAAATGAACAAAACGAATTGGTTTTGGAAGGGAGAAATGACATCATTTTGAGGCTATTAAACAAGATATCTTCCACAATCTCAAATTTTCATCTCTCTTTCTGAAAAAGTTCTCTAATCTTCATCTCTCTGCTTTATCGGTGTCACTACTCACTACTTTGCCTACTTGCAATCTTCCTCATCTGCCTTTAAGATTGAGATATCAAGCTCTCTCTCTCTCTCTCTCTCTCTCTCTCAACATATGGATTTGTTGTTTTGCAGGTGAAATATTACAATATTACCCTATTGTCGTCAACATTTAAGAGGTTATTTTATTATATATATATAACTGAAGCCTCTGAAACTCCCACAATTTTCCACATCATCATTTTAATTTATAATTTTTAAATAATAAGAGAATCCTAACAGGAGTCTCTCTCTCTCTTTTTCCCATCATTTTAATTTATAAAAAATTTTAATTTTTTAAACTAAACAGTGAAAGAGTCCTAATAGGAGTCTCTCTCTCTTTTTTTCCTTAATCCTAAAGTTTTTTTTTTTTTTTTTTACGTGAGTCTTTTTTTTTTAAACCTAAAGTGAGTCTTTTAAAAAAAAAAATTCGAACGTTAAGTCTAATTAAAAAAAAATATAATTATTTTTTTAATAATTTTTGGTTTTATATTATATAGATAATAATAATGATGTGGCAATCTCTAAGAATATGAGAATGCAATTTGTAAATCTACTATCAAGATAATATAGATTATATTGGTAGTAGATAGTATATTTAATTGCAGTTTAGTATTATGTGAAGTTATCATCATAGAATAGCTCACGCCGAAATGTGTTATGTGAAATCAATAATATGAAAGAAAATGAATTTTTCTAAATCATTATATTGAACAAAAATTACTTATTTTCATTCATTTTCAAATTATATATTTTTAAAAGTTAAGTCATATACCTTTAAGTAAAATAAGCATTTTTAATTTTTATTAGCTATCTCATGCATCGCACGGGTTAGCGATTAGTTATTATTATTACTATTATTATTATTATTATTATTATTAAAATGAATTGCATCAATGAATAGATAGCTTTTTATCATGCATGATCTTAAGAGCACTAACAATAGTGGAGCTAAAAATTTAACTTTTTAGCTCCACCAAAAGTTACTTTATCTATTTTACCTACACACATGCTGCAGCAGTGGATCTATTTTAGCTTTCAATACAATAAACTAATATATCCCCACAATAAAATAATATATCCTACTACCCAAAAAAACATCCATAACACCAACTACAACCACCACTACCATCAGACACAGCCACAACAACCACCACCACCACCACCAGTCCACAGCAGGAAAAAAAAAAAAAAAAAAAAACCAACAAAACCCACGATGAAGATCGGTGAGATGGAGGACGGTGATGGGTCGGCTACCATCAGCCACACCCACAACCACCACCATCACCACCCACAAATTTAACTTTTTAGTTCCACCAAAAGTTACTTTATCTATGTTACCTACACACATGCTGCAGCAGTAGATCTACTTTATCTTTCAATACAATAAAATAATATATCCCCACAATAAAATAATATATCTTACTACCCAAAAAAACATCCACAGCACCAACTACAACCACCACTACCATCAGACACAGCCACAACAACAACCACCACCACCACCACCAGTCCACAGCATGAAAAAAAAAAAAAAAAAAAAAAACCCCAACAAAACCCACGATGAAGATCGGTGAGATGGAGGACGGTGATGGGTCGGCTACCATCAGCCACACCCACAACCACCACCACCACCACCAGTCCAGAAAAAAAAAAAAAAAAAAAAAAAAAAAAAAAAAAAAAAAAAACTCAGCAACCACTGAACCCACCACCAGAAACCAGAAAGGCGAGTTCGGTTGGTGTGGGTTGGAGGCGTGGATCGGCAGCGTGGATTGGATCAAGCTTCCACTCGGCCGGTGGTGTTGAGCTTCTACTCGGGCCGGCGGCGCTGAGTTTCGACTTGGGTCGGCGGCGGTGAGACTGAGAGTTTGAGAGAGTATGAGAGGAGACTGAGAGTTTGAGGGAGTTTTGTGATCTGAAGGAGAGAGGGTGAGAATGAGAAGAGACGTGCAGTATAAAAAGAAAACGAATTAAAAAATGTTATTTTAATAAAAGTAAGATTAAAATATTATTATTTTAGTTTTACCTTCACTATCGTACGAAGCTATATGTACGAAGCCAGATATAGTTTCGTACGGAAGGCTAAAGCTAAAAAATTTTAGTTTTACCTTCAATGTTGAGTGACCATTTTTTGGGTTTTTGTGAAGCTAAAATAGCTATATAACTTCTTAGTTCCACTACTGCAACTGCTCTAATAGAGTAAAAGAAAAGTTATTTAGCAATGTGTGAATATTATTTGCTATTGAACGTTGTGGCGCAAAGTGATCTAACCAACTGCACCACACTTGAAAACTGCCGTACAATATGGCTGGGGTCTTTGCCCATTCCATAGTACAGTGCAGTTTTTCAAGTTTTTTTTTTTTTTGATAAACTGCACTTCCATTAAAACGAAACAGAACAAACAGAGGAGACTCCCTTACAAGCAGCCTCAAGGGAGGGCGGGATTGATAAACTGCAGTTTTTCAAGTTTAGGCCAACGATCTCATCCTTGCAATTGCAGTGCAAAATGTGGCAAAATAGTGACATACCCAACTACCCACACACTGATGAACACCAATTTCAATCATTTACCATTTACCTTTTTTTTTTTTTTTTTTTTTTAAATGTCAATCACTTCTATCCATCCATCACATGCAATTTTCCGAAGCTCCAAGCCTCTGTAAACAAAGGATTTGAGGCAGGAAGTTGCTTGCACAGATTGGCCCTATATTATACATCCTTTATTATTTTTGACCGTGACTGTGAGTGAAGATGTGTGCTTATAAATATCTTAATTTACTCCTTTTGAAATGTGCTTAGATTTAAAAGCAACAAGAACATCAGAAAAATAAATAAATAACTAAAAGTAATAAGCCTCATCTTCTCTATTCCATTTCACTATCTTAACCAAATACAAAAAACTTATATGTTTATACTATTTTATTACTTATTTTATCATTATCCAACTAGTACATAATTTTATCAGAGTTCTACTATTTTGCAATGAAAATTGTAATTATGAGTGTTCATGAATTTTGTTGAGTTGAGTTAGGGCTGTCCAAACCCATCCGAAGACCCGACCCACCTGAAGAAACTGACCGGATTCGATCCGACATCGGCCGACTTGACTACTCCAACGGTCGGCACGGGTCTTCTCCACCAAAAACCGACTCTAACGGGTCGGTTTCAGTTTCCCAACTTTCCCTCCCCCCAAAACCTAAAAAACCCGAACCGTCCAACAAAAACCCAAATTCCGTTGAAAATTTTCCAGATCTCAGTGAAAAAACCTATATTTTGGTGATATTTCAAGTAGATCCAGTGAGATTTTGACTAGATCTAGTGAAATCTCATCGAATTCGGTGAGATTTCTGTCGGATCTGGCAAAATCTCATGGATTTTGATGAGATTTTCGCTGGATCTAGGTATTTCTCACCGTTTTCTCGTTGTTTCCTCGCTGTTTTTTTTGCCATTTTCTCAAATCTATGACGCTGACCGACCCATCCGCCACCCGTTGAAGGTTTGATCTGTTCGACCCGTCTACTCCAGCGGTCTGCGGCGAGTGAGATTTTCTACCACTCGATTCTGTTGGGCTAGTTCTGGGTTGGGCACAAACTCGACCTAGACCGACCCGTGGGCTGCCCTAAGTTGAGTCGAGTCAAGTTGAAGAAATCTCCAATCTAATGTAGCTTAAAACAAAAAAAAAAAAAAAAAAAAAAAAAAAAAAAAAAAAAAACCAACCAACCAACCACATCTTAGAGGAATTTGTTTGGGATTATTTAATCAAGCCTAATAAAAAAATGTGGATTTTTATTCAACTATTTAAATACATTATTCCATAAATAAGTAAAGTTCAGGCTGTGCACAAATTGCTCTAACATTACAATTTCATAATAACTATGTCCCATTTTTTTGGTAATTAGGACTAACATTAAACACTAAACAAAAGAAATAGAAGCAGAAATATTTAAGTAGAATTAAACTATGTCCCCTCGGGGACGGACTCATGATTTTATGTTAGTGGGGGCTAAAGTATATTAAAAAAAAAAACTCTAAATAGGTGTCCATTTAGTATTAAAAAATTATAAATACATAAAATTGTTGTTTCTAAATACATTAAGATACAATTATTTACCAACAAAAAAAAAACAAAATATTTTTTTTTAATACTATGTCTAGGTATTAAAAAACAATTCACAGTGATACTGCTAAAAATTTTAGCTTCTAACACCTTAAAAAGTTATTTTATCTATTTTACCACCTCACTTTACAATACAACCAATATCAAATATTCTATTTATTTTTATCACTTCATTTAAAATAATATAAACAACTCATTAAAATAATAAAGGAAGAGAGAGAATTTGAGTTTTTTAATTGAAGGATGAGGTATAATCTTAATAAAATATTGTCTTTTATTTTTAATAACTTGCTACAGTCAATTAGTATTTATACCAGATTATTGTAGTTGTAAAAAATTTAGCTTTAACTTGATCAATAACACATGATTTTTTGGTTTTTTGGTGGTAAAATAACTTTTTTTTTTTTTTTTTTTTCTGGCTAAAATACAATCACCATTGTAAGATCTAAAAAATCTAGCAACCTAGATCCACTTAAAATAGTGGGCTGAACAATTCAACCCTGGCCCAAATCAATAAAATTTGTGAGAGAGGGAAACAAACAGCAAGAGTGGGCTCTGCCCGAGGATAAAAACAATGAAGAAAAGACTGATTTTATTAAATGGATTAATCACTTTTTCAATACCAGTTGGCCTGAGGAGGCCATATTTGCCTATGAAATGTTACTGTTCACTCTCTTTTCTCTTAATGTTCTTCTCGTTTCTTCTCTCTATCTTGGCACTTGTGTCTCTCTCCCTTTTCCTATAAACCCCCTTTCTCTTATATACTTCTCATTTTCTCATATCTCAACTATCCATCATTACCTAACATGCTTTCTATCATGATACTTGTCTCTGTTTGTATCTGAAGAAGGCAGCGAATGGAATCTGCTTAGTTGTGATTTGTACTGTTCAAGTCACTTTCCCATTAATGTAACTGATAAAGCTATTGCCCACCATTAAATGCGGAAGTGATAGGCTACTCCGAATTAGAAACTTCCCCTATGATCACAAATTCTCTCTTTTTATACCTTTCTCTCCACTTGGAACATCTCAGAGTCCTATGACTCGTCCCTTCCTCTCTTCAGATGTCCTTCCTCCTCGGGCCCGTGGCTTGTGGCATTCCCACACCAATACTGCAATTCTTTAACTTCATCCTCGGTGCTTGGGCACCCACAACTATTGTGAATATTTTTATTGTTTTTGTTAAGTTTTTAGGTTGGACAATTACTATTTAGGTGAGTTTAGCTAGGATTATTGAGAAGAAAGGGTACTAATGTTTTGTAAAGGGGCCCAACTACAAAATAAAAATATATAATAACTAAAAAAAAAAAATTGGAGCCAGGGGGCCTCCCCCCCCCCCTCCCCCCCCCCGGGTAACTATCAATTTATTATAACAATAATAATAATAATAATTAATTGGGTGGGCTAAGTCGAGTTATTCGGGTTGATTGAAAATTTTAATGACACCAACCCAACCCAATTTTACACCCAAAAAAAAAAAAAAAAAACCCATCTCAACCAAACTTAACCCATCAACTTACAGAAAACCAACCTGAGCAGTTCATATTAGGATCAAGTTCATGGGGTTAGCAAGTTGAATGCACACCCCCTAACTACAAGTCTACAACTATGTTGGAATGTGATAAATTACTGCCTTCTATAAATTGGAGGTTAAACAGAAAGAAACGGGAATATGGCTATATAATCCATGCTTCACTATTAAAAACAAAAAACAAAGAACATATAAAAAAAAGCCAATCACAATTATTGCAAAGAGAAGTTGGAAGATATATACAAATTATTGGTTGATTGACGGTTCTAATTTTTGAGTCTAGGCAAATAATGAGAGTATTTACAGTAATCATCATATAAAAAAAATATATTAAAAAAAACAACATTGGGAGTCTCCATATCCCAGGTTTAACTGGGGTCTGCAGAAACTTTGAGTTTAATGAAGAAATAGCATTTCTTCTTGCAGCCCTTCAAGCATAGCTCTAAATTCTTCATCATTTGCCTTTCCACTTTTCAGACCCAACATGACCCCAAGGATTCTCAAGCACTGCTTTTCTTCTTGTCAGCAATATGGCGAGGCCGAGTGCTTTTAGCAGGACTACGCTTCAATGCTTTAACTCCCAATGGATTGTCCTTGCTCTGTTGCATAGAATGTTATTAGCAACAACCAGAAAAAAGGGGGGAAAATAATATTAAGGATGTGCTAGAATCTTTATGGATCATAATAAAAGAGTTCAATTGTAATTACCACACGGCAAGTTCCAGCATTAACATCACAGACGGGATACTCATGAGGGCAGCAGCTGTAATTGTCATCACAGCAGGTTGCAGATTCCAAGGGGCAGCATCCCCATCCAAAACAGAAATCACCATACTGATACATACAGCAGCATGTGCTTCCCGCAGGGCACGAGTAGTATTCGTCACAAACAGTTTCCGGACTTGGAGGAGGAGATGGGGGAGAGGGACCAGGGTTGGGGGGATTCTCACCGCTCTTGATTGGGTATGAGGCCTCAATTGCTATCCCACACTTGCCAGTGTTGGTGCTGACCACATTGCGCTCTAACTTGATGTACCCCTTCTCACCCCAATCTGAACCCCAAGAGTTCCTCACAAGCCAGTAATCAACACCATTTTCTGTACCATATCCAACAGCAACCACACCATGGTCTAGTTGTGTTCCACAGAGCCCAGTGAAGACACCCTGTATGGACAAACAAGGAATTTGCAACAGAAGCAAATTAATGTAATGTGCACGACAATTTTGTTGTTTCTAAGACTTGTTTAGAAGACACTCCTTTTGGGTAATGAACTCAAATGATTCATGATGCCAAAGCAAATAGTTAAGGTAAGGGAGTTATAGACCAACTTCACTTGGCCTGGAATGGCAGACAAATAGCGATGTGCATTTTTTATTTTTCATTAGTTGGGTAACTGTAGAATGAACTACACAGACATCGTTATTGAGCTTAAACTGAGATCAAATCCAATTGAGATTAAAATAAATTCCCTAGAAAGTTAAATGCTTATGAGAAAGAGCCATTACCGAGTCATAGAGTTGGAAAGCTCTGCCACCGGCTTCAATGGCAACACTAACTGGTTGATTTGCCACTGCTTTCATCAAGGCCTTCTCATCATTTGTAGGAACATCTTCATATCCATCAATGGTCACAACCCGAGCATTTCTCTGAAACGTTTAAAAAAAAAAAAACAATAAAAGAATTTAGGATATAGAATAAAACAAGAGGACTAAAGTCTAAAGCAGAAAAGTTCATATGCTCTTCCAATCAATTCAACTATTTTAACTTCACAAAGAGATTGAACAACAAAACATGGATTTGACACAAACCCGATTGGGATCACATGAGCCATCACGAGCCTTGTAAGGGTAATCTTCTTCAGAATCAATGCCACCATTATTTATGATGAATTGGAAGGCATAGTCCATGAGACCTCCATTGCATCCTTGGTTATATGTCTGATCACAGTCCACCAATTCTTGCTCCGACAAGGAGATAAGATCACCTGTCACAATTTTATTTATCCCTTCCACCGCACCAATAGTAGAGAATGCCCAGCAACTCCCTTCATCATATACAAATAAAACATCAGCCTAATGTAAAATTACCTTCAGTTGCAAGCAAAATAATATAACATCCTTAATCTTTAACCAAACAACATCTAAACCAATCTCGTTAGACTAATCCCCCCTTTGAATTCAAACATTTTGTAGTCGTTTGATTTGTGACATTTTACATAATCTCACAGCATTAAAATAAACGAGCCTTTTTTTTTTATTCGTAAGTTACGCAACCTATGGGTCTTGAACCAACGAGGTGCAAATTGGGGTAGAGCTTATTGACAAGAGCCTAATTTTTTATTTTTCTTGTAATGCATTTCTTACTCAAAGGTATTCCTTAGGTGTAGTATGAATCCTACAACATTTTACAATTTTTTTTATAATCATTTAATATCAGCCAGTAGAGTCAACATTAAACCATCAAATTACGCAATTGCATAAATACCCAATTGACTATCCAGAATAATATATATTTAGGCAGGAAAAAAAAATTAAAATTTAATTTTTTCCCACAAACTTACGTTTCTTTTCCGTTTAAGAGTTTCTTAAAGAACAATTTTTCAAGCCATGAGAAGATAAAAAAAAAAAAAAAAAAAAATGGTCCAAACGTATGCATCAAAATCTCCACCAGATAAAAATAAAAATTAATAATAAAATTCCCAGCAATTTTCCAGTAAAATAATTTTCCAGTCAAAGTCTCCAAAACCGTATTAGAACATGCTTCAAAAACAAGATAATTTGCTAATCCCACGCTCAATCAAAGTCAACATCCCATATATTACGTTTATGACCATGTTATTCAATCAAATTTCTATCTTTCTATAATTTTTTATAAAAAAAAAGTCACATATTCACAATTAAAATAAATAAATAAACCAAAAACTCACCGCATTGGCCTTGATCCTTAACATCAACGACAGCTCCTTTTTCTCTCCAATCCACACTCTCCGGCAACTCCTCGCCGGAACGGTGAGCGTACCGGTCACTCTTGGTCCCGGAAAGCATGCCCTTCCGGTCCATCTTGGTGCCCAAAAACATGGACCGGTATTCCTCGTTGGTCAGATCGGCGAACCGGTTCAAGCCAAGCTTGTACGTGGGGTTCTCCTTCGCGTTATGGTCGTCGATGAACCGCAGGTTGTCCTTGAAGATTTCGAATCTCTTTTCCTTCTCTCCCAAGGCATTGTAAGCCTTTCCATGCTTCACCAACCAAGCCTCGTACATGTCACGCACGTGTTTCTCGGTCCTCAAACC
The DNA here is from genome assembly GCA_033629205.1 of Lithocarpus polystachyus. NCBI lineage: Eukaryota > Viridiplantae > Streptophyta > Magnoliopsida > Fagales > Fagaceae > Lithocarpus > Lithocarpus polystachyus. The sequence continues at coordinate 43,214,063 of CM066172.1, forward strand.
GTGTTTCAGATCGTATTCGATTATGGACATGTCCATGGCTGTTGCAAAAGCAACGCAGAGAACAAAACAAGAAAGAACAACAACAGAGGAAAGTTTCGCCATGTTTGCAACAAAGAGGAGGAGATGGGTTTGGTTTTTTTGTGTTTTTTTTGGTTTGTGGGCTCGTGAATCTAGACTTGTAGATATATAAAGGTGTGAATGCGAGAGAGTTTGAGATGGATTCTATTAAGAGAGAGAGTCCCAAAGTACGTGGAAATAGGAGTTTCTGTCTGTCACGCAGGTCATGGGTGGCCCACCTAAATTTTGGAAGGTCTTTTTGTTGTCTAGCGATGCTATATTCACACCAATTTTCACAATATTATTTTCATAACTGTTAATTAGGTTTATATGGTTCACTGCTGAGATTACTTTTAAAACTATGGATAAAAATCTGCCACGTATTAAAAAAAATAAAAATAAAAATCTGCCAGGTTAGTATGTGTTAGAATTTTTGTAAAATTTGTTGTGCCTATAAACTTTTTGGTTTGATGTTTTTGCTTTCTTTATTTGGTTAAGCAAAATTATAGGTCAGAAGGATGTGTGGGACATGGCCAAAAACAGATGATAATCAGCCTGGCCACGCTTGTTTACCATAAATGAGATAGGAGAAACACTATAATATATAAGATTTATTTGTAAATTTTTTTTAAAATAATTGGATTGTTACAAATTTACAATAATAGGCATATAAAAAAATTATAATAATAGGAAAGTAAGATTCAATTACAAGTTCCCCTGATAAAGGATCTTTGACCCACCTTGTAAGCTCAATTAGTATTTTTTGGTATTTCTAATTGAAATATCTAAGATTCCAATTTTCACGCCTACAATTATTGAATTATAAAAAAGAAAAGAGAAAAAGAAAGAGAGGGAGACCCTTCGCCTCTTTATGGTTAATACTTGATAAAAACAAATAACAATCTAGTAACACAATTTTTCAATAACTCTTGGTGTTGCTTGTTGTAAATGATACATTTTAGATTTGTGTTCGTGGAGAGCTGATTTCAAAGTAATATTACTCCAAATACATTTTAACACATTAGTACTACCGTACACACTTGGTACAATGGTCACTTCACAAATATAAATGTTTGTGAGGTGTGGAGGGTAATGGCCGAAATTCAAGTTTTCAGGAGGGAATTTCATATACATATGCACTGAGTTTAGACTAGAGTAGAATTTCTATCTTGTAAAAAAAAAAAAAACCTTAGTAAATTATGAACAAATTTGTTAAAATTTTATGTCCCTGACCTTCCAAAAAAATAAACATAATACAAAAATGACTCAATAGTTGCTAAAAGAATTTCTCAAAAAAGTTGGGTACAAATCTTTTTTTTTTTGTTTAATTATTTTTTAAGATAAAAATCTAGGAAATATTTGTTTTGGTTTTGAAATAACTTTGTAGTTTATATGAATTTTTAATTTAAATTGCACTAGTACTATGTCCATGCAATGCACAACAATTTATATGTAAAATAAATCAAATATTACAAATATCAATGAAATTGAAAAAAAATTATAAAGGTTAGTTTTTGACATAAGCCTATCATATAAGATTGATTTTTAATAAAAAAATCAAAAAAAATTATGGTAGATAAATAATTGAAAATAAATAACGAAATTTAATTTCTTTAAAATTTTTCAAAATTTTAATAATAGAATTTTAATTGAAATAATGATTTAATTTTATTGAAATTTTGGTACTAAAGTCGTAATAAAGAGAAGATATTCACTTATCACAATTATGACTTCTAGAAGACCTAACTTTTAAGCAAAAATACCTTTTGGTCCTTCTTAGTCTTTATTTATATATATATATATATATATATATATATATATATATATATATTGACGTTTCATTTTAGTCCATTGTATTTCAAAATTCTCAATTTGCTTCATTGACTATTAGAGCAGAACATAAGGGATTAGACAAGAAAGAAAAGGTACTCCTACTGGTTTCACATTATTAAAATACATTGTATTTGCTATCTAAAAAAAGAAGTAGAAAAAAATGCATTGTATTTGAAGAGTTTACGGGCATTGTTTGGTGACAACTCTTTTGTAATAAAATGTTGATAATCTTAATCTTGTCATATTTAGCGTTAGTTTGGATATAACTGAAATCCAAACTCACGTTTGCGTTTGCGTTTAAACAGTGGGTCTCGTGCACTGTTCATGGGACCTGCAAGTATGAAATTTGACAAAATCAATTTCAAAACTGAGTCTCACGGTACTATTTACCTAATTAAAAATTATTTTGCTATAATGTTTTCAGTTTTCAAAGCGGTATCCAAATAGACCCTTATAAGGCAAAATTTAAGATTTTCTTTTTTTGGTTGAAAGATAATTTGAAAAGAGGGAAAGGAAAGGGCAAGAATAAGACTCATCCTTTGTGAGGTTGAATCTTATACACAAAAAATCAGTATGCTGAATGTTTCAGACTTCTATAATTTTGAAAGCCTAAAAAAGAAAACACACAATCAAAAGTGACGGGGGTGGACCGGCCAAGAACCCTCCGATGCTTAAGTTAGTTTCTCTCTCAAATTCTGGAGTACCAACTTTTTGAGAATTGTTTCATACATACCATTTCTTGTCGTGAATGAGTGTTTATATAGTGCACACTAGAAGCGGTTACTTGTTTAGTAACTTCTCTTATCTTTGAGAAAGTCAAAGGATTCGGGGTTAACTTCCACAACTGCCATGGAAGTTAGATTATTTTATCTTATTTTCTATAACCGTCTTTGAGAGTATTTGATAAGAACTTGTAACAATGAACTCCGATTTTTACTTATGCTTCAGGATAGAAACATGTGGTTCACTTCATTAACTTGTGTAGAGGAACATGCTCGGAATCCTCGTCTGGGGGTCGTCCAAGCATCTTTGTTGATGGACGACCTTTTTATAGACGACTACTCTATAAAGTGCCAATTCTTCTTTGGACGACCATTATGGATGAACTTAGAGTTAGCTTATTTCATAGTACACCATCTAGTTCTAAATCTATGAAAGAGTTCTGATAGTTTTTATAATTCAATAGATGGGGTGGTGAGATTTGAATATTAGATGTTTATGTTGAAAGCATCAAGGTATACGAGGTGTCAATCCATTGAGTTACCAAGGTCTAATAGATGTCAACCAATTGAGCTAAAAAATCTTAACTGATGATTATTATCAATTCCCCTTCTCCCTTGTGTGTGTATTTGTTTCTCAAAAAAAAAAAAAAAAAAAAAAAATCCCCTTCTCCCTGTTTAAAAACGATGCTCTCCCTTTTAAACAGATGTGGGCTTATTTTATTTTATGAGGGCTGGATGTTGGTTATTAAATTATCGTCCAATTTTAGTTGAGTCTGGGCTAAAGTAGGCAGTTGTTTTTGGGTCGATTGTGCTTGTTTTTTCTAGGCCCAAATGATCCCTAATTGATCTGTGAGAGCGTCCAGAATAACCCACCTAATTAAGGACAATAGTAGACTGAAAATTACTTCCCTTGGATTGTATGTGTTTGATCCGGAAAAGAGCAATAATCAAACAAAGCGTGCTTCACAAAAAGAGAAGGCATAGGACTCTAGGATTTTGGTTCTTCATGGTATTGTTCAGAAAACTGCAGCATCAAAGTTAATTTTATAGTGGTAGTTCCTTGGGGGATCCACTTCAAGATAGCTCGATATTTAGCTATGTACTAAATTACTTACTCGAATGTCTTTTTGGTTTGAGTTTATAAGTTCAACTTTTAACTATTAATTATTAACTTTTATCAGTTTAATTTTTAAAACTTGCTTTTCTTACTTTTGCGAAGTACAAATAGTGTACTTTATCACACTTTTCTAATAAAAAATAGATAAGCTCTTTTCAGACAAACACACAAGATCCATTGCTCTGAATGAACAGGTTTTATCATACCTCCATGCCGTGGCTCATTTCTGTTTGCTAAAGAAAAGCGCACAAAATCTTTTTTTATGGTGAAGCGCACAAAATCTTTGTTGGTGGCATAATGGTTCAAGTTCTATCTTTTTTTTTTTTTTTTTTCCTGGAAAGAATAAAATTTATTGCAACAAAAAAGGGCCAAGAAAGGGCCTAACAGGGCCAATACCATCTATGCTCAAGGCCCCAACTTGACAAGCGTTGTGATGAGATTGCTACATTAGCCCAATCACTAGTCATGTCTTGTTATTTTATATATATATATATATATATATATATATATATATATATTTATAGTTTATACCTTTGATCAAAGTTATACATTTTTTAAACTATAAGTTTTTAAAAATTTTGAGGGTTGAAAAATACTATGATCCATATCATCAATCAATATTTATTGCTTTTTAATTCTCTCTATGCATATAATGTGTCCTATGCCACATCTGCTACCCCACTCTCTCTCCTCTTTTGCTCTTTCCCAGCCGCGGATCGAATCATTTGTCCACCGCAGTTGGAGGTGAATTATTTCTTCATTTGAGAAGTGTGGGTTTGTATTGTGGAAACTAATATGGTACTGAATTTTAATATTTCTATTGTGTATGAGAGTGTTTTTTCGGATCGAATAAATTAGAATGAAATATGTTGAAATTGGATTTGTAGAAAAATGAATGGCCAAGAGAAGAAATAGTGGACTCACGTCATTACAAACACTCCTACTCCCAGCTTCACACTTAATATTATTTTAGCAACATATTTTAGAAATTACCACATGTTGTTCAAATTAGATGCAAAAAAGATCTTATAAATTCGTCTTCTTCTTTGGGATCAAGTTTAATAAGAGAGAAAGAAGCCAACAGAGGTGGTCCATTGTAACGTATTTTAGAAATTACCTCATGTTGGTCCAATGCAGTATTTTTGGAATTTTGAGATTTAGCTTGGTTGTTTGTCGGTGACGTTTTTTGTTGGCTTTGCAGTGGTCCGATGATTTGATCGGCAGCTGGAAAACAAATTAGACAGAGAAGCGGAAAAAGATGGGCAAAGAATAAGAGGATAGAAATTAGAGAAATGATATGTGCACAACATTTTTTACAATATTTTCACAACAAATCCTAAGTGGCAGGTTGTTACTGGTTGTTATTATTGGGGCAAAAAAGTAATCTTAGTGTTAGGTTCAAATTTAAACCAATAACAACTAACCACCTATGATTTGTTGTGAAAAATGTTGTGGACGTAGCACCTCTCAAGAAATTAATAAGGAGATCGGAAAAAAATTATAGTATTAATTAGGAGATATGGGAAGAAAGAATAACATTTAATGAAATCTTTTCAACCGATAGATTTTTTTTTTTAATCTATTGTGTAAAAAATGTGTAACTTTACAAGAGTTACACCAGATGTAATTTGAATTCATCTCACACACACACATATATATATATAAATAATATTTGGGGAATGAAGGATTTAACTTTAGATGTTTATTGTAGGGATAAAGGCCAAAATTCATGTATTGGGCCTTAAGCTTTATCCGAGGACGAGATAAAGTCCGAGAAGAGGTAAATGAATACGAAGAATCCCAGAACGGAATTTGATACGTTTGAGATGAGTGGCGGTGATTCGAGGAGTAATCCTCATGTAATACTAACTATGGAGACGTGTATCATGACTGAAGGAAAGGAAGCCCTCAAGAAAATATCTAAGGAAAAGTTGCTGTCACCGTATTAAATGTGCTGCACCTACTCTTCTGTCCGCATTTATGTAGAGAAGACCTCTGAACAGTGTGACCTTGACCACCGCAACTCACAAAAGGTCAAAGAACGTGCATGATGGGATGGGTACTCAAGTAACTACTCAGATGATCAACAAGTATAGAATTAAGATGATTTGGGAGGAACTATATAATGTGAAGAAATCCTTCATAAGGAATGGCAGAAAGAAATACGGTAGAGAGGAAGAACTGAACTTGTATCTAAATTAAGAACGTTAACCATCAATATTGACCTCCTCGAACCTTTGCCGAGGACTTTTTCTGGAAATTAAACCTTTTATTTCATTCTACTTGTGACCTAAACCCATTTTGTTGATAGTCTAATTTTAATCTAGCCCAGCTTTCTTACCTACTCTCTACAAATTCATTGTTTTTGGGCCTTTTGGGCTGGTCTATCCACTCTTGGGCTGGATAGCCAAATTTGTGTCTTTACAATTAGCGCCGTCTGTGGGAAAGGTAATTGGTTAAAGTGTTAGATCTTCAATCATGGTAGGTTCAGGTCCGCACCAACCAGTGTCTATGGGGTCTCAACGGGAAGATCATCCTCGAGAGGGCTAGGAGGGAAGTGTGCATACCACCCATAATGATGAGAGTCATTCTAAAGGTGGTAGCCACCTCTCTCATGAAGAGCATGCTAGGGCCATGCAGAAAGAGATTGACAACCTTAAGAAGAAGCTGCACCGCGAGCGGAGGAGGCGAAATCCCTCGGTTTTTGACCTTTCCTCTGATGGTGAGAGGGATGAGAACTATAAGCGTAGATCAAGAACGGCTCCCAACGAAGCCTTCTCATATGAGGAGGACTATTGTCATGGGCGCAAGAACAAAAATTCATCTTCGAGGGGCCTAAGAAATGACGCGATGAGCAAAGCACTCGATAGAATTTCTATGTCTCCCTTTACACGTAAAATTGAGAGTGTGAAACTTCCTCGGCAGTTTACCCAGCCTACTTTCACCATTTATAATGGCCAAATAGACCCTGTTGAACATGTCAGTCATTTCAACCAGAGAATGGCGGTACATTCTAAGAACGAGGCTCTAATGTGCAATGTGTTTCCGTCTAGTTTGGGGCCTGTGGCGATGAGGTGGTTTGATAGTCTGGGAGCAGGCTCCGTTGACTCTTTTAAGGAGCTCACCTATGCCTTTAGGTCCCGTTTTATCACTTGTAGCCGAGTCCCTAGGCCTTTGGATTCTTTGTTATCCCTGTCCATGCAAGAAGGAGAAACCTTGAAAATCTATTCAGACAGATAATAGGAAATGTTCAACGAGATTGATGGTGACTTTAATGCCGTAACTGTCAGGACGTTCAAGGTCGGTTTGCCTACTGAGCATGGCCTGAGAAGGTCTCTAACAAGAAAATCTGTTACTAGTGTACGTCAGCTCATGGATAGGATTGACAAATATAAAAGAGTTGAAGAAGACCAGCAGTAGGGAAAGGGCAAAGGTAAAGTTGTCCATCAGGAGATGAGGGATTTCAGGTCGGACCGTTACAACAAGGAGAGATTTTGTAGCGCAATCCGAATCCCTAGCTGCCCAGGTCGTTAACACTTTGTTCCAAGAACTAGTACATCAAGTCTTGAAAAAAATCAAGGGTGAGCCATACTTTAGGTGGCCGAGTAAGATGATTGGGGACCTTACGAAGCGTAATCAGAGTCTGCATTGCCAATATCACAGAGAGCGGGGGCATACGACCGAGGAGTACAGGACCTTGTAGAGTCATTTGCAGCAATTGATCCGGGAGGGTAGGCTGAAATAGTTCCTGAGTCGACCTAATGAGCAGGAAGGTTAGGCGAGCTCGGGGATTCAAGGCAGTAATTCTTCAAGACCCCTTTTGAGTACCATTCATGTTATTCTCGCTGCACCAGGCAGAACATGATCTTGCCCATCCAGGGTGATGACCGTAGCTGGGCCGTGTGCCGAAGTCTTTAGTCATGAGTCGAAGAGGACTAAAACAGGGGCTCATCCAGCACTAAGCTTTTCGGACGAGGACAAACCTGGAACTATGCAGCCTCATGATGATGCCCTAATTGTAACCCTTAGGATTGGTGGATACGACATGAAAAGGGTACTAGTGGACCAGGGCAGTGGGGCCGAGATCATGTATCCAGATCTATATAAAGGGTTTAACCTCAAACCAGAGGATCTGACCAATTATGATTCACCTCTGGTCGACTTTGATAGAAAAGTTGTTGTTTCGCGGGGACAGATCAGACTGCCGGTTCAGGCCGGATCGGAGGTAGTGAAGGTGGATTTTATAGTGGTGGATGCTTTTTCCCCGTATACCGTTATTGTGGCACGGCCCTGGCTCCACGCCCTTGGGGCCGTCTTGTCCACTCTTCACCTCAAGGTAAAGTACCCATCTAGAGATCGAGTTGAGGAGCTGGTCGGAAGTTAGTTTGTGTCCAGGCAATGTTTGGTGGTTGCTATCACGCACCAACCTGAGTTTGATTCCTGAGTCGACCTAATGAGCAGGAAGGTTAGGCGAGCTCGGGGATTCAAGGCAGTAATTCTTCAAGACTCCCTTTGGGTACCATTCATGTTATTCTCGCCGCACCAGGCTGAACAGGATCTTACCCATCCAGGGTGATGACTGTAGCTGGGCCGTGTGCTGAAATCTCTGGTCATGAGTCGAAGAGGACTAAAACAAGGGCTCATCCAGCATTAAGCTTTTCGGACGAGGACAAAGCTAGAACCATGCAGCCTCATGATAATGCCCTAGTTGTAACCCTTAGGATTGGTGGATACGACGTGAAAAGGATACTGGTGGACCAGGGTAGTAGGGCCGAGATCATGTATCCAAATCTGCACAAAGGGCTTAACCTCAAACCAGAGGATCTGACCAATTATGATTCACCTCTGGTCGACTTTGATAGAAAAGTTGTTGTTTTGCGGGGACAGATCAGACTACCGGTTCAAGCCGGATCGGAGGTAGTGAAGGTGGATTTTATAGTGGTGGATGCTTTTTCCCCGTATACCGCTATTGTGGCACGGCCCTAGCTCCATGCTCTTGGGGCTGTCTCGTCCACTATCCACCTCAAGGTAAAGTACCCATCTGGAGATCGAGTTGAGGAGCTGGTCGGAAGTTAGTTTGTGTCCAGGCAATGTTTGGTGGCTGCTATCACGCACGAACCTGAGTTTGATTCCTCGACCTTTGCTAAATAAAGAGCTGTAGCAGTTAAAGTCCGAGGCTTCAATTTCTATTAGTGAGGCCGATGAGGTAAAATACGAGGAGTTGGAGAAAGTTCTTATTGATGATGATCCAATGAAATTTTTTCAAGTCGAGGCTCAACAGCCTCCTCGGGAAAGGGAGGAGTTGGTGTAGTTTCTTAGGCGGAATATCGATGTATTTGCTTGGAATGCTTATGAAGCCCCAAGGCCGATGAGGTAAAATACGAGGAGTTGGAGAAAGTTCTTATTGATGATGATCCAATGAAATTTTTTCAAGTCGGGGCTTAATAGCCTCCTCGGGAAAGGGAGGAGTTGGTGTAGTTTCTTAGGCGGAATATCGATGTATTTGCTTGGAATGCTTATGAAGCCCCAAGAGTGGATTTAAGCTTCATCTGTCACCATCTTAATGTTAATCCGTTTTTCACCCCCAAAAAACAGCCACCTCGACGCTTTTCGAAGGAACATTCTGATGCCGTCAAATAGGAGGTGGCGAAGCTTAAGAGGGCTGGGGCTGTTAAGGAGGTGTATTATCCCGAATGGCTGGCTAATACTATAGTGGTGAAAAAGAAGAACGACAAGTGGCGGGTATGTGTGGATTATACAGATTTAAACAAGGCCTACCCAAAGGACCCTTTCCCCATGCCTTGGATCGATCAGTTGGTAGATGCAACTGTGAGACATTCTTGGATGAGCTTTCTGGATGCTTTCTAGAGTTATCACCAGATACCCCTGGCCTTGGAAGACTAAGAAAAAACAGCTTTTGTCACCCCTATTGTGAAATACCATTACAAGGTGATGCCTTTTGGGCTTAAGAATGCGGGGTTTACTTATCAAAGGATGATGACACGGATGTTCAAACCACACCTGGGGAAGAGTATCGAAATCTACATTGATGATATGGTGGTCAAGAGCAAGATTGAAGCTGAGCATATAGATGACCTTAGAAACATCTTTGAAGTCCTAAGAGGTCACAAGTTACAACTTAATGCATCCAAGTGTTCCTTTGGCGTAGGGTCGGGGAAATTTCTAGGCTACATGGTTACATGAGGCTGAGGTCCGATATTTACCATTAGAGTAGGCTATTCTTGCTGTAGTGCATGCTACACGCAAGCTTCTCCATTATTTTCAGTCACACACTGTTGTTATCCTGGTTCAATTGCCATTCAGAGCTCTGCTCTGAAGCGCTGATTATACGGGGACGATTGCAAAGTGAGGAACAAAGCTGGGGGCTTATAACATTTGATATATGCCTCGTACCTCTGTAAAGGATCAGATCCTGGCCGACCTTGCAGAGACCCCAATAGAAGAAGATGTGAAGAAACACAACATGGATGAAAATTCAGTTGGAGTAATCTCCATACAAGGAGCATTGTCATGGAAAGTTTATATTGATGGCGCTTCAAACCTCAAAGGATCTGGAGTGGGGCTAGTTCTGATCTCCCCCGAGAAAATCACAATCGAAAAATCATTGAGACTTGGGTTCTCGGCCACAAATAATTAAACAGAATATGAAGCTCTATTAGTGGGGATGACCATGGTTCAAAGAATGGGTGGAAAGACCGTCGACGTATTCTCAGATTCAAGATTGGTGGTAGGTCAAGTCCGAGGGGAATTGGAAGCTCGGGATCCTATAATGCAGGAATATCTAAGTCAGGTTAGACATTTACAATCTGGGTTTGAATCTTTCAATTTATTGCAAATTCCTAGAAGTAGAAATATACATGCAGACTTGCTTGCAATGTTAGCAACCTCCTCGGCATAGAGTCTACCAAGAGTAATTTTCGTTGAAGACCTCATTAAACCCTTCGGGCTGAGAAAAGAAGTGTTATCCATTCATCAGATAAAAGTAGGTCCTAGCTGGATGGATCCTATCCTATAATTCCTCAAAGATGATGTTCTACCCGAGAACAAGTTGGAGGCTGATAAGATACGAAGAAAGGCTCCTCGGTTCTGGTTATCTGAGGACCAGAAATTATATAAAAGGTCTTTTTCCAGACCACATCTATTGTGCACACATCCTGAAGCAGTTGAAATTCTCTTGGAAGAACTACACAAGGGAATTTGTGGAAGCCACACAGGAGAGAGATCTTTGTCCCATCAAACTCTCACTCAAGGATATTGGTGGCCCAATATTACAGAGAGAGGCCCACGAGTATGTGAAGAAGTGTGATCAGTGCCAAAGATTTGCATCAAACATCCATCAACTAGGCGAAGTCCTCAATCCTCTATCCAGCCCTTGGCCTTTTGCTCAGTAGGATTTGGACATTGTAGGAAATTTCCCCAAAGTAGCAGGAAACAAGAAGTATTTATTGGTCGGCATAGATTATTTCACTAAATGGGTTGAAGCAGAACCACTGGCTAACATCCGAGATGTGGACGTAAAGAAGTTTATCTGAAAAAACATCGTCACGCGATTCGGAGTCCCTCACACCTTAGTTTCGAATAATGGACTTTAGTTTGATAGCAAATCCTTCCGGAGATATTGCTATGGGCTAGGAATAACTAACAAGTATTCCACTCCAGCCTATCCACAGGGGAACGGACAAGCCGAGGCTATAAATAAGGTCATAGTAAGTGGGCTCAAGAAGAGATTAGATTATTCCAAAGGAAGATAGATAGAGGAACTACCACACGTTTTGTGGATATATCGGACTATACCTCAGAGGTCTATTGGAGAAACTCCTTTTTCACTAGCTTATGGAGCTAAGGCTGTTATCCCTTTGGAAATCAGATTCCTTACACTAAAAACGAGCTTTTTAACTCCGAGCAGTAACAACGACCTACTAGAGAAAAGTTTGGACTTAATTGAAGAACAAAGAGAAAGTGCCATGATCTAATTGGCCTACTATCAGCATTAACTTAAAAAAGGGTATGATGACAGCGTGAAATTATGGCCTTTGGCGCCTGGAGACTTGGTACTGAGAAAAGTGGTTGGTTCTGCAAAGAACCCAGCCTGGGGAAAATTGGGACCCAATTGGGTAGGACCATACTGTATTACATCTGTGGCAGGAATATGTGCATACTACCTGGAAGATTTAGAGGCTAAGATAGTGCCACATCCTTGGAATGTAAACAACCTGAGAAGGTATTATTATTAATAAGAATATACTTTATCATATTCGTGTTCATTACATTGCGTATGATGCTTAATTACTCTAAACTGTAAGTGTTAAACAGATCCTTAGCTATGTCTGGTTTCTCGAACCATCTGCTTTGAAAAAATTAATACTGCATGAAATTGTTCTAAGTATTAAACAGATCCTTAGCTATGCCTGGTTCCTTGGACCATCTGCTTTGGAAAAATTAATATTGCATGAAATTGTCCTAAGTATTAAACAGATCCTAAGTATTAAACAGATCCTTAGTTATGCCTGGTTCCTCAGACCATCTGCTTTGGAAAAATTAATACTGCATGGAGTTCTTTCTAAATGTTAACCAAATCCTTAGTCATACCTAGTTCCTTGGACCGCATTTCTTGGGTGAACTAATCTTTTATTTTTATTTCATTATAATCTAAGTCACACTTGATTACTTAGAGCATATGTTTTATGATACCTAATGCCACGTTATTTGTTAATTTCTCATTAAGCATCGGATCATATAATGAATTATGCCTAACTCCTCGGGTGATTATTTTTGAATGTATTGTGAACACCCCCCCCCCCCCCCCCGCCCTTAACTACAAAACTTGATAAATCATACTAGCAATTACTTGAAACGGTTGGAAACAATAAAACATAAAGCATTACAAATAATCGTGCAAAGGACAGAAAGGAAGAGAACTTCACTGATTGAAATAAAAGCTACATTTCTTTTTTCACAAAAGCGTACAATCAGTATAAGGCCAACAGCAGAAAACAAAACAACAACAGAAACTATCTAAAAAAAAAAAAAAATCCTAAGTGCTGCCTCAGGAGCAGGAGGGTCTTCTTTTTGGCTCAGCTGGGTAGTGGAAGCATCCTTGGCCTTGGAATCATCTTCTTTTGTGGTGGCCTCTGCTTCCTTCGCCTCTGCTGCAGCATCCGGGATCTTAGAATCAGCACCCATGGCCTCAGTTTCTTTGGCTTTAGCAACATCAGGGGCTTTTGAGAGAGTGGCATCTGGGACTTCGCGGATATGCGGATGGTAGTATACGCTCCCAGACTGCCTCAGGGCCAAGTCCATAGGGACTCCTACAGCGTTGAGGTCTTCTCCCTATGTCACGTTACAGAACTCCCTACAAGCCTCGGCCAACCCCTCAGTAAGCCTAACTTGCGTTTCTTCAACGCCGAGTTGGTAGGATGCTTGCTTTTTTGCCTCAAATGCTTCCTTGGCTAATTGAGCTGCCTCCTTTGCCCTTTGTAGCTGTGCCTTTAGATCTGGCACAAATTGCTTCGCAGTGTCCAGCTCCAACTCCGTTTGATATAGCAATTTGCGCTGATCCTTCGCTTGAGTTTTAGCGTTTTTTAGTCCTGCTTGGGCGCTCTTCCTCTCCCGCTTTTCAATAATCAGTTTGTTGAGCAGCTCCTTGTTTTTGGCCTTTGCTGCTCCCTGGGCCTTCTCGGCTTCGAGGCAGAGGTTAATTTCATTCCTTGCTTCACTCCGAGCGCCCTTAACCCACTCCTCGGCCACAAAGACCTCCTGGGTGACCTGCATGAGAAAAACATTACTACCCCATGTATATAAAAGAAGCTAGTAACACTTGGACGGATAAACAATGTGTAGTTGCAAACTTATCATAGCAAGATCTCTTTTTAAGGACAAAAAGAGATCTTGTTGTTTTAGCTTTCTCACTGCCTCCATGTCCTTGGGCAGGAGGAGTGGCTATTCTAGGGCTTCAACAGTGTGTGCGTGTAACGACCTAAGGAAAAGCGCTAGCCACATCTGTGCCATACCTCAAAAGGACTAGTCACTATTGAGGTTTCTTGTAGTTGTTAATAAAGCCCAGATCTACCCAGTAAATACCCGATGTGGGACTCATTACACTCCCACACACATCACACAATCAATCAAATTGGGGCATCACAATCTCCCCCACTTAAATCCCTAACGTCCTCGTTAGGGCCCACTTTGTGGGGTAGTGTCTCTGAGCCCACACGGAGTTACCGGGCCAGCTCTGATACCATATGTAACGACCCAAGGAAAAGCGCTAGCCACATCTGCGCTATACCTCAAAAGGACTAGTCACTATTGAGATTTCTTGTAGTTGTTAATAAAGCCCAGATCTACCCAGTAAATACCCGATGTGGGACTCATTACACTCCCATACACATCACACAATCAATCAAATTGGGGCATCACAGTGCGCCCTGACCTCTTCGGTATTCGCGGATGGAGGCATCCCAAGGGATGGCAGCCCCATCTACCTCAAGCCGAGGAGACCAAGCGTGCAATGGCAGGCGTACCTCAACCCTGTTCTGCTCCTCTCTACTATCATCTACAGAGGAAGACCTTCTGTCTCGAGGCTTCTTGGAAGTCCTCTGCTGTTTGTTCCCTTTTTGAAGACCCACTTCCCCTTCCTCAAGGTCTAGAACCGGCCTTTTCTTCGTTAGGTCTAGTATACCCTTTAAGCCGAGGTTAGTGGGGGGAAGAGGAGGAGAGGGGAGTAAAGGAGGGACCTTAGACTTGGGGACTTCTTTCGAAGTTGCCCCTTTGTTTCTTGAAGCCAGGAGTTCCCTCAGCCCCTTTCCCTTCTGGTTCGTTGCCATTTCACCTTCTTCATCGTCAGAGGTGCTGTCTAAGTAGGTGATCACTAGAACCAGGGCGTGGACACCTGAGTGCTTATCAATCTCGTCCTCGTCACTTGAGGTGTGAATGTGTACTTGTGCTGGACTCCCCTCTTCTTCGAAATGAAACCTATCTATCTCTTCTTCTAGAGACAGATGTAAAGAAGCAACTCCCTTTTCTATTATTCCTTCTACAACAGGGGGAATGTGTTGTGGTGGTATGGCGGGCAGCGGAACAATCGGACGAGTTAGTGTAGCAACTGGGGGAAGATCATTTGGGGCGAGAAAGTCTAGCCTCGATACGTCGATTCTATGTATTCGAGTGTCATCGACTTTAATGTTGTGGCCGATATCTTGCAAAGTCTTGGAAATGGGCTCGAAATCTAAAATTAGGTGGACGGCTCATAGCTGTCCGTCCTCGTTCACGAAAATCTCTGATCTGAGCAGGTAGTTGAGCGCCTGAACGTTGCTGAGGCTGAGCCGAGGAGCTACTTGGTTTTTGTCAGCAATATAGCCGAGAAACAAATGCAGTTAGAACTGAAATCTAACATTAGAAGAAGGCAAAAATAAAAAGGAGAAGATAACGTGGTCGGGGTTAAAGAATCTAAAACTCTTGCTAGGGAGCCTAACTCTAAAGTATCCCACCTGGTTCCCCCTCTTGGACAGGGCAGTGAACGCCATCGTGCCATGCTTCTGAAGCTATCAGGTAGTCGTCTTTCATGCCCTTATTAGACTTGGGAAGGAATGAAATGAGTCTAACAATGGGTGATCTGGACTTGAGGTAATACCCCCCATTGGCCTGTGAGTGGCATTCGTACATGTGGACCACGTCATGCCAAGTAAGCCCTAGACCTAGATGTTCATTTAGAGCATCAACACTACCTAAGATCCTAAAAACGTTGAGTGCACATTGATGGGGGCACAACTTATGATTGAAAAGATAATCGCGGGTTATCTTACCCATTAGAAGCGTCATCCCTCCTTCTATGAAAGCTATCACAGGGATGATAACTTCCCCTTCGTCCCTATCAAAATCTATTCGGTCAGGCTCACAGTACCGCAGAGCTACTCCCTACGGAATATGGTATCGATCCTTAAAAACTTCTATCTTGGCAGGGGAATCCACTAGATACTTAAACCTACCCATTTGGATAAACTAAAGGGAGACAATTGAAATTGATGTATAAAAAAAAACTGGAAGGCCGAAGAGATTGGCCGAAGAGAAAAAGATAAATCTAAGGATTTAGAAACTTATGAAAACTAATGTATATGTGAAACTTTGAGATCCTTAAGGGTGTTTTCACGAATTTCTTAAGTAAAGAGTGCCAGAGATTTAGTAATGTGAAAAGGTTTTTGATTTTTGAGTGCTTGAATTCTTTGAACTCTCTGAAGGACTTGAAGAATTGAGAAATGAAGGGAGCAATTTCTCCGGGTGCTTTATATAGAGAGTGAGAATGAGTGGGATTTAACCCGCTCAAAAACTCAAAGAATGATGCCCACCGTTGGATCAATGCCTCACCGTTGGATGTGGGGGACATAATGCTGCCTGGAGTAATTAATAACGCCTCGCGAACTCCGAAGCGTCAGTAGCGCTCGTGTGACGTGCAGAACGGTAATCTGGCACGTGTGAACAAGGAAAATAAATGAGCATATCACTTTAAAATCAAAACTCCACTTTTTCTCTTCGGATAAGAGGGAAAAACCGGAGTTTTGAGGGGCTATTGTAGGGATAAAAGCTCAAATTCATGTATTAGGCCTTAAGCTTTATCCGAGGACGAGGTAAAGTCCGAGAAGAGGTAAATGAATATGAAGAATTCTAGAATGGAATTTGATACGTTTGAGATGAGTGGGGGTGATCCGAGAAGTGATCCGAGGAGTAATCCTCACGTAACCCTAACTATGGAGATGTGTATCTTGACTGAAGGAAAGGAAGCCCCCAAGAAAATATCTAAGGAAAAGCTGTTGCCACTGTATTAAATGTGCTGCACCTACTCTTCTGTCTGCATTTATGTTGAGAAGACCCCTAAACAGTGTGATCTTGACCACCACAGCTCACAGAAGGTCAAAGAAAGTGCATAATGGGACGGGTACTCAAGTAAAGACTCAGATGGTTAACAAGTGTAGGATCAAGATGATCTAGGAGGAACTATATAATGTGAAGAAATCCTTCATAAGGAAGGAGAGAAAGAAATACGATAGAGAGGAAGAACTGAACTTGTATCTAAATTAAGAACATTAACGATCAATATTGACCTCCTTGGACCTTTGCCGAGGACTTTTTCTGGAAATTAAACCTTTTATTTCATTCTACTTGTGACCCAAACCCATCTTATTGGTAGTTTAATTTTAATTTAGCCCAGCTTTCTTACTTACTCTCTACAAATTCATTATTTTTAGGCCTTTGGGGTTGGTCCATCCACTCTTGGGCTAAATAGCCAAATCTGTGTCCTTACATTTATATTTTATTCTTTTGAAAAAAGAAAATGGAAGTGTCAAATTTTTTATGATAGTTATAATATATTGCTAATTTCACAGTTCGAACCATTTTTCCCCGCCCTAATTGTGTATGAGGAAATACCAATTAAGTTATAAGGTCCTTGACAACTAAATTAACACTAAAAGTGTTAATTGAGCTCAAAACTTTTGACTATTATATCATATATTTATTATACAATAAAACTTTTGATTGTTAAGTGGTTATCTTTCCTCTACTATAAGTGACTACATTACTTTTACTAATTAGTAAATTAATTTATATTATTAAGTGTTAGGATAGTTTAATTTCTCCTATTAATTTATCTATTTATAAGAGATCTCTTGATTTTCTTGATTAGGTCTCAAGATTTGTGAGGTCTTTTGTATTATTTAAAAAATACAATAAAATTTTAATTTATGATATTCGTTTTATGATAATTGATATTTGGTGTAGGCGAATTTGAATATCAAATATCTTATTTGAGAAGAAGAGTCTTACCAATTGAACTTAACTCGAACCCACAAGATTTGTGAAGTCTTAAGTATGACTAACATGCTCTCGATAGCTTGTAGCTCTTGCTTTGATGACCTATTTTCAAGGTAAAATATCTACATGTTGCTAAGGTGCCATATAATTGTCTTGCTGAGGTGTCATGCTACTAATATAATTTTATTTTAATGTCAACCAATGTACTTATCAAAGTGTGTATATATATATATATATATATATATATTTATATATATATATATATATATAGAGAGAGAGAGAGAGAGAGAGAGAGAGAGAGAGAGAGAGTTACACTTAGTGTAACTCTTGTAAAGTTACACATTTTTTACACTATAAATTTCTAAGAGATCTAACGGTTAAACAAAAATTATTAAATGTTATTACTTTTTACCTTATTAATAGTATGAAAAATTTTGGTGCCACACCCAAAACCACAACTTTGCTCATAACTCGCTCATGTGGCGAGTTGTGGTTGGTGGAGGGATGTCCCCACCATCACCCCTCCACCAACCACAACTTGCTACATGAGCGAGTTGTGGGCAAAGTTGTGGTTTTGAGTGTGACACCAGAATTACTCTAATAGTATTATCTAATTAATACTAACATTCTCTCTCTCCTTGTTTATTTTTGCTTTCAAAATATCAATTTAAGTTAGAATAATACTATACATACATTGCAAATCATTGCATACTTTAATTTAAGAGACCAAATAAGCTAAAAAAAAAATACACAAAGGACAAGATAAGCCCACGTTCAGATTCCTTAGCCGACAAAGTTCTTTCATATAAATAAGAATAATACCTTTTTTTTTGTTCAATAAAATAAAAACTACTCTTAATTAATTAATTAATTAATTAACCCTGTTAGGTGGCACTTTCATCACCATTTCCATAACAATTTACTTTATATGGAGTAACAAAGAATGAGCAGAGATAATAATTTTTCACTATTGTTACATTTGCAATGCGAAAACTTTTAAAAAGTAGTAGATTACTTTTGAGTTTAATACTTCAATTATATACATAATTGTATAAATTTTATTTCAAATAATTTAATTTCATCATCAAATATATATTTAATTTCTCTTTTAGGATAAATCATTTAAAAAGTAAGTTGTTGAAAATGGCATGTGCCCTTTAATCAAGTGAAAAACATTAAATAAGGACAGAGAAAAAGGTGCCAAGTTATAACATTTAATGATTTTTTTTAAACAGTTAGATCTCTTAAAAATCTACCGTATATAAAATATGTAATTTTATAAAAGTTACACCAAATATAACTGAAACCCATCCCATAAATATATATATATATATATATATATATTTCAAGTTTTCACCTAGGAGTAAATTCTAGGACCACTCTATATATACCACACTATTTTTCATAATAGTTCTATGTGATAAACGGAGACTAGTGACTTATTACTTTTATACAGATATATTACTTTTTTTCTACTGTTCACAACCTACCACATTAGAGTTGTGCCAAAATTATGACACAAAAGTATTGTCTTAGATTTTTTTCTTCAGTGGGTTCCAATTAACTCAACTAGTAAAATCTTTGATGCTTGTATAAGAGATCTAGAGTTCAATTCTCACCTACATCAAAAAGTGATTGGTATCTTGATCTGATGATAAAAAACTATCTCCAAGAGCGACTGCCATAAATTAAAACTCCCTTATAAATTTTTTTTTTCTTCACACGTGGAACATACAATTACGTACGAGCTACAGTTTGGTGAACACTTATCTAGAGTCTAGCCTACTGGTCAACGCATTTTCTTGTAAGAGCAATATGATAGGGAAAAAACACACCCACACGGCCTCACCCACTTGCTTGGAGATGACTCTATAAATTATCACAAGCCAGATACCATGGCTTTTTTTATTATTTATTTTTTAAAAAATTTAAGTGGCATGGGTCGTTTTGATCGTTGTGGGATGTAGACTTGAAAATGAAGGACAATAATATCTTATGTTACATTCACAATTTTGGCCAATTTTTTTTCCCCCAACATTCCACTATTATACCAAAGTGACAGAAGCTGTATAAACATAATTCAACATTTATATTATATATCTTTTGTTCTTTCATGAAAAGAATACTTCTGTTCATGAATCATGATGTCGAGATTTTTTTTTGTGCCAATAATTGGTTGCAACTTGTCGAGATTGTTTTTTAGCCAAGTCCTTAAACTTATAGGATTATCAGTAGTTAGAAACATTATCGTAAAAAACAAGTCAATACAAGTCATGGCATGGCATGCTTTCCAGTTCAGTTTTAGCTGTGTGAGAAATATGAAGACAAGTTAATGTTACATTTGATGTCAAATAAACCCCAAAAGGTCATTAAAAAAAAAAAACAATAGTTTCGCCATCCATTGAACTAGTAGTGATTTTTCTTCACATACCTATCAGCCTACAATTTTTTGCATATTCATTTAATTAGGAACCAAGTCTTGGAATAGATAACTTCCGCAGAATTTGGATTTGGAACATAGTTTCAAATTGACAGTCAGTTGAACTCTTTAGATTGACTGCGATATTTGAATACTATATGTATATATAGAAGGTTTTTTTTTTTTTGGGGCGGGGGGGGGGGGGGGGGGGGGGCGGGGCTAAATAGATGTATTGTAAAAAACTAGAGGAACGAATGAATGAGCTAATTCCATTCAATGATCAAAAATTGAATATAGTGTACAAGTGGCTTTGCTTTTGAAAACCTAAACAGTCCAGCCAATTAATGAGCTCATGCCATGCTGATATTAGGTTACACATTATGAGGATGTGACAACCTAAACTGTATATGAACATCAATAACAACTTCAAGCATTGGAGTCATACGACATGAACTTTGTCTTAGTATTACAGAACAACTTGTTACATTCAAAAAGTCTTTGCAAGGAACACATCGTTTAATTTATCTCCTCAAAGAGATCTTCTAACACTCCCCCTCAACATTGAAGGCACGGTTTGTGGATTCTCACTTTGACAAACAACAATGAGAATTGAAAATAGTCCAATACTTTAGTAAACAGATCAACTAACTGAAGAGTACGTAGTGGAAACATGTAATGTGCAAACCAATCCTTCTTGGATTTTATCTCGGATCAAGTGGCAGTCAATCACTATATGTGTCTGGTGCGTTCATGAAACACAGGATTGGTTGCTACATGTGATGTAGCTTACGGGTGTAAAACCTTTAATCACGAAGTAGTTACATAAGCCAAAGTAATTCACTAACAGTAAACGCCATGGAACGATACTCAATTTCTACTGATGATTTTGATACTATGGTTTGCTCTTTTGATTTCCATGACATCAAAAAGCAACTTAAGAAAAAACAATATCCAATGGTAAACTTATGTGTTCCTAGGCAACTAGCCCAATCAGCATCAGGAAATGCTTTAAGATGAATGGATGATGAAGATGGAAGAAATAAATCCCAAGCTACTGTTTCCTTGATTTATTGAAGGATGTGAAATGTAGCATGTAAGTGAGGTGCTCTAGGCTTGTCTAGGAAATGACTCAACTTGTGAGCAACATATGTGATATCTAGTTTGGTTAAAGTAAGATACAACAATCATCCGGTAAGTCTTCTATAAGAACTAGTATCTTTCAGCAATTCCCCGTCTAACTTTTAGAGAGCTTCAACTTTTGATCCATAGGGAATCTAATGGTTTGCAGCCCAACATTCCTATGCCTAACAACACTTATAATGCATATTGGTGATGACATAATGAGATTCTCTTACTAGACCTTACCACCTCAAGAACAAGTAAGTATTTCAAAGGTTTTAAGGTTAGTCATGACAGGTTGTAGATCATTAATTATTGGCCGTCAAAAATGTCATCCATGATCAGACTTAGATTGGGAGAAGCCATGACCCACAAGGTTAGTGGAAATTTTGGGCAAATCATTACCTAGATGCTTGTTTTAGTCGATACAAGGACTCGTTGAGTTTTCAAATTTGATGCGACTTCCCACCTGTCGTGGGAACCTAGTGGGAGTGTCATATTTAACTCTCGTCATTTAACTCACCATTAAGAAAGACATTATTGAGACTTCACATTCAATAAGTCTTCGTAAGCTACATGTCGTATAACTCATCTCCTCAAACAGGTATTCCAACATATTTCATGTGTGAAGTTGAATAATGGTTAGGTCCGTCTATCTTCGTATATGCATTCTAAACATATAATTAAATTATCAGTTTATCTTCTTCTTTTTAATTTTTTTAATTTTTTTTTTGTGGGATCTGAATATATATAATATATATTTGTCTCGTTACATGGCTCATGTGACCACTTTCCCTGAAAATGAAGTAACTACTTGTGTTTTTTTTTTTTTTTTTTTTTGGTAACAAGCTGATATTCTTTCCCTATTGTTCTTGTATAGTTGTATGTAGTGTTGTAATTTTCATGTCTTGCTGGTACCACGATAGCCTTTAGCAGAGGACATCGGCCGACTCGGCCCACCTTCCCCAAGCTTCCATTATTGCACTGATCTTTTTGAGAAGTGCTTTATAGTGTCCTTGTTCAAGCAATTAAATTGCAGCCTTATGTTGGAATAGGACACCATGGGCTTAGATGCCCTTAAACCTTATCTCATTTAAATTTAATGAATATTTATTTTTCTTTAAAAAGAAAAGTGAAAAATGGTTAAAAAGGGTTATCAGTGTAACATGCATAATTATAGTAAACCCAAACTGCTCCGAGGCTAAGAATAAAAAAATAAAATGAAAAATGGTTAGAAAATAAGTATTAGTACAACTTTCCTACTTAGGTTTAATCTATATATCTATATATATTATATAATAATAGGTAAAGCAGAGAGAAAATTCAATTAAATTTCAAATTGGAATTCAATTAGTGTCAATTTTATGCCACGTGTCTCATCTAATCTAAATTTTAGAATTTTGTGCCAAGTGAGTTAATTTAGGTAAAAATTGAATTTCAATTAGAGTTTAATTTTGCATCATGTGTTCCATTTAATATAAATTTTTAAATTTTTGTGCCAAATTAGTTAATTTAATGTAGAAAACGAGGATTCCAATATAATAAATAAAAAAAAACATAATCATATAACTAAAAAAATTCAAATTTATAAGTCATATATATACATATATATATAGCTAAAGCAGAGAGAAAATTTAATTAATTCTAAATTGGAGTCTAATTTTGTGTCACGTGTTATTTAATTTTTAAATTTTTGTGTCAAGTGAATTATTAGGTGCAAAAATCAAAAAGTCTAAATTTAATTAGATTTTAGATTGAATTTTAATTGGGGTTCAATTTTGCGTCACGTGTCCTATTTAATTTGTTAATTTATGTGGCAAATGAATTATTGAGTGCAAAAACTGAAAGTCTAGATCCAATTAGATTTCTAATCAAATATATATATATATATATTATATGTAATTGTGATTGTTTTAAATATACCCGTGCATATGCACGAGGTTACATACTAGTTATAGTAAATGCTAACCACTCTTGGGCTAAGACATCCTTTTAATGAAATATAAGAAGTATCAATACGTTGCTAATGGAGAGAGAGAAGACTTAAACCTAGCACACTTCGCATAATAGAGTCTTGTTGGCCCAAGACCCTAGTCATTAGGCCGTCAGTATTAAATGAGTATCTTATGTTATTTCTTTTAGTTAGATATCTTTTAGTCCTTGGAAATTTTGGAGTACAATACATGTGAGCAAGTTGTGTTTCATGCCAAATATCATACCTTTTAATCAGGACCTACCAAAAGTTATTTTTATCACAAAATATGATGCGAGGAGTCAGTGAGTGACAATCAGGGTAGGGAGAAAAATGTCACTCTCTAGGTAATGAGGTGCAACAGCCTCTCACTTTCTTTCTCCGTCCGAGACAAACTTTTATAGCAATATTGTCCCCCAATCTCACTATCTGTATGCTCGTGATTGTAAGAGTCTCTCTGACTTTTCTTCCGCATATGGAGTACACTTAAGAGTTAAGTCTATATATTACTAACTTTCCTTAGATCTTGCTTATCAAAAAAAAAAAAAAAAAAAACTTTCCTTA
Organism: Lithocarpus polystachyus; assembly: GCA_033629205.1. NCBI lineage: Eukaryota > Viridiplantae > Streptophyta > Magnoliopsida > Fagales > Fagaceae > Lithocarpus > Lithocarpus polystachyus. The sequence goes on from CM066172.1 coordinate 43,237,690, forward strand.
GATCTCTCCAATCTCACAGTGTGTGTGCTCTGACATTAGAAATGGGCACCATCACATTCTCTGCTTCCTTTTTGCTATCAAATTTCTTGCTATTTTTGTGCTTCTACAATGAAGTGGCTTTTGGTAATGAGGTTGTTAAGTCCAATAGAGAAACATTGGAAATTATCATAGGTGGTGGAGGTGGTGGCTATAATCCTCTTCCTATTCCTGAATGCCCTCCTCCTCCTCCTCCTGAACCCATTTGCCCTCCACCACCTTCTCCACCGCCACCGCCATCTCCACCACCACCGCCACCTCCTCCTTCGCCACCACCCCCATCACCTCCACCGCCTCCATCTCCTCCACCACCACCTCCTCCTTCGCCACCGCCTCCATCTCCACCTCCTCCTTCGCCACCGCCTCCATCTCCACCACCTCCATCTCCACCACCTCCGCCACCTCCAATTGACCTTGACGCTCGATTAAATAAGGTCTACCCTGTACTTCAAAGCTTCAAAAATAGAGCCAGAGACCCCAAAGGCTGTACAAAAAATTGGATTGGCAGGGGACAAAAAATATGCCGTTACAAAGGCGTCGCCTGTGCCACCTATCCAAACGAAAATAGAAACGCAGTTGCTGGAATAGACTTCAATGGGTGTGGGCTTTATGGTGACAAAAATAGTCTTCAACTCGATGGTTTCATTGAAAATTTAACAGACATAACATTCTTCCACGCAAACTCCAACAATTTCACTGGTAGCATCCCAGCAAAGATATTAAAGCTTCAATACTTCTACGAGCTGGACCTTAGTAACAACGGCTTAACCGGCTATTTCCCATACCAAGTTCTTGCAGCCAAAAACTTAACATTCTTGGACCTCCGGTTTAACAATTTCCATGACAAGGTTCCACCTCAAGTGTTCAACTTAGACTTGGACGTACTGTTCATCAACAACAACTACTTTTACGATACTCTTCCTAGTAATCTTGGCAACACGCCAGCCCTTTATCTCACCGTCGCCAACAACTTGTTCAATGGGCCAATCCCACAAAGCATTGGCAATGCTAAAGACACTCTGGTTGAGGTGCTCTTCTTAGGCAACAGACTCGATGGGTGCTTGCCATATGAAATTGGGTTACTGAAAAAGGCCGAAGTTTTCGATGTGAGCTCCAACTATCTATCGGGTCCAATACCACTCTCATTTCAGTGTTTGTTCAAAATAGACACGCTTGTCTTGGCTCGAAACCAGTTCTATGGGGAGGTGCCTGAAGCTGTTTGCAAGCTGCCAAATTTGTCAAACTTCTCCTTATCATACAACTTCTTCACTCAGGTTGGTCCTATATGCAGGAAATTGATCGACAAAAAGACACTTGATGTAAGGATGAATTGCATTCTAGGCCTTCCTAATCAGAGATCAAAGGAAGAATGTGCTTTTTTTTTCTCTAAGAACAAGTACCACGCTTGCCCCAATCCGCTGTCCTTGAAGAAAGTTCCATGTCTTACTCACCAGCATTATTCAGGTTCACTTGATGCCTCTGATAATCAACCAATGGCTGTAGCTCCTTCACCAAGATCCTATGATACTCTTATACCGCATAGGTTGTGATTTAAATTGACTTAATTAGGTAAAGTCGTGAAGGGCCTTTGTATTATATTTGCATATGTTTGTTATTCTCTAAATATTTGTTTAAGTTATAAATAAGCAATGGGCATCTTGATCACCTGAGCAGATGCTAATTGATGTAGCTAGTGTAGCACTGAATATCGTCGATCATAAATGGGATTCATCACATTGTGTTCAAGATGTTGTTTCAATGCGGATTGCTTATTTCGTACTTTGCTTATTGTCAAGTGTGTTCTGTGCACGTCAACATTGTATAACTAAAAGTCTAAAAATCCAAGAGTGCATAATCCATACGGATAGGGTGTAAAACCCTTAGCTTGTCAATAACTAAGCCATTGAACCTGCCACTCACAATTAATACCCATCTTCTTTCTCTTTTTGTTCAAACCAGCCGGCTACCAATTTAGGGTTGGCTATGGCTCGGTTTTGGGTTGGGTATGTACTACAACCCGACCTGAAAGTTTTACTTGTGGATACCTAAAAACCTCGGAACCTAATTAGTGCCTCTGCCCGATTCTTGCCCAAATTTCTGACACGCGGATATTTAGAATTGGCCCGAACCTTTTTTTTTTTATTTTTTTATTTTTTTATTTTTAAATTTAAATATATTTTTTTTTTTGTTAAAAATTTGATTTTCCAGCAAAACTTTTTCAAACTAAAAACCAATTCTTCTCAATTGTCTTTTTAATGGATTCAAAGTCTTGTTTGCTTGACCAAATAAATGGAAAATTATATAGTACCAATAAAACCCCTTAATAAATAAACCACCTTAATTTTATTTTAGTCAATTTAGTACACCTAAAGATACTCAAAAGTTTAGAAGTCGAGCCATGCTATTATGAACATAAGGTAGAATTCAGCGTCATTTTAAATAGAACCATTAACCATGCATATAGCTAATTGTATAATTTTCCATGTATTTAAGAAAATCTAATACCTAGAAAGTATAGAATCCAAGAAGTTCAAAAAATGATCAAAGATTTCAACAAACAGAACAATATTAAGAACAACAGAATGATACCAACAAGGTAAGAACTAAGAACTACGCAATTCCAGTGACTGATATACTACAACAGAAGGACCAAAATAAAATGAAGGAAAAACATCAACCATTCATTCAAAAAAAAAAAAAATTCCAAAAGCAAATAGTTTGGGTTCTAACAAGCAAATAAAAAGAGATTGATGGGTCATGTTACATACTCTGACATATCAGTGAAACTACTGTGCGTTTGGATACCGCTTATTTTGCTGAAAACTGAAAACTGAAAATAATAAAAAAATATTTTTCAAATTATTGTTCACAAGGAAAACACTGTTCACTTACCTTCTTGCACTGTTTATGTCCCATGAACAGTATAAGAGGCGCTGAGTTAGTCAAAAAGAAAAAAAAAGTGTTGAAATGCAAAATGCGTCTGACGTAGACGCAAAACAAACGGAATTGATTGTTTGGATTGTCACTGGATTGTTTGGATGATTGTTTGGATTTTTGGATTGTTTGGATGATTGTTTAGTCAAAAGTCTTCAGTGAATGATTGTTTGGATTTTTTTCTTCTCCTGGTAAGTGTATGGCCCGCTATTATCATCTTCTAGGAAATCCTCTACCCAAAAAGGCTTCTTGGTGCACAATGAACCTGTCAAATATTAAACATTTAAGCTTAAACATTTATATCAAACACTTCACCAGATACATGTAGCAATGACTTTTATATTCTAAATACAAGAGGATATAGGTCCCAGCCTAAAGATGCGTACATATTAAAAATGAATTTTTACATATAACATCGAATCATATGGACTTCCAGTTCTCATTATTAAAGATGAACTTGCATGTTACATCATCTAACAACTGATTGTTGCTATAATAACCAGTATCAGGTGGAACCTGAAATGAGAAAAATAGATTAGGCATATTTTGCATATTTTACATATTACAAGAAGAGCATAAGGTTATAGAAAGTAGATACATGCAGGCATTTTAGAAGGATAAGAATTATACTAGCTTAACATATATTGTCTATTAGATAGTTGAACATTTCAAGCAAATGTAGATGTCCAATTACCATGTTTACTCAAACCACCATCATCCAATGAAATCATATACTATATATAATAGCAGAAGCTGAGAGAAAGATGGTTCCTACATTTAAGGAAGTATTGACAAATATGAAAAAAAAAACCTTTAAAATACTGCCACGTATACAACTTTTAAGTAAAACAACCGCACGTTACAACGTTTGGCCTTTCAAAACTCTGCCACGCTTGCCATTAAAAAAAAGTATAAATTAAATAACCGGCTAAAAGAAAACGATGCAATAAAAAAAACCCTACCGATTTCTTTTCATCAGGATGCAGAACATTCTCTCTCTAAACAAAAAAAAAAAAAAAAAAAAAAACAAGCGATACTGCGATACAGAAAAAGGGAAGGAGAAAAAAAAAAGCTTGCAATCCAGTGGAGAATCGTGCGATCAAATGTTCATCCTAGAGGTATTGAGATATAGAGATAGGGATCGGCTGTTAAGGTCGCCGCCCACCGTGTCGGACCACTTGAGGACGAAACCCTCACCGCCGTTGCCTTATTTGGAAGTCCACCACATGGCGCATCTTCCGGCTACCACGTACGGCAGCTAGATCCGATCACAACAACAACAACGGTGAGTGTGGGGTACGGCTTTGTTAGGCGCGTGAGCCGGTGGAAATGAAGGTAAACGACATAGTAGGGAACGGGATCTCCGGAATACTGTACAAGTGGGTGAATTACGACAAAGGATGGAAGCCGCAGTGGTTTGTTTTACAAGACAGCGTTTTGTCTTACTTCAAGATTCACAGACCCGATAAGATCGTCGTCAACCAAGGAATAGAGAAAGGATCCAAAGTCATCGGCGAAGAGTCATCTCAAGGTCCTTTTTTCTCAACCGTACTGTTGCTATTTTTTTGGTTGCTATTTTTTTTTCATCTCTTTTTTTGAATTTGCTGGCTAAAATATATGTATATTTTAGGAATTTTTCGGTTTCAATAATTCATATTCAGTTTCTGTTTGAATTTCTTTCATTTTTTCTTTTTAACTTGCTTATTTAAGTTTGTTTGATTTGATTCCCTTACAATTCTTCCTTTGTGATAGCTTCAATGTGATTGTGTATATTTTAGGAATTCTTTGGTTTCACTATTCTGATTTAGTATCTGTTTCCATATATAATTTTTATATGAATTTTATCCATTTAGTGGTCAATACTGATTGTGAGAAAAATGGCCAAAGACCACACAGAGAGACCGAGAGATCCCAAAAACATAAAAACCCAAAATACGGTTTAGAGAGAGATACAATGCAGAGAGATAGGGAGAAATAGAACGTAGAGAGAGAGAGAGAGAGAGAGAGAGAGAGAGAGAGAGAGAGAGAGAGAGAAGAGAGAGAGAGAGATTCAGTCTGTCGTAGAGGGGGGAGAGAGACAAATTTGAGAAGACAGTCAGGCCTTTGCCACCATCAGACCATCTTACCCTCCACCGGTATAGTCTCTATTTTTTGTACTGAAGGTTAGCATACTCCTTTCCTCTTCAAATACTGTTTTATTGTTTAGAAGACAGACTGAAACTCCTCACCATTGCCTTTTCTATTCAAATTAGAATCTTAAATCTTCAATCTTCAATATATTTACGATTTTGAATTCCAAACCGGCAGTTCCCCTTGCATAATTTTCTAGGGTTATTCCTTTACCCCTTTTAAAAAAATAGATGGGTTGATCCTCTTTCTTTGGATGCTTTGGTTTCAAATTTTCCCTCTGTCTTCTTTTATTTTTGCTATATATGTTTGTATTTTAACAGAGAGTGTTTATTACGTTGTGTTGTTTTATGTTAGACACTATTTAACTAAACAAAAAAGGATTCATTGAGAAAAACAAAGATCAATGGAGAGAGAGAGAGAGAGAGAGAGAGAGAGAGAGAGAGCAATTTGCCGGCATGCACTTCCGTTGCTCTCCATACACCAAAAAAATGGCCTCCCTCCACTGTTTAACTACTACAGGTAAAGGTTTTTTTATTCATTTTTATATTACACCATAACTTGATTTTTATGATTAGTCGTTTGGTTGGACAGGTTTGGATTTATGTATTTGAGTTAGATTTGGATTTGGCTATGGTAATTGGGTTAGAATTGTTTTCTACTTAATGTAATTTTTTTTTATATTGATTTTGGTAATTTTTCGCTGGGAGTATTTTTGAATTCTTGCCTTTTGGAAATATGAATTCTAATTTTTGATTTCTTTTATTGATTTTTTTTTTTGTAACGAGCATTTTTAAATTCGTGTCTTTGGTTTTTTTGTTATATCCTGATTCGAAATCTTAGTTTCTCTATTTGTGTTTGCCTTTTGTTGGAGCCTTCGAACTTTGTGGAATTATAAGGGTGTAACGTTCCTTAAGATTTTTTTTTTTCTTTTTTGATACCTCATTAGTTCTTTCTTTGTTTTAGAGTGATGATTGAATTTCAACCTATGATGTCTACTATTTATGTGTTATTAGACAACAAACTTGCTGTTTGTGTTATTAATATGTCATTCTACGCAGAGAGCAAAGAGTAGGGAGGTGATGAGACATGAGAAAATCAGAAGCGTTATCAACAAAGGATGCAATTTCAACATGATTGGTAGACCCGATGCTATTGGCTAACATTCTTTGTGGGATAACGTTTACCGTCTTCAACAATCTGTCACTAACACAAGTTTTAAACTTTTAATTTTTCTTCACCTTTCTTATATGATACACTTTGTACTTCTTTCTATTTGTTTATAGGACTTCTATTATTTCTTTTAATTGTTTCTTCAAACATATCTAAACATATGGACATCCTCATAAATTCCTTAATGTATGCATGTACCACTTTGCTCTGGTTTAAAATTCACAAAAATATAGAGGACAAGACAGGAGTATATTAATGCTTACATTATTTTTGTGAGACTTGAATTACCTTTGAATCTTTGATATGGGAACAATCTTTCACAATTTTACAATTCAAACCATATTATAACGTTCGCTTTAACTTCTTTGGTAGTCTCTCTTTCATCTTTTTCTTCTATAATTTAAAAAACTTTCTTACCCTATCATTTTATTGAAATACAAATTTACTAAGTTCTATGTCAAGTATGACACTTGGGTATTTTGCAATAAGATTTGCTAGATCAAATTGACAGTTTAGGATGGCCTGATTTTCATTCTGTTTATCTCCTACTTTGTATAAAATTTTGTCCACTGATGTATTTGGGTTTGAATTGGCTCTATTTTGAATATTTTAGTCAGCTTTTTCTTCAATTTTTTTACAATTTTCCTCAGCATAGCATTTTTTTTTTAGTTTTTTTGTCTGTAATATTCCACAATTGCTTTTCCATATCATCTGAATTTTTCAAAATCTATATTTTGTAATTTTGTAAATGGAAGCTTTTCCTATTCGAATTAGCATCTGCCTTTTCCCTGCTTAATAGGCTAGGGTTCTTCTTTAATTGTTTTGTTAATTGATGACTTTATTCTATTTCTTTGGATTCTTTTGTTTCAATTTATCATTTATGGCTTTTGTTTTGGTACCATTAGTGGATTTTTCCCTTGAAATTTTGTGTTTAAAAGTCAATTTCTCCTTGGAAGGTTTTATATTTGAATTTTAGTGTGTTATGATTTTATCTAAGTTATGGTTTTTTAAAATAAATTAAAATGTTTGGTTTTGATTTATGATTAATAAAAAAAAAAAATTAGCCAACAGAATGTTAAAATTGTGTTATCTTTGTTTACTAAACATGGTTGTATTGTTTACACATTAATTTTTAAAATATTATGTGGAACTTGAAAATTATCTTTGTTTTAAAAAAAATGTAATATGGGAAAAATCTTCCTTTTTTTTGCAAGATAACTACGTTTGCTTCAGCTTCTTATGTAGTCTCTCTTTCATCCTTTTCCCTGTAAATTAAAAATCCTTATTACTCCACCATTTTGTTGAAACACAAATTTACAACGTTTTCTGTCAAATACAACACTTGGGTATTCTGCAAGAAGAGTTGATTGATTGAACTGACTGGTTAGGATGCCCTGATTTCCCCTATGTTTATTTCATATTTTGGATTAGAATTTTTCCATTAATATATTTGGGTTTGACTTGGTTTTGCTTTGCAAATTTTAGTCAGCTATTTTGTTTTAAGTTGATTCAATAATTTTTAGTTATAGCTTTACAGTGTTCTTTGCCATATAAGACACTTGGGTGTTATGTAAGAAGAGTTGCTAGATCAAACTGACAGGTTAGAGCGGCTTGACCATCCCTGTATTTATCTCATATTTTAAATTAAATTTTGTTGATTGCTATATTTGGGTTTGTATTGGATTTATTTCTGCGTATTTTTGACATCTTTTTAAAAGTATTTGGATTCAATTAGTTTTTGTTTTGGACTAAACTAAGCTAATTGTAAAACTATTATGATTCCTTTAGGTTTTTCCCATCATTTTCCAGTAGCAAAATATGATGTTAGAATTCTCTTTTGCCTTTTTTTTTTTTTTTTTTGCTATACTTTCTAATCAATTTGCCTAATTTGTATTTTTGTGGTTTTTAATTTAGTCTACCTCAAAGATTACATTGTTGTAATTTTGAGGGATTTGAGTTTCAAATTATGATGATTCTGAAATTATTCATTGCAATTTCAAACTAAGTTTTTATTTATGGTTTATGATCTCCATTATTTTTCCCTACTGGTGTTTGCAGGGTTTGGTGTAATAATTGATAGTAGATAATGTTGAAGTATGTATCTTAATTCTTGAAATTATAGGTGACATCTTGATTTCGGTGTTACTCAACCTTAAATGTTTTTATTTTTTATGGTTCATTTATTTAAACCTGCTATATTTTATAGATTTCAGATAATTAAACTTGATTAGAGCTATTGAGTTAAATTGAAAGGTCAGGATAGCCTAATTTCCTCTTTGTTACTTTTATTTTAATATGAAACTATCTTATTTGTTGATGTTAAAAAAAAAATTAGCACAAAAACAGTATAAGAAGATTTTCAAATACGTACTCCTTGATTCAAAAAGAAAAACTTTAAAATTACTTTTGGTCCTTTACCATTTTATAATAGAAACAAAAATGGATAATGTAACAGAAGTGCAATAAAAAATGTCAGTTCGTTTAGACCCCTTAAACCCAACAGATTAACCTAGTGAATTAGCCAAGTGAAAAACTTAGGTAATTTAATTAAATCTAGGTTAACACAAAATAAACAAAAACAACAAACTTGTTCTGCATCAATTTCCTGAAATTCTCAAACTTGATTGGTCAGATCAAAAACACACACAATAACATGTACACAATTTTAGCAAAGAATAACTTGTGTCGTGTGTGCAACTAGCATAAGCTTGAGAAACATGTTAGGTGATATGCACATATTGATCAATCACAATTTCTACAAAATCCATCACATGAATTTGAAAGAGACTTTTACTTAAAGAGTTATATCCTATAACTCCCACATCTCCTAGAATAAAAACTTGCAATCATGTAAGTTTCTTGATTTGCCTTATTATTCAATTTACTTGATTAGAAACTTAATAAAAGCCGGGATAATGTACACACCAATTTTATTTGAATTTGTGAGATTATTATAGCCCAATAATGTACACACCAATTTTAATAGAGGCTACACCTTATGTTCTTTTTGTGCATGTGCTACACTTTCTCGAGCACAAAATCTTACGATATGCACTAAGGTGTTCATGATTGGCTAATAAACAGTGGTGATATGGTTATTTATGCCTTTCTCAATAAGACCAAGTCCGACAATCAAAGACATGAGACTTCAAGATCAAGATCATGTGATCAACAAATATAGCATCTTCCCACACAACATGCATAACAAAACTTTAGCTGTAAAGTGCAATAGAAATAAGTGCATCGAAGCTAAACAAGGTACATAAACAGGTTATGCAAAATTTGATTGACCAACCTTGTTTTCAAATTCAAGAAAAAAATAGCAAAAACACAATTTGCAAAAAGAAACCTCTTTTTTTTTTTTTTTTTTTATATATATAAAAGAAACAAACATCCTAGAATGAAATGCATGAATGTAATGCAATGCAAATCCTAGAAACAAAGGTCACAAAAGATAGAGCAATGAAGCACAAGGACCATGTCAGACAGACTCAATTTGATTGAGCCTTTTGCATCCAAAACTTTTTAGATGCAACTCTTGCTTTGTAGTTATGATTCACATTAGAATTCTGAGCAACTCCAGGATTGGAATAAAGGTTCAATGCCTTTACCAATTCACCAATAAGTACCATAGGATCATGTGCTTGGGGCACAGGTACTTTAGTTTTATTTGCTCGCTTCGCAGCTTGCAATTTAAAACAATTTGGACGAATGTGTCCAGGTTTTCCACAAAAATGACAAACCCATGCAGGCTTATCATGCAATTTGCCCTTAGTAGAAGTAGAAGCTCTAGAATGAGAAGCTTGAAGATCAACCCTAATCTTCCTAGGTGGAGTAACATTTATAGGTTTGACAGGTTCACTCACCAAGGGTTTGACAATCTCACTCTTAGGAGGTTCAGAAGAAGGAAAAAATTTAGTGGAAGAAGGTTTAAGCACAGAAATACTTTCCTCATAACCTAAACCAGTTTTATCAGAAGGATACTTTTGAATACTCAGCATGTGATCAAGTTTGGAGCTTGCAGACCTATTAGTTTGTTCTCTAGCAACAGATAAATCAAGTTCCAAACATTTAACTTTATCAAGTAAGAGCATGTTCTCAGTTTTCACATTATTCAAAAGCTCATTTGCATCAAACAATTTAACAAGTAAATTTTTCTTTTCAAGTTCCAAAGATGCAATTTTCTTTAAGCCTAACTCAACATTCATGGCATCCTTTGCAGTAACTTTGCAAAGTTTATTGTAGGCTTCCTGTAAATCTGCATCCTCAGAGAGTTCCCCATCAGAAGGGTTCTCTTCAACAGACATGCTTTCATTAACTACCGTAGTAGCAGTGAAAGCAATGAAGTTTCCATCCTCATCACTAGAGGATTCATTGTCGGAAACTTCATCATCACTAATGGTTACAGCCATAGCTTTACCCTTAGACCTCAAGTATGTAGGACATTCAGATTTTAAATGACCATACCCTTGACAACCATAACATTGTTGTCCCAAAGAATTATTAGAAGGCTGTCCCACTTTCTCCTTAGGTTTTTTAGTGTTATTGACTTTAATGGGATCATTCTTCCTAAAATTTCTAGGTTCAACAGTGTTCTTGCCTCTTGCCCTTCTGTTATTGTTCTTAAGAAAGTTTCTAAAGTTCTTGGCAAGATAGGCAATCTCTGTAGCAGAGAGTTCATCATCAAATCCACTATCCTCAACATCATCAACAGACTTAAGAGCCATTGATTTGGATTTGTTAGTCTTAGGGAGGTCTAACTCATAGGACTGAAGAGATCCTACAAGTTCTTCAACAGGGATGGAGTCCACATCCTTACTCTCAGTGATGGCAGTCACTTTGGGTCTAAAATCTTCAGTCAAAGATCTAAGAATCTTCCTAACAATTTTAGGTTGATCATAGATTTCACCCAAATTATAAGCAGAATTAACAATATCATTCAATTTAGCATAGAATTCATCAAAAGATTCATCATCATTCATTCTAATGCTTTCAAATCTAGTAGTAAATTGCTGTAATTTGTTTATCTTAACTGCCTTTGTGCCTTCATGCACAGTTTGGAGGATATTCCAAGCAGTATGAGCAATCTCAACATTAGAGATTCTCTTAAATTCCTCCATGGAAACAGCATTAAAAATAGCGTTCATAGCTTTGCTATTAAAAGCGGCTGCCTCCTTTTGAGAAGTTTGCCACTCACTCACAGGAGTAGTGGGCTTCTCCCATCCGTACTCAACGGAATTCCAAACTCTCTCATCAATGGATTTCAGGAAAGCTTTCATCCTTACTTTCCAATAAGCATAGTTGTTTCCATCAAAGTGAGGTGGAACAACAAGAGAGTGTCCGTGTTCCATGACAACAGGGGTCAAGGATCAGCTAAAAGATCAAAGGATCAAAACAAAAGCTACTTGCTCTGATACCACTTGTCAGTTCGTTTAGACCCCTTAAACCCAACAGATTAACCTAGTGAATTAGCCAAGTGAAAAACTTAGGTAATTTAATTAAATCTAGGTTAACACAAAATAAACAAAAACAACAAAGCAGCGGAAAAATAAATAACACAAAGATATGATGACCCAGGAAACCACACCGGTAAAAACCTGGGTAGGATTTGACCTAGCTATCCTCAAGGTAAACTGAATCCACTATGAAAGAATCGAAGTTTACACAATAAGACTTAGACCGCTAACATCTTATTGCTACCCAAGTGTAGGAAACTTACTACCATGACCCCATGATAGCTCCGAGATCCACGGACTCCTTCTTTCTTGAATTCTTCAGCAAATCCACAAGCGCACCTGCTTGTATATCTTTGTGCTCTTTTGATTCTGCAACTGTATTGATTTACACAACTCTTGACATGAATCTCAAATTTGTAAACCCTAAGTGTATGTGAAGGTAAACACCTCTAGATCTCACAATGAGATTCACAAACACAGCATTCAGAACTAAAAAAAAAAACGTGGCTAGGGTTTTCCCTTATATACTTAGGGCAAAACATAAAACCCTATACATTAAATGGATTAGGGCTGAGTTGGAATTTTCTGCAGAAAAACGATCTGCCCGATTTTCGATCAATCGAGTCTAATTCTCGATCGATCGAGTCTGACAGAAAGTTAATAGTAATTCTGCATAAAAACTCGATTCCAACTTTACATTAAATCCCATACTTTGAGCAAGTCTAACACATGACTAAACATTGTTTTGATCATGGTTTGCCAACATACAAATTGAAGTTCTAAATACATTAGATCCTAATCCTTAGAACCTAACAAAAAAGATGGTTGATAATGTTTGAGCCTTTTTGATATTTGTTTAAGTCCTTACTAATTGCTTGATTCTGCACATTACTTTTCATTATTCATGAATAAGATTTTTGATTATGTACATCCGATTTATATATAATAAGTTGTCATTAGAATTAGGAAAATATTATAATAATTTTTCTAATAGCTTCTAAGTTAATAAATAGTACAAAGAATGCAATCTAAATTTGAACTTGATTTAATGTTAACCATTTCTTGAGGCACCATTTAATTAAAGTGTCAATCATTGCAGGGCACGAAATATGATTTTGTATGAGAACTAAACAACGACAACTCCTTGAAAAATAGTGTACAAACCTATTTTATAGATAGCATACCTACAAGCAGGACAAGGACAAATGAGTAGCTGTACAACTTGAACAGAACAAATTTTATTGTATTTTATTTATTGTATTGGTATGTTAAGTTATTGTCTTCTAATACATAAAATATTCCCGTGCATTGCGCGGGTTAAACGCTAGTTAGTATAAATGATGATCCATTTAAAAACATCAACACTCTACCAAGATTGAATAAGAAACTAAAATTGGCACACAATCAGCCAGTTTGCAAGCCCATTCCTCAATATCCAAAAGAACAAAACTAAAAAATTTTACATCTAAAGCCATTTCAGTGGTTTACAAAATCGTCATGCTTTTCATAATCATCAACAAAATGGAACATTTTGAGGGGGAGGGGGGGGGGGGGGAGGGGAATCTGAGTACATGGAAATTAGATACATGTCCATTAGCCCAACTTTCCTTCTCTTCATGTTCTTCATAATCATCAAGAATGTTTTAAATTGTAGCAACTTTCGGCATAGGTAAAGATCCTACCAAAATAATAAACCATATTTGTTGGGTTAAAATGAATTGACCCCTTGCAAATTAATTAATTACCAATTTAATTAATTAGGTTTAATTACATGCAATAGCATGACAGCACAAACAAATCACCAAAATTTTAAATGCAGCGAAAAAAAAATTTGACACAGGTGATTTGTTTACAAATGGGAAAAACCACTAAGGTAAAATCCTACCGGGTGATTTTAAGGTCACCATTTCCAAGAATTCACTATTATCAATCACAAGCAGTTACAAGTATAATAAATTTTACTAAATCATTTGGCCTATCTTGAAATACCAACCTATAGTTGAACCCTTATCCCAATACTCAATTAGCCAGTAATCTTTTCGTTCAATGCACGAATCCCAGTACGTAACTAACTAATGATGCATGGATCCTGGTACGTGACTAACTACAGTAACTTGAAGAGGTTGTTGGCTAAAAAATTCTTCAGTTTATCAACAATGAAGATCAGGAAACTCCTTGGTCACAAAACCCTTGCGTAAAGACGAAGTAGCTTCATCAGAGAGAATAATGAACTCTGTCACTTTCTGCATGTACGACGGCCTTTAAAATAATCTTTATATATGTCTATGGTAGTAAGAAAATAAACCCTATACAAATATACAAGCATGGGCCGAGAATCAGATCTAGAATTTCTGATTTCATAAGTCTCGACAGAAACAGCTTGTATCGAGCTTTAACATTAAATCTCAATAGAAAGGATTTTGTCGAGACTTCTGTGAGCTTTAGTGAACAGTTCTTCTTCACTTGTTTCTTAGTTAGATCTTTATGGTTTTAACACTTGACTTGAACAACATGTTTCTTAAAATCTTAAAACCATCCTAGATCTACTTAATTACAAATAAAGTGCATTTTGTAAAAGAATTAGCCAATTACATAAAATATGTCCCTAACAATCTTCCCCTTTGGCAATCCATGACAAAACCACAATAAAACAAATAATCATGAGAGAAGTCTTAAATCACTAAACTCATAACCACTTGTTGTATTACACAATAAATCTATCCCTACTACAAACCCTTGAAAAAATTTGCAAGAAGAGAGTTCATGGCATGACAGACTTTCATAACCTGTCTTTTTGAAACACTTAAGCAAAACTCATCAAGGAATCATATGTGACACAGAAATAAAGATTGCGTGCATAAAGAAACATATGAATAAAGATAGAAAAAAAACAACAAAACACATGTAAAGGTAGATGAAGAAAAACATACATTATCATCATATATATGAAAATAAAGTACAATGTATGTAAATAAAATGGTTACACAACCGGTATACAAGAGGCTAATGTAAAACGAAAGAGAAAAATACATGTAAACCTCACTACAGCCTTCAAAACTATACACATTCCCCCTATCAACAAAAAAACCTATACTAACTCTCCCCCTAAGTACAAGACTACTATCGAACCAAAACTACTTCCCCTTTTTGTCACGAATGACAAAGGGTAAGTCACTAATAAGGGTCATCAAATAGCCCATGACCCATGGGCTGGCCCAGTAGCCCGCTAGCCCATCAGGCTAATGGGCAGCCCGGCCCGGTAATATTGAAGCCTGTGGGCAGCCCAGTAGCCCAATGGGACAGGCTATGGGTTGGTTTCTTTACCCATGGGCGCCCAGTGGGCCGGCCCGTTAGCCTAGCCCATTAGCCCGACCTGTTAGCCTGACCCGTTAGCCTGACTCATTGCCCAAAATTTATAACAAAATAATTTGGGGGTTGGGTGGGTGAGGAATTGAATTTAGACATTATAAAAGCTTTAAGACCACACACCTAACCACTAAGTACTTGGAATGACTGTGATACAATATGCATAATAAATATATATTTTGGTATTAGTCTAGTAGCTTTGATTTTTAAAACTAAGTTACTAAGATGATCGTTGCCCTACCTCTGTGCCTCTGGAAAGAAAGTCATTCTTTCCTTTGACAAATTCCAATTCTTTCCTTACAAGTTACAATTATAGAAGAGATTTTTTTTAAAATAAAAAGCTTACCTTACCGTTGGTTGGAACTTGGAAGAAATTCTTTCCTTCAATAATTGATATTTGATTCTTCATATATTATTATATTTCCTTCTTTTTTTTTTGGTAAACTATTATTATATTTCCTTTAAGAATTGATATTTGGTTCTTGATTCTTCAAAATTTCCTTTAAGAATTATAATGCTTACCGTTTGAACAATACAAAAGTCAATTCTTTTTCTTCTTTTTTTTTTGTTCAAGTATCCATTCTATAATTTGATAAATTCCAATTCTTTCCTTACAAGTTACAATTATAGAAGAAATTTCTTAGAAAAAAAAAAAAAGCTTACCGTTGGTTGGATTGTTGGAAGTTGGAAGAAATTCTTTCCTTCAATAATTAATATTTGATTCATGATTCTTCATATATTATTATATTTCCTTTTTTTTTTTTTGGTAAACTATTATTATATTTCCTTTAAGAATTGATATTTGGTTCTTGATTCTTCAAATTTTCCTTTAAGAATTAGAATGGTTACCGTTTGAACAATACAAAAGTCAATTCTTTTTTTTTTTTTTTTTTTTTTGTTCAAGTATCCATTCTATAAATACCTATCACATTTCTCTCATTATACTCACAAAAAATCTCTCAAATTCAAACTCTCCCTAGACTATTCTCAATTTTTCATCTCTTATTATTTTTGCTGCCCTCTTATAGTTATATACTCTATAGAATAATAGTATTAAATTTTTAATAGTTATATTTATACAATTACAAGTATCAAATAATCAAATTCTTCAAATTGGAGGCTTGGAACTTGGAGGCTTGAGCATCCAATTGCATTTGAAAATCAACTTCTTCAAATTGGAGTGGAATTGCGGAAGCTATTTGTCTCAAAATTCAATTGATTGGGTAACATCTTTTCATAACTTTTATTGTATACTTGCTGCCTCATTATTTGTATACATTATTTTTGTTAGTTTTCAAAATTTTAAAATGACTTATAGAAATGATCACATCATACTAGATGATCTAGATGAGCAAGGGCAACATTTTGAGTCAATTGGTTCCCCCACATCCCCAGTTTCCCCTACATCTAATGTAGCAACTAATAACAATACTACACTCGGCTCAAATCCAAGTACTAATAAAAAATTAAAAAGTGAAGTTTGGAAAATTTTTGATAGGGTAGAGAGGATAAAACAAGATGGAACAAAAGAAATTAAAGCTATATGTAGCAAATGTGGTGATGAGCTGGCTGGTGGCCCAAGTGCGGGGACTAACCATTTAAAACGTCATATGTTAAATAGTTGTAAGCGAAAAAATCAAATGGATATTAGAGATTTTCAACAATTAGGAAAAGATAAGGAGGGAAATTTAGCTACATTTATTTACACTGATGCAAATGCACGCAATGAAGTAGTAGAATATCTTGTTAGAGCTGAACACCCATTTACATTTGTTGAAAAACATGATTTTATAGGAATGGTGCAACGTGGTTTTACTCCACAATATAAAGGATTTTCTGCATCCACCGCAAAAAGAGATATTATGAAGAGTTTTAAATTTTATAAAGAAAAATTAAAAAGTATTTTGCATGCACATAATGGTAGATTTTGTTTAACTTCTGACTTGTGGACATCAAGAAATAAATTAGGTTTTCTCTCTTTAACTATTCATTATATTGATTCTAATTGGAATTTAAATAAAAGAATAATATCATTTAAAATGTTGGAATCTCCACACACGGGATATAAAATATTGGAATAATATCATTTAATATCATTCAATACTGGGGGATTATTGATAAAATATTTTCAATAACACTTGATAATGCAACAAATAATGATACAGCAGAGATGTTTTTAAAAGAAAAATTAAGCCTACCTTTACATGGTACATTATTTCGAATACGTTGTTGTGCACATATTTTAAATATAATTGTTCAAGATGGTTTATCAAATTTATCCTCATCTGTTGAAAAAATAAAAGATATTGTTCGTAATTTTAATAGTTCTCAAGCAAGATATGAATTGTATATAAAATGTTGTATGGAATTGAAAAGAAACAAAAAAAAAAAATATAAATATTGATGAGCCTCATAGGTGGAATGCTACTTATCTTCTTTTAGATTCAGCAATAAAATATAAAGATGTTTTAAATTTATATTATTCTCATCTTTCTCAAAATTCACGTTGTCCTCTAGAAAAAATTGAAGAACATGATTGGATGTTAGCAGAACTTGTAAGAGACTTTTTAAAGGTTTTTGATGATTCAACAAAAATTTTTTGTGGTGTATATTATCCAACATCTTGTAGAGTTATAATTCAATTGACTAACATTTGTGCAAAATTTTCAAAATTTTATGGGCAAACTTTTGGAATATTTGATGAAACGTTAGATTTAATGAGACAAAAATTTGACAAATATTGGGGAGATATTCCTTTGATTTTTGGAATGGCTATTATTCTTGATCCTAGATTTAAGATTGAAGAGTTGAATGTTTTTTTAGAAATAATTTATAACGATGAAGTTGAAAAAATTCAAAAGACCATACAATCATTTCAAAATTCAATGACACAGTTATTTGATTATTATAGAAATGCTTATGAAAATTCTGAAATTGGTGCCCAAACACAAAACACAAGAAGTTCTTTGTCCTCTACTAGTTTTCTAGGTGACCAAGAAGAACAAAATGCTTATCACATGGTTAAAAGAAGAAGAGAACAAGCATCTTCAGTAACATCAGGTGGGTTATCAAAATTTCAACGTTATTTAAATCAACCTTTACTTGAAATTGATGAAGAAGGATCATTTGATTTATTGGGCTGGTGGAAAACAAATCAAAGTAAGTATCCCATACTTTCCATTATGGCTCGTGAAATATTATCAGTTCCTGTTTCCACAGTAGCATCGGAAGCATCTTTTTCTGCAGGTGGTAGAGTTGTATCTGACAAGAGATGTGGTCTTAGTCCCGAGACTGTTGAGGCACTTGTTTGCTTAAAGGATTGGAACTTAGCAGACACAAGACGACAAGAAGCAGAACAAGAAGCAGAATTAGCAGAGGCATTTGAGCAATTGAAGTTAGAAAAGCCCGAGTGGATGCCAAGAAGTCCACCACATGACCAACAATCCACCACTTCAAGATAATGCTTGGCAAATAGTTATAAAATTTATGTAACAAGTTTTTCAATTTTTTTCTTAGATAAAATTATTTGATGTTTCAACACAAATAGATTGGGAATTGCAAATGATAGACAAGTGTGTGGGTGCCAACCTAGTTGGGATGTACACATTTTGTAGTGATGCAACTATTTTCACTCTAATATATTCATGAAAATTTCAATGTACTTATTTATTCTTATCAATACAAGTTAATTAATCTTATTTTAGTACCTTTTTAAGAGGTATGTGTTAGTATTTTTTTTAATAGAATCTTTTTAGTAGATTTAATTGTTCAATTTGATAGTTTGTAATAATATATAATTATAATTTTTTTGGTTAAATTTTTATAACCCCATTGAAGATCCGTTAAAAATGCCCATAGGTAGCCCATTAAACCCACCTCACTGGCCCAGCCCGCTAAAGCCTAAATGGGCATTGCCCACGGGTAGGGCCATGGGCTAGGGTTTTTCCATCTAGCCCGGCCCGACCCAGCCCATTGACTAGTCAACAACCCGTTAAGCCCAGCCCGTTAGACCCATGGGCTAAGTAAAAATGGGCCGGGCCGGCCCGGCCCATTGACGAGGCTTAGTCACTAAGAAAGGGTAAGTCACTAAGAAGTCGTGATCTCGTCATCACCAGGAGAGCTAGCATCATCCTCATCATCTACAGAAGGAGAGGCCGCGAGACGCTCTAGAGAGGGTGAAGGAGCAAAGCCAGCCATGCAAGCCTGTCTATGGGTAATGCGATCGACTCAGATGTTCATCTGACACATCTCATCTATGAAATAACCAAGACGACGACCAAAGTCGGTCTCTATCTGCTAAAGCTGCGCCATGATGGCCTCGAGGGTTACACCACTAGCTGCGGAGGTAGAAGGTACCGAGGAAGAGGGTGGAGCAGCAAAAGATGCATGATCGGTTGTCTCCATTCATGGCCGCTTCGGTCGAAGCTGGGCCTCACACCGTTGAATAGAGCCAGTGCTGATGGCACCCATAATGGTGAAAAGAGGAGAGAGAGGAATGTGAATGTGAAAGTGTTGAAAGATCTGCGTGATAGCCGAAGGAAAGATAAGTTTATCACGAGTAGCAGTATCCTGATACACATCTATCATAGATGTGATGAAGTGAGAGGGAAAGCGAATGGAAAGATCCTCCATCAAGGAAAGAAGAAAACGAGCATGAGGCTCAGTGATGGAGTTATAGTGAGACAATGGTGTGAGAGTGAAAGTCATCACCATGTTAAGGAATCCCAAGCATGGATTGTTTAGCTTACCACCCCATATAGAAGGAATCTCACAAAAGTGAGAGATAAGCTCGACTCTGGACACAGTCCGAAGATGATCACAGCCAAGGTAGTTAAGATGCGCTACCGTAGGAACACGTAGTACCTCGAATATAAGATCCGAAGTAACTACGATACATGTACCTCTGAATGTAGTAACAAACTTAGGCACAGAGGTATCGATGCCGTGTATGTTGGAGTAAAACTCCTCAATAAACACAACGGGACACCTCGTGGGTCTCTCAAGTAGAGATTCCCAATCTCGAGTCCGAATGACTTCGGGGAGAGGAGTGTTGACAAAATTCGACAGAATAACCTGGCGTTCCGGATGAACGCCATGGTTCTGGAAGTTCTTAGAGAAGTCCTTCTTGGCCTTCTCATCATGGAACCAGATATGAGAGGGTTTAGAAAAGGATGAACCGGAATCTTGAAGAGGGTTTCGAGTTGGAGTGGATTTTCTTTGTTTGGGTGCCATAAAGCAGTTTATCCGAGAGAGAGAGAAGATAGAGCAAAAACACAAGACAAGTTCAGAATAGGAAAGAAAAGAAAGAACGTAAGGATGAAAAATGCATGAACATGTGACTTGCAAAAATTAAAAGCATCATGAATAAAACCCAATCCAAACCTAACAGCACTCACAAGTTTAATCAAGAACACAATCCTAAATTGCATGAAACATTGTTATAATGTATAGAAAATGAAATGCATGAACATATAACAACAATTTCACAAAGCCCAACCCAAAAATTTCATGAAAAACTCAAAAACCCCAAAAATTTTGAAAACCCCCAAAACCTAGGTCTAAAATGTACGAATGCATGAAAAGAGAGAAGATGAGAACACTTACCAAGTGTTTGGAGCTTGATTTAAGCCGAAGAACACGTGGGTGAGGAGATTTGAGAGTGAGAAAGAGTTTTGGGTCGAAAGAGAGAGTTTTCTATCAAGAGAGAAGTGAGAAAATGAAAACCGGATTGCGCCTCAGCTATATATAGAAAAACACATCTCGATGGATCGAGGATCTATCGAGCACTAAATCTCAACAAAAGAGAATCCGTCGAGGTGCTATCGAAGGCAAAAACATGAGCTCGATTGATCGAAACATCTGTTGAGAAGGTATAGAGGAGACAGAAACTCAAGGAAAACATCTCGATGGATCGAGAAGGTATCGAGAAGACAGAAACTCAAGGAAAACATCTTGATGGACCGAGAAGTTGTCGAGGTGCTATCGAGAAGAAACCCAAAAATCTCAATGGATCGAGAATGTGTCGAGGATTTGTTGAGCAGACAGAGAGGTTAGAAGAAAAAATCAATGGATTGACCTGCTGTCGAGAATCTATTGAGAGCACAGCAAAGAGGCTCGATAGAAATGGATGTGTCGAGGTATCTGTCGAGAAGTTGTTGAGCTTGAAGAAAATGAGTTTTTCAAGGGAGAAAAAACACATAAAGATGAATGCAACAAGCAAGCTACTCAAACAAAGAACCACTTAACATGTTAAGCTCTCCAAACATCTCTAAAAAAAAAAAAAAAAAAGCATCCATAGATCCAAAACACGCGCACACACACTAAACAAGTCTAACCAATTTTATATTTCAAAAACGAGTTAAGACAGTTTAGTGAGCATATATTATTCCTTGTGATGGCCAAATCACATTGTACCTGCACATGTATCAAAAGTAGCAAAGAGTATGCGTGTTGTGTGTGAAAACATAGCAAGAGTGCACATGTTTCTCAAATTATGAAGATTCAAGATATAAGGTGATCTAATACACTTGACACAATCATAATCATTTAATGGAGACTATCACCTTTGAGGTACATCATATAACTCCCACATCTTTTTGAAACACGCTTACAACCATTATTAAAAGCATTTTGATCTTTTTTCTTTTCATATTCTTTGCATATTTTTCTTTTTGAACATTCCATGCATGGGCATATATAGAGAGAAAAGAAATACTCAATTATGTAAGCCAAAAACATCACAATTTTGCTATGCCGGAGCATACAGATGTTATACATAATTGGCAGGTTTTAGTGGTGAGATAGTTATTTATGCCTTCTCTTAGAATTTTCTAGTCCTTCCTGTCAAAAAGAGTAATTAGAGTATAAAGAGTGAAAGATCACTTAATCGTACTTATCACAAACACGAGTTATAAAGCTTACTTGCTTAGTTGTGCATAGAGATGCTCATCTAAGCAACAAGAGATACAAAATTTAGAAAACTTTGTTTCAATGGCCATCCAGGGTACAAAAGTACTAATATACACAAACACACACTGTTTTTGTATTTTTCAGATTTTTCATTTTTTTTTTAAATTTTTATATAAAACAAAACTGAAAACAAACAAACAAAAACATGTTAAACAAAACACACAAAGCATAAAGACTAGACTGGCTCAAAAACAACTAGAAAGCAAAACAAACAAGTTATGCAAGAACATAAAGGGAGAGAGAGAGAGAGAGAAAAAGTGATTGAATCATTTTGAGTCTTTTTCTTTCCAAACTTTGGTTTTGGAGGAAGATCCTTTCCTAGAGTTGAACCTTTGTTCCAGAGGTGAGGGGGGAGAATTGAAATTGTTTAAGCTTGAAAGGAACATGAGGGCCTTAAGAAGATCTCCAAGAGGATCCAAAGATGGTGGAATCTGACCTTGATCACTAGATGGTAACACACTATTGTTCTGTTGAGTGGCTAACCACTTATAGCAATTTGGACGAATGTGTCTTAAAGCTTTATAGTGATGACAGAAATGTGACTTCTTTGGTTGAGACTTCTTATTTTTAGCCTTATTGCTCTTAGGGTTTCTAGTTTCTTTCTTCTCTATCTTAGGGGGTGCTCCTAGAATAGATTTTTCTTTCTCTAGATTGCTCTCACTAGCTATCTCAGTTTTAGTTTCATTTTTCTCAAGATTTTCATTATTAGTAGGTGAGGCAAAAATAGTATTACTAGAGGAGGCAATATGAGAAGAGTTAGAGAGTTCATACCCAAGCCGGTTCTGTCAGAAGCTGATTTCTGGAAGTTCAGCATTTCATCCAGCTTTGCACTAGAAGTCCTTTCCAACTGAGCTCTAACTTGGAACAATTCTGCTTCAAGATTCTTGGTTCTTTCAGCCAAGAAGTTGCTTTCGAACCTTAGTGCTCCAATGGTTTGATTTGCTTCATCAACCTTTGTGGATAGCTCCTCTCGTTTCAGCTCCACTTCACTAAGCTTCTTAGTAGACAGCCTATACAACTTCTCATGCTTATCAGATACCTTGTATAACTTTGCATAGACTGTATGGATGTCATCCTATTCATCCATGTTCTTGAACTTGGATTCCATCAAGTCCTCTTCTTCATCCACTACTTCTATGATCCCCTCAGTAGGATCCACTGTAGCAATGAAAGCACTCAAGATTTTCTCGTCATCGCTGTTATCTGACTCAGTCTCATGCTTAGTATCACTTAAGGTAGTAGCAAGAGCCTTGTTTTTCCCAATCGACTTGAGATATGTGGGACATTCTTGTTTCATGTGTCCAAAACCTTGACATCCGAAGCACTTTGGTCCAGAGGGAATAATATATTAATTGCCATTCTTAGCATCCTTCTTCTCCCTGTCTTGACTTTTGAATTGAGAAAAACTAGATTGCTTACGGTCAGTGTCAAGACCTTTTACATTAGCATTCTTCATGAACTTCTTGAATTGCCTAGTGATGTAGGACTTTATCTTGGAATCTTCATCATCTAAAGATTCAGTGCCATATTCTTAATTTTGGTTCCTTTCCCAAGTCTAGTCAAACTCAATTCATAGGTTTAGAAGTTGCCAATCAGCTCCGTCAAAGGAATGGTGTCAATGTCCTTTGATTCTTTAATCGCTGTCATCTTGGCATGAAATCTTCCAGGGAGAGATCTGAGCGCCTTTCTCACAATCTTGGGCTCAAGAATATGATCACCAAGATTGAATATTGAGTTCACAATGTCCTTCAGCTTGGCATAGAACTCATTGAACGTCTCATCCTCCTCCATCTTTATCTCCTCAAAGCTAGTCATGAGCCATTGGAGTTTTGAATCCTTGACAGCCTTAGTCCCTTCATAGGTTGTCTAGAGGATGGTATATGCTTCCTTTGTAGTTTTAGTTGAGGATATTTTCTTGAACTCCTCATTGGTCACCGCACTAAATAGGGCATTTAATGCTCTGTTGTTGAAGTTTTCCGCTTTAATCTTGGCCTCATCCCAATCAGCCTGCACTTCCTTTGGCTTCACCCAACCAATTTTCACAGCTTGCAAGACCTTCTCATCTAAAAGACCGCAAGAAAGCTCTCATGCGTACTTTCCAATATGCATAGTTAGTGCCATCAAATAAAGGAGGTATAATAAGAGACTGTCCTCTATCTATGACAAACAGGGGTTTATGGATCACACAGCAAAGATTAAAACCTAATCAGAGTGTGTCCGCTTTGATACCACTGGTTGGGTTAAAATGAATTGACTCCTTGCGAATTAGTTAATTACCTAAGTTAATTAATTAGGTTCAATTACATGCAATAGCGTGGCAGTACAAACAAATCACCAAAATATCTAAGTACAGCAGAAAATAAATTTGACACAGGTGATTTGTTTATGAATGGGGAAAACCACCGAGGAAAAACCCTACTGGGTAATTTTAAGGTCACCACTCCCAAGAATTTACTATTATCAATCACAAATGGTTACAAGTATAAGGAATCTTACCAAACCTTTGGTCTATCCTGAAATACCAACCTACAGTTGAACCCTTACCTCAATATTCAATTGGACTTGTATTGTAGAGGCAATCTTTCCATTTAATGCACGAATCCCAGTACGTGACTAACCAATGATGTACGGATCCCAGTATGTGACTAACTCCAGAGAGAATAATGAACCCTGTTACTTTTTGCATGCATGACAACCATTAAAATAATCCTTATATATGTCTAGGGTTATGAGAAAATAAACCCTATACAAATATACAAGCATGGGCCGCGAATCAGATCTGGAATTTCTAATTTCGTAAGTCTTGACAGAAACAGGTTGTGTCGAGTTTCTGTCGAGCTTCAACATTAAATCTCGATAGAAAGGATTTGGTCGAAACTTCTGTCGAGCTTTAGTGAACAACTCTTCTTCACTTGTTTCTTGGTAAAATCTTCATGGCTTTAACACTTGACTTGAATAACATGTTTCTTGAAGTCTTAAACCTATCCTAGATCTATCCAATTACAAGTAAAATGCATTTTGTCAAATGATTAGCCAATAACATAAAATTTTTCCCTAACAATATTAGATATGTAATAAATAATATAATCATACAATTATGAAACATAAAAAAAAAAAAACCCTTTTAAGTTTACTCTATAACTAATTTCGCACAAATCAATGTTTCTAAGGTATCATCATGAAGATGGTTACAGTGTGAACTCAATAATTTCCCGCTAGTGCTAAAAATGGACTTTAAGGCAATTATTGTCACAAGAATAGCCAAAATATCCTTTGCAATGAGATTATTTATTGTCATTACTATTCCACCAATCCAAAACATCAAATCCTTTAGTTCTAAACACGA
This sequence comes from Lithocarpus polystachyus, assembly GCA_033629205.1. Classification (NCBI taxonomy): domain Eukaryota; kingdom Viridiplantae; phylum Streptophyta; class Magnoliopsida; order Fagales; family Fagaceae; genus Lithocarpus; species Lithocarpus polystachyus. The sequence continues at coordinate 43,263,097 of CM066172.1, forward strand.
CACTCTTATTAGTGTAACTAGTGTTTAACCCGCGCAATGTGCGGGATCCTGATAAATTACATTGAAATAAAATAAACATACCTTTTCAGTATACAACTAACACAACCAAAAAACTTAAATCAAAACCAATTCAACCAAAATATTCAAAACAAACTCATTTTTTCTAGTTCATAATTAAAAAATAAATTTTTAAAAAAACCCTATAACATTCAATTTCAATTATTGAAAATGCTGCTTGTGGAGGTAATAGACTCCCCTAAGATCTTAAAATGGCAGATTTAGATTGGAACAGTGCAGGTGAAACAAAGTGGACACCATTAATTGGTGTTGAAGACTCGGATAGATACATTTTGTTAGCAGCAAAACTGTACCTATTCACCAAAATGACTCAATATAGCATCAGAACAAAAGGGGAAAATGTATTTATTTTAATCATGTTGTTAAAGATGACAGCAAATGCAATTCCTTTTATTCTCAGTAAGCTCTCCTTTAATTAATAATGTTGCAAAAAAGAGATGAGATAGAGACGCAAATAATATGGCCGTCGCAGTAATTTAACAATACATTTAGGTTACTCTATTTTAAAAAATAAAATAAAATAAAATAAACAATACAAAGAAATATGTAAAGATTCATAGAGTAAGGTAGTCTATCCATTTGTTTGTCTTGCTTGTAAGAGTATGTTACTTATAAAATATATTGAAATACATTAGGCTTCAGTTTTTTTTCTTCTTTTATGACCAGGTCTTCCATCTTCAATAGTTATAGGAGCAGCAAATTCAGGCCTTTCAACAGATGTTTCTCCTATTTCTATTTTTTGGATGTTTCTCCTATTTCTATTTAGATCGGAACAGTGCAGGTAAAACAAAGTGGACACCATTAATTGGTGTTGAAGACTTAGATAGATACATTTTGTTAGCAGCAAAACTGTACCTATTCACCAAAATGACTCAATATAGCATCAGAACAAAAGGAGAAAATGTATTTATTTTAATCATGTTGTTAAAGATGACAGCAAATGCAATTCCTTTTATTCTCAGTAAGCTCTTCAGCCAAAAGCGATAAACAACAATTATATATCTGTCAAAAAGAAAAAAAAAAAAAAAGACTGAAATAAAGCATAATACTAATCATTTCCCCCACATATAATCATTTCCCCCTCCCCCCCCCCCCCCCCCCCCAAATGCTCATCCACAAATGCCTATTTGACTAATCTCACCTCATGTATTGATAGCCACAAAGAAAAAGAAAAAAGAATAGCCATTAAAACATATTGTAGGAGTAGAGTTTAACTTGATAAGCATTATGTTGTAATATAACCCATATTCAAACAGCCGACTCATCCAAACTTTAAATCAAATAAAAAATATATCAAGCCCCTAAGAAAGTAATGGAGAGAACAGAAATTTTAAAAATTATAGTTTCAAAATGATAAAAAGTTGGAATAAAAGCATTATGATAAGCATTACGATTATAGAATTTTATAATAAAAAGTTGAGAAAAATAATGTAAAGAAGTAAGACAGGATACACTGAATATTTAAATTTTGTAAGAAGAAAATGAAAATGAGATGTAGAAGAAGACTGGGAAAGACAACTGTGGAAATTATCTTTAAATTAAGTTGACATATATATTTTAAATGCATGCAGGTGATTGGAATTTTCAAGATGGTGGTGCTTCCACTTTTAGGTCAGCTTGCAGCTGAACATGGGCGTAAACTACTACTTCTTCTTACTATTTCCACTTCCATTTTCCCATTTGGTATGTTTCGTTTGAACAACTTTCATGATTCTGTAAAGTTACATGTACAATGCTGCTATATATTTCCTTCTGAACTATGAGAATTATATATGGATATGAAACCCCTAATATGCGTGGCGTTAATAGTATTTGTTTGTCCCTGCTATTTCACTATTATGTTTTTTTTTTTTTTCCTTTCTTTCAATTTTAATTCTTTTTAAAATTTAATGTGATTCAGTACTATTGAAGTTACAAATGCTTTTCCTCTAAAAAAGAAGAAGTCACAATTGCTTTTGAAAACAGTGGATGGGAAACCATAGATCATGTGCATGTTAAAAGATTGATGATTTAGCATTCAAACCAAGAAACCATTTCTAAGGCATGAATTTGGCTTCAAGCTAAACAAATCTGACAGATATTCTGGCCAAGAACTTTTTTATTATTGAAGGGTAAGGTGATCTTTTTTGTGTTTGGTGGATTATATCTACAAACACATGAAAAATTTTGAATTCCTGCTAATTCTGATTGAATGAATGGCTACTGACTATGTCATTCATCTGAAACTAATCTAGAGTAAGATAAGCACCTACATGATGTATGAATGATAAGAGACAAAGAAGAGTTAAATGTAATTATAGTTCGACCATACACATTGAAAGAATAAATATAAAAGAAAAAAAAAGGGAAATTTCAATTGCAGGAAAATACTCTCTTTACATAAGCCATTCATGTCACTTGAAGATAACATTGAGCAAATATTCAAGATTTCTCAATTTCACTCCCCCTTACAAATAACTAAAAAATTATAATGGTTTTATTAAGTTTCAAAGATAATACTATTGTGAAACCTACAATTGATTCACTTCTCCATGGATGTCAATTTAAAAATATATTTGAGCAGTTCACATCCTAGAACTTCTAAGAACATTGGCTAAGTTTTTCATATAATTTTAACTCACCATGAGATCAAAACTCAATGCATTCAATTTTAGAGGCACAAAACCAAAGCTTTATGAATCTGATTTATAGAACCAAAAACAATAAAAATTAAAGCTCTATAAAAAACCATAAAAGCACCGACAATAAGAAAGGCAATTCTCATAACCGAGTCCTTTACATAACCAAAAAACCAAAAATAAAACACACGTAATAGAACTAACAACAAAAATATACATCAAATTGAATCTCACATCAAATATTCACATTTTGACACCCAAATACCCAAATATAAATTATTAATGACACCAAATTTAAAAATTAAAAACAAAACTTTACAGGTAATGATTTCAGCAATCTAACCATGTGTGAAGACTCTAATTTATATTTATATGCTTTATAGTCTTAAATCTCTATATCCCTATTTTAAAAGCCCCAAATTTTTCCTGTTTCATTCCAAAACGATTTTTAATTTCAACAGCTCGTACTTCTTTGCGGTTCTGCTTTTCAACAACGGCCATAGAAGGCTTGCAGACCAAAAAAAAAGTAAGAAGGAAGAAAAGAAAAACCAAATAGAATTCAGAGAGTGAACATGAAATTGAAATAAGAAGAATGAAGATTCAAAGCCTAAAATCTTAGTTAAAAATTCAATTTTGAACTTTACTCTAAAATCTCCTTTAAAAATTCAAAGCCTTGCTTTTAGTAAGTTAGCTCCACACAAAGCACCAAATACTTCAAGCAAGAGATATAAGTTAGTTACAACTTCACCTTATCAAATAAAGCATAAGCATTTCTTCTAATTGCCTCAATCTAAACCACGCTTGCTAAAGCCATTTGTTAGATACTACACCAAATGTATCTTTAATGCATTGTATAAACATGCTGTCTTGATCGAAGTTTCAATCATCTCCAAATGGAATCATGCCCAAAGTAAAACCAAATGCTTCCAGAAATATAAATTTAAAAGTTGCATGAAGTTGAACAAATAACAGTAAATCCTTAATTCTCACTATGCAATATAAAAAATTTAATGTGGTCAAGAAAACTTTAACTCCCTTTGCAAATGTGGGTATTAGCCTCTCCTTTTTCTTGAGGTCTTTCACCTGCTCCAATGACCATGTTTCATCACCAAGTCCCTTCACTCTCTCATTTTTATTAATGCTACCCGCCATATTGCTGATTATCAACTAAAACACTATTTGAGCTTGAAATCTTTTATAGACAACATTGGCTTCTTTTTATAAGTAATTTACTGGTTACTAAGATATAATAACAAAAAATATAGGCATTGCAAACCAAATTGTTTAGAAGGAAGGAGACTTGGGACAATTGACACAAATCATGATTTTTTTGAAACACCTAGAAGATTTATTTAACTGGTCACCCACAAAACCAATAGACTAACCCGCCACAGCCCTTAAATTATGAAATGCAAAAAGATAAAAGAAAAAATTGAAGAACAGTTGGACATCAAAGAAGAAAAGGAATAGGAGGAAGAGAGAGAGAGCGAGCACCACTAACAACAGATTCAGAGTATAACAAATCAAAGAATAACAGTTACATCAGCTTTCTTATCTTACACAATAGCAAGCATCACAATTTGTTTTAAAGAATCTCATGCCCAAACATTTTCTTAGGTTGAGTTTAATCATAGTTATCTACAAAACTAATGAAGATTCTCTGCCTCCAACATTCAATATTTGAATGACTTATATAATCTCTCTGAAGGACCATTTCAAGTTATTAGATCTTCTACCTTTAATGACTAAGTTGAAATCATGTCTGTAAAACATTTGAAATCTAAAATCATATTATAGTGAAACTGGTATTGTACACTATAAATAACCTGAAAAAATTATCAAGAGTTGCTGGTACTGTTCCAGCAACTCTTCTTGGAGATTATTCAAGAGTTGTAATTGGCAAAGAACTCAATAAATCTGTAATTTCAACAGAATTAAAGGATCAGAATTAAGCATCCAGATTAGACTATTAAAATCAAGGGTGACACTCCCATCATCAAAACAAAAGGCAAAGATGATAAATTAGGTTTACGAATTAGGTATAAAAATTAAAAGATTAAATCATATGAAATAAAATTCTTGGTTAATCATACTTCAATCTAAAACAAAAACACTAAACAGAAAACAATTCTAACCCAATTACTGTATCCAAATTCAAATCTAACCCAATACATAAATCCAAACATATCCAACCAAATCACTAAACATAAAAATCAATTTATGGTGTAATTTAAAAACGAATAAAAAACAATTTACCTGTAGTGGTTTTGGCTACATGACAGGTTCTTTACTTGTCTCCTCAACTTATTGAAATTTTATGGTATTTAAATATCAGAAGTGATCCACAATTAGCAAAGTAAACTAACAAACGTAATTGAAATTTGAAACAAACAAAAAAAATAAAACTTTAGAACTGGCTGCAATTACATTTACAATTATACTTTCAAATTTCACAATCTAAACCCATTAAAACCCAACATCAAAAACAACAAAATCAAGTCTTAAAAAGTCTTTTTAATTTGATGCACTATCTCTAGATACTTAAAATAATCTCTTACGAATTGTATTTATGAAGCACCTTTTATTGTGCAGGAGAAGATGAAGAGTTTTTGGTTATATTCTGCCTAGATTTGTATAAAGTTAGTTTTCTTTTGAGCATTCAGGTTAAGCTCCATATTTATAACCAAATTATTCATTACCATTATAATTTGATTTTAAGCAGCCATAGTATAATTGCTCAGTTTTTTTATCATGATGAGGGTAAAAATCTAATGAGAAGATTACATATCAAATTTTAATGGAATTTCATCGGACATATATAATGTAACACCAAAAGAATTTTTTTTTGATGGCCCCAAAACTTTAATTTTGCATTTTGATTGAACAGTACACTAAAGCAACAAATAATCAAGCAAAGAATTTAAAATACAATACCTAAAAATGAGTGTAAGTATTAAAGTATGAAAATGCAGAACTGAAATAGGCAGGAATATGAATATGTCATTTGTGAGATCCAGGAAAAATATGACCATAAGCCAGGTTAAATGACATTAATCAAAAGTTGGAATTCACTATAGCAAAAACCTAAGTGCTAAATCTGTTTTACTTGGCAGGATTAAGCAATGACCATTCACCAATTTAAACTCAAGCATCAAGAACCTAACATTTGCAAATCAGAGGGCATAGAACCAAGGTCTTATTAATCTGACTTATGGATTTAACAACACATTAAACCTTTTTTTAAGAAAACCAATTACAACAAAACTTAAACCTCACCATGAAAACATAACAGAAACTAATTCAAAAAACGAAAAATTGAACATGCATAACAGAGTAGACAACACATTCATCACTGGAAAAACGACATCAAAAAGGCCCAAAACAGAAATGGTACATAATAAAAACAAAAGTGAAAATATTGAATTTAACAAAAAACAAAATTTATTCAGTACCTTTTCTCTATGTTCCAGGATTTCTTTATTAAAATTAGAGCAACCACAAAAGAAAAACTTTAAATATTTACTGCAAAAGCCTTTACAACAATGGTAGAGAAGAGACATGGGGAAACGAAAATATTAAAGGGGAAAATATTTCAGCAAAAAAAAGAAAAAGAAAAATAAGATAAATGAAATCACAGAACTTTTTTTTTGGCAACACATCAATCTATGTTCTCCAGAACCAAATCGATTTCAGTTTGAGAGAAATCATCAAATAAATCTACACTTTAGAGTAATTTCAAAACCCTAAAATCTGCCAAACAATAAACAGTATCTTACAAAATCTTTGATATTCTGTCTGTTTGAAACGCTAATTGAATGGAAAAAAAAAAAGGCTTCCTTCTCAAAAACCCTCGAAACGGTAATTGAATAGAAACCAAAAAAGGGATAAAATACCAACCTTCTGAATTGTTTATTGTTGAATCGTCTATCGTTGCAAAGGATGAACAGAGAATTTCCGGTTTTAACGGTTGCAGAGGACGGACAGATGTTTGCACTGTCGGAGTTTTTCTCTTTTTTTTTTTTTTTTTCTTTTTCGTCTGTTTGATGGGTTGGAACACGATAGCCCGATCTGTGTGTATATAGAAGTGTAGCAAAGAATCACGAGTTTCAGTCTGAATGGTAATCGGGAAATACGGCCTGGGTTTTAGGGTTTGCCTTTGTTTTTTTGAGAAGCGGCTTGGTGTTTTATATGGAACTCCGTTTTTCTGTTGTTTTTTTTTTCTCTTTTGTTTTTTAATAAGCAGGTTGGTGTCTGAAACTATTACACGCGATTTTTTTTTTTTTTTTTTTTTTGTGAATAGGCAGGTTGGTGTCTGAAACCATCGCACCGTGCGAATTTTTTTAAGCTTTTAAGTGTACACGCGTCAGCAATTTAAGGGGGCTTTTTCCCTAACGTGGCAGCACCTGGTTAAAGGCTTCTGCTATTATATATAGTATTAGATGATCAAACTCCGATAGAATATTCTTACACCTTTGGCTTATGTTAGTAGTTTCATTACTAACATACAAATTATATCATCACATGCAACACTTGAGGTAGAAGATGTTAAAGAAACTTGAACCAATGGCGTAGCTATTAAAGGATCGAGGGGGACCTAGACCCTCCCAAAATTTTTGAAAAAATTAAAAAAAAAATTTTGTAGATATCTTATTTGAAAATTTTTAAATAACCTTATCATTTTGGTCTTCCCATACCTGATAATAAACATTGTCTACCCTTAAAAAAAGATATGTGACCACCCTATTTTTATTATGCCTAATAAAATTAAACTTTGGTCCATAATTTGGTCTACTTAACAATATATTAGGACCTTTCAAGCAAAAAGAAAAAGCCAAAAAAAGAATTGCACATTACTATTTTACATTTCATAACAAAAAAAAAAAAAAAATTATACTTGGCCCCCCCATAAATAAATTTTTGGCTCCGCCACTAACTTGAACAAATCAAATTTCACATAATCAAATGAACAAGAGGATCTATAAAACTCTCTACGAATCACTAGCATATGTTGAATATTGCCTCAAATTCCTAATAAGTTTTTGTTTGAGTTTTTTTAGCATTGAATGAAAGGTTTTCTTTAGTGTAGAAGACAGATAATTTACTTAGTGTGGAAGACAATGATACTTCCTCATATGAAATGGAAAGTATTCTTTATTGAAGAAGTAATAAGTATACTTTCTCCACTAAGGAATATGATTAAAGCAATATGATAATTACATATATCTCTAAAATTATCAAATTTAAATATATAATAAACAAGCAAATAACAATAATTTAATTTAATTTATTACTCAAATCACTATTATCAAATATAATATAAATATCAAACAAACAAAACAATAACAGAGAAGATACAACCACTATTAAAAAGAAGAAGAAGAACATACAACTACTATCAAAACTAAACAATATGAAATAAAATAATAGAACACTAAAATTTAGCTGATTGTTACAAATCATATATATAAAGCTTAAATTAAAATAATAGAAAACACTTTAGTACTTTGCAGTTGTGCACGCCTAAAATAACGTTAATGTCAATGGTGTCTGTAGGTAATGATTAATAATCTATTTTAGAAAAGTTTTGACATTGCTTTTATGAAGAAAAAAAAAAATCAAAATATTAATTACTTTTTTTTTTATAAATTTTTTTTAATGAATTGTTAACCATACTATTAATATTTTTCATAAAATAATACTAAATTTAATATTATTAAAAAAATTAAAACTTAAAACATACCAAGCTGCAAAGCACTACAACTCCAGTAGATACTAGATAGTCATCCTTTCTAAGCAAATACACAGTTATCAAGAATCGAGATAGGTATTTGTTATTTGGGTATAATGCATGTGTCTGCAAAGATATTCGCAATTTACTCAAACATAAACATAGAGAGAGAGAGAGAGAGAGAGAGAGATTCAAAGAGATAGAAGATGCCAATGTACTACTGATGATTGTTGATCTGGACGGAACCTGCGTCGGTCGTGGAGTGGAAGCTCTAAGCATTCTGTTGAGTCCGGCTTAGTTACGTTGTGACTCAGGCTTAAGGGAATTTTGTTTAGTCAGGTAAGTTTTTTTTTTTTTTTAACCGATTTTTTTAAATTATTAGGAGGATTAATTCTGATTTACTGACAAAGGATTTATTTTTGATAGTTTTTTTTTTTTTTTTTGGAGTTAAAAGATAGAAATTTTTTGATGTACTGGATAGGGATCATAGGATAGTGGATATTGCAGGTTTGGGAATTTGTTAAAAGTTGCTTTTACAATGCATTTGGAAGGGCAATGGGCTAAGGAAGTACCAGATCTTTTCTTAGTTCATTGTGTCAATTTTTACTGGGTTTTTCTATAACAATTTAAAATTTCATAAAGGCCCGAGAAACCAAACCAGTAGTACATTCGGCCGGATGCTTTTATTATTAGTTTTTTATTGTACGGATATAATTGAAAATTAAAAATTAAAAATATTGTATGTAACAAAATAATTTTTAAATATATGAAGTTTGTGACTGTTATTAATAGGACACCAACCCACTGATTTGCACTGATACGTAGAAAGCACAAATTGCCCTTCCCAACGCTCACTTCTTTGTATCAATTATTTTTTGGATTTCTCTGTACCGGTTTAAAATTTGAGACAGACTTTGACTGGACTAAAAGAAAATTTGAGACAGGCCCAGATATTTTGTTGAAGAGAGAAATCAATAGAATATTTTAGGGTAAATTATAAAGATGGTTATATTTTTTACATTATATTTTAATTTAATTTTTAATTTTTAAATTGTGTTAATTTAATTCTAATTTTTTTTATATTGTGTCATTTCAGTTTTCGGTGTTACCGCTAGGACGAAAAAGAGTATCAAACATAATAATAAAAAATTAGTTTTTATGCCATATCAAACTACTGTCTGGATTGCCATATCTGCATAACTTAAAAAAAAAAAAAATTGACTCACCTTACGTCCAAAATAAATGGTAATTAAAAATGAATTTTGTTAATGTGTACCACACATAATAATTTATTATTTTTAAAAAAAATTTTAAAAACTAAAAAAGTTTTAACAATTTTTTCACTTCTCCAAAAAATTTTTAAAAAAATAAATGAGTTAATGGTGCCCTAAACCCAAAATTTAACATTTAAATATGTCACATCTGTATTTATATGAAAAAAATTCCAAAAAACCAAAAACGTCACTCTCTAGGAAAATGGGTGCAACAGGCAACAGCCTTCACTTTCTGTCTCAGTCCGAGACAAACTTTTATAGCAATGCTGTCTGCCAATCTCATTCTCTGTATACCCGTGACTGTAAGAGTCTCTCTGAATTTTCTTCTGCGTATAGTCTACACTTAAGAGTTAAGTCTATGCCTGCGTTTTGAGTTCCGCATTTCCTGCGTAACTCGCGTTACATTTTCTGTATTTTTAGCGGCCGATTTTGTTGACTTTTTGTATAAATAGTACATAATAGATGAGATTTATAAATATTATTTTTTAATAATTTTTTAATTAAAAATAATTTTTACAGTGTAATTTATATATTTAAAAAATATTTTAGTACGAAGTTTAATTTTACTACAGTATTTATATCCCATCAGACCTATATATATTACCAACTTTCCTTAGTTCTTTCCAATTTCAGGGGTCCAGTGTCACAGTGTGCGCACTGACATTAGAAATGGGCACTCTCACATTCTCTGCTTCCTTTTTGCTATCAAATTTCTTGCTATTTTTGTGTCTGTACAATGAAGTGGCTTTTGGTAATGAGGTTGTTAAGTCCAATAGGGAAACATTGGAAATTATCATAGGTGGTGGAGGTGGTGGCTATAATCCTGTTCCCACTCCTGAATGCCCTCCTCCTCCTCCTCTTCCTGAACTCATTTGCCCTCCACCACCTTCTCCACCGCCACCGCCCCCACCACCTTCGCCGCCTCCACCACCACCTGACAAATACAAGCGATTAAACAAGGCATTCTTTGTACTTCAACGCTTCAAAAAAAGAGTCAAGGATGACCCAAAAGGCTGTACAAAAAACTGGAATGGCAAGAATCTAGAAGTATGCAGCTACAAGGGCGTCGCCTGTGCCCCATATCCATCCGACAAACTTATGGCAGTTGCTGGAATAGACCTCAATGGGTGTGGGCTTAACGGTTATACTAATCAACTTCCACTCTCTGATTTCGTTGAAATGTTAGAAGACTCAACATTCTTCCACGCAAACTCCAACAATTTCACCGGTGTCATCCCAAAAGATATATCCAAAAATCCGTACTTCTACGAGCTGGACCTTAGTAACAACAAGTTAACTGGCAGTTTCCCATATGAAGTTCTTGCAGCCAAAAAGTTAACGTTCTTGGACCTCCGGTTTAACAATTTCCATGACAAGGTTCCACCTCAAGTGTTCAACTTAGACTTGGACGTACTGTTCATCAACAACAACTATTTTTACGATACTCTTCCTAGTAATCTTGGCAACACGCCAGCCCTTTATCTCACCGTCGCCAACAACTTGTTCAATGGGCCAATCCCACAAAGCATTGGCAATGCTAAAGACACTCTGGTTGAGGTGCTCTTCTTAGGCAACAGACTCGATGGGTGCTTGCCATATGAAATTGGGTTACTGAAAAAGGCCGCAGTTTTCGATGTGAGCTCCAACTATCTATCGGGTCCAATACCACTCTCATTTCAGTGTTTGTTCAAAATAGAGTTGCTTATCTTGGCTCGAAACCAGTTCTATGGGGAGGTGCCTGAAGCTGTTTGCAAGCTTCCAAATTTGTCAAACTTCTCCTTATCATACAACTTCTTCACTCAGGTTGGTCCTATATGCAGGAAATTGATCGACAAAAAGACACTTGATGTAAGGATGAATTGCATTCTAGGCCTTCCTAATCAGAGATCAAAGGAAGAATGTGCTTTTTTTTTCTCTAAGAACAAGTACCACGCTTGCCCCAATCCGCTGTCCTTGAAGAAAGTTCCATGTCTTACTCACCAGCATTATTCAGGTTCACTTGATGCCTCTGATAATCAACCAATGGCTGTAGCTCCTTCACCAAGATCCTATGATACTCTTATACCGCATAGGTTGTGATTTAATTTCCTCCTCTAAATTGACTTAATAAGGTTAAGTCATGAAGGGCGCGCCTTTGTATTATATTTGCATATGTTTGTTATTCTCTTTTAATATTTGTTATGTTGTGAATAAGCAATGGGCATCTTGACTTGAGCAGATGCTAATTGATGTAAGTAGCGTAGCACTGAATATTTATCGTCGATCATAAATTGGATTCATCAGATTGTGTTCATGGGGTTGTTTCAATGCGTATTGCTTATTTCATCCTTTAATTGCTTATTGTCCAATGTTCTGTGCATGTCAACATTGTACAACTAAAGGTCTAAAAAGCCATGGGTGCATATATAATTCATACGGATAGGGTGTAAACCCTCATGAGCTTGTCACAAAATAAGCCATTGAACTGCTACACACAATTAATACCCATCTTCTCTCTCTTTGACCGGACCAGCCAACCGTATGGCCATGGCCCAGGTTTGGAATGAGTTACCTAACTGCTAAACTCGACCCAAAATTTTTACTCATGGATACCGGAACTCGAAACCTGATTAGCGCCTCTACCCAATACCTACCCAAATTTCTAACACGTGGATATCCACACTTGGCCTGAACGTTATTATAATTATTATCTTTTATTTATTAAATTAAAATAATTTTTAGTTAAAAATGTGATTTTGCATCCAAGCTTTTCAAAACTAAAAACCAATTCTTCTTAGTTTTTTTTTTAATGGATTCTAAATCTTGTTTTCTAGACCAAATAAAGGAAAATTATATAACATTAATCGAACCCCTTAATTAACAAATAGACCACCTTAATTTTTATTTTTGTCAATTTAGTAGACCTGAGACACTCAAATGTTTAAAAGTTGGGCCATGCTATTATGAACACAAGGTAGAATTTAACATCATTTTAATTAGAACCATAAACCATGCATACAACTAATTGTAAAATTTTCCATGTATGTCAGAAAATCTAAGCCTACTCATCACTAGAAAGTCACTAGAATCTAAAAAGTTCAAAAAATAACCAAAGATTTCAACAAAGAGAATAATTAAGAACAACCAAATAATACCAACTACACAATTCAGTGACAGATATAATACAACAGAAGGACCAAAATAAAATGAAGGAAAATCATCTACCCTTCATTCCAAAAAAATTATGCCGAAGCTTTTGAAAATTATGCTAGAGTAGATGGAATGGAAGTGTGAACAGAAAATCCATTTGCATAATTTGGGCTCCAAAAAGCAAATAAAGAGAGATTGGTGGGTCATACTACGCACTTTGACATAACAGTGAAACTACTACTGAATGTCTTGAGTGAATGATTGTTTGGATTTTTTTTTCTTCTCCTGGTAAGTGTATGGCCCGCTATTATCATTTTCCAGGAAATCCTCTACCCAAAAAGTCTTCTTGGTGCACAGTGAACCTGTCAAATATTAAACATTTAAGCTTAAACATTTATATCAAACACTTCAAAGATACATGTAGATATGATTTTTCTATTCTAAATACAAGAGGATATAGGTCCCAGCCTAAACACGCGCACATATTAAAAATGAATTTTTACATATAACATCAAATCAGATGGACTTCCAGTTCTCACAATTAAAGATGAACTTATATGTTACATCATCCAACAACTGATTGTTGCTATAATAACCAATGTCAGGAGGAACTTGAAATGAAAAAAAAAAAAAAAAGAAAGAAAAAGATTAGGCATATTTTACATTTTACAAAAAGAGCATAGGGTTATGGAAAGTAGATACATGCAAGAAATTTTAGAAGGATAAAGATATTTACAAGCTTAAATGTCCAAAATTCCATTTTCACTCAAACCACCACCAGCTAAGGAAATCAGTATAAATGATGATCCATTAAAAACATCAAAACTTTACCAAGATTGAATAAGAAACTAAAACTGGAACACAATCAGCCAGTTTGCAAGCCCATTCCTCAATATCCAAAAGAACAAAACTAAAAAATTTGACATCTAAAGCCATTTCAGTGGTTTACAAAATCTTCATGCTCTTCATAATCATCAACAAAAGGGAACATTTTTTTGGGGGGGGGGGGGGGGGGGGGTGTGGGGGGTGGAATCTGAGTACATGGAAATTAGATACATGTCCATTAGCCCGACTTTCCTTCCCTTAATGTTCTTCATAATCATCGAGAATGTTTTGAATTGTAGCAACGTTCGGCATAGGTAAAGATCTGACAAACAAAATAAAACATATTAAATATGTAATAAATAATATAGTCATACAATTATGAAACACCAATAAAAAAAAATCTTTAAGATCATGACAAAAACAGTTATAGTGTGGACTCAACAATCTCCTGCTAGTGCTAAAAGCGGACTTTAAGGCAACTGTTATCACAAGTATAGCCAAAATATCCTTCACAATAGGATTACTTAATGTCATTGCTATTCCACCAACCCAGAACATCAAATCCTTTAATTCTAAATACCACACTCTTATTAGTGTAATGATCAAACTCCAATAGAATATTCTTACACCTTTGGCTTATGTTAGTAGTTTCATTACTAACATACAAATTATATCATCACATGCAACACTTGAGGTAGAAGATGTTATAGAAACTTGAACAAATCAAGTTTCACATAATCAAATGAACAAGAGGATCTATAAAATTCTCTACAAATCACTAGCATACGTTGAATATTGCCTCAAATTTCTATTAAGTTTCTGTTTGAGTTTCTTTAGCATGGAATGAAAGGTTTTCTTTAGTGAAGAAGCTATTGACAGGTTTTCAATGAAAGCTACAGACTGGAATAAGAATCATTTCGGAAATATTTTTGGAAAGAAAAGGAGAATTATGGCTCGGCTCAATGGCCTCCAAAAGGCCATGGCAAACAACCCTTCTCATTCCTTAGTGGTTTTAGAAAAAGAACTACAAAAGGAGTTAGAGAACATTCTAAATCAGGAAGAAGAGCTATGGGTGCAAAAGTCCTGCATTACTCATCTTGTGGAGGGTGATAGAAACACGGCCTTTCACCATATGAGTGCTATTGTTAGGAGACACCGCAATCAGATTTCTTGTATCAAGAATGAGATGGGTGAGTGGATCCAAAGCGAAGGTGGTGCAATGGAATATATAAGAGGGGGTTTTACAAAACTCTTCACTACTAGTTTATCTTATTCCATCCTCTCTCCGACCCAACCATCAAGATGGCAAGCTGCCCTCTCTGAGAACGAAAGCCTTAGCCTCAGCACCCCAGTAACTAACGAAGAAATTAAGCAAGGGCTCTGGTCTCTTAAGGCGTTCAAGGCTCCGGGTCTAGATGGCCTCCGCATTGGTTTTTTTCAAAGGTTCTGGATGGTTGTTGGGGATTCTATCAAAAGAGAGATAAAGCATATTTTTAATGTGAACAAAGTGCCAGAGTATCTCAATAGAATAAATATTGTGCTAATTGCTAAGATTGCCGGTCCAGAAACACTTAGCAATTATCGCCTTATAACTCTATGCAATACTGTCTATAAGATTGTGTCCAAGATTATCGTCGCAAGACTTAGACCACATCTTGATAAACTTATCTCCCCTCTCCAATCAGCTTTCATCCCAGGTAGGAGGAGTGTCGATAATGCTATTGTGGTCCAAGAGCTCAAACACACCATTAGCAAAAAAAAAAAAAGGGGGAAGATGGGTTATATGGCTATTAATGTGGATCTTGAGAAAGCTTATGACAAGCTAGAATGGGGTTTTATTAGAGAAGTCCTCATCAATGCCAATGTCCCCCATGATCTTGTCAGTCTTGTGATGAGTTGTGTTTCATTCGTTTCTACCTCTATTCTCTTTAATGGAGGAAATGTTGACCCCATTCTTCCTTCGCGGGGAATAAGACAAGGTGACCCGCTTTCACCTTATCTCTTTATTCTTTGCATGGAAGTCCTTGGGTATCTCATCGAAGAGAAATGTGACGAACGTAGTTAGAATCCCGTGAAAAGTTCCAAGAGTGGGGCTGCTTTTCTCTCATCTGTTTTTTGCGGATGATTTGGTTCTCTTTGCAAAAGCAGATTATGTCAATTGCATGGTGATAAGGGATGTTCTTGATGCTTTTTGTGCTCGGTCTGGATAGTCCATTAGTGAGAACAAGTCTCGAGTATACTTCTCTCCAAATGTGGATATTGATTCTAGGGAGTCTCTATGTGATATATTGGGATTTAAGTCCACCCCAAATCTTGGTAAATATCTCGGCTTCCCCATTAAAAATTGTGGAGCCAGCAACCAAGACTTAAACTTTGTTTTGGATAGGGTCAAGCACAAGTTAGCTGGATGGAAAGAAAACCTTTTGTCTTTGGCTGGTAGAGCTGTACTCATTCAACTTCCACAATTCCTACTTACGTAATACAATGCACGGCTCCTCCTGAAAGTTTGCTTAATAACATTGATAGAGTTAACCGTAATTTCCTGTGGGGGTCGTCTGAAAATACGAAAAAGACTCATTGGGTGGGATGGCACAAGGTCACAAAGCCTAAAACAGAGAATGGGCTGGGTATTCAATCTGCCAGAGGGAAAAATATAGCACTCCTTGCAAAACTCAATTGGAGGTTTCACCTTGAGAAAGATGCTATGTGGACTAATATTCTCAGGAGCAAATATTGCTCTCATTGTAGATTAAATGCCAAGAACAAAGAGAAGCTTCCCTGCTCTAGAACTTGGAAGGCTTTAAATAAAGGGGTGGAGGTTTTCAAGAAAGTCAGCAGGTGGATTCCAGGAAGAAACAGCCAGCTTAGTCTATGGCATGATTCTTGGACAGCCAACGGGTCCTTAAGGTCCTTTATTCAAAGACCTCTCGCTGTTGAAGAAGAGGAATTGAAAGTTAGAGATGTGCTTGGACCCGAGGGATTGGTCTAATTTGTCAATCCAAATTCCGGATTCAATCTTGGAGGAGATCCTATCCATTCCTTACTCAACAACTTCTAATAATGTGGATGACCGATTAACTTGGAAAGGAGAAAACAGAGGAGACTTCAATCTCAAGTCTACTTATGCCATAGCCATTGACTGCAAGGTTGGTGACGGTAAGTTCACTGGTAATTGGGTTTGGAAGTTAAAAACGCTACTTAGGATTAAAACTTTTATATGGCAATGCTTGTACCAAAGTATTTGCGTTGGAGTGTGTCTTGTGCAGAGATGTCTTAGCGAAAGTGAGGTATGCCCTCTGTGCAACAATGAGTCTGAAACGATTTTACATTGACTAAAAAATTGCCCTTTCTCTAAGAACATTTGGCACCAACTGGGCATAACTTCCAACAGTAATTTTTATGAGGATGATCTTCAGCTTTGGATGGAAAAAAATTGCAAAAGAGAAGTCCCACAAGTTGCGGCATCAGCCCCCATGGAAGATTATTTTTCCTTTTGCTATTTGGGGTATTTGGAAACATAGAAATAATGTTATTTTTTGAGAACGTGCTGCTCATGTTGACATTCACCGAGAGATTGTGTTTAGAGCTTCAGAATTCCAGCATTGTGTTCTTGATCCTACACGCATGGGCAACAAGACCATGGTGCAAGTCAGATGGGACAAATCCCAACCAGGCTGGACTGTCTCAACACAGATGGCTCAGCTCTTGGAAATCCAGGCAAAGCTGGAGGGGGCGGCATAATCAGAGACAACCAAGGTATTGGGTTGTGGGCTTTTCCAGGAATATTGGTATCTCCACTAGCTTTATTGCTAAACTTTGGGCCCTTAGAGATGGGCTTACCCTTTGCAAAAATCTAAATTTAAATGCTGCTGACATTCAAATTGATGCTAAAGCAATTGTTGTGCTGCTCGCTAACCCTTCTTACTCTAACAGCTTTGCCATGCCTATTATTGATAATTGTAGGCAGTTTCTTTCCCAGATCCCCTAAGTCCAGATCGGACATTGCTACCAAGAGGCCAATTCTTGTGCAGACTTCCTTGCTAGGATAGGTTCCTGTCAGAATATTGATTTCATCTTGTACAACGATCTGCCTGTGGATCTTATGGATCTGTTAAGCTCAGATTTGGTTGGCTTGTGTTGTAACAGATTGGCCTCTAATCCCTCTCTTCTCCCTTAGTTTGTAGGTTTAATAAAAGTTTCCTTTTGACCCAAAAAAAAAAAAAAGACAGTAAATTTTCTTAGTGTGAAAAACAATGATTCTCCTTAATATGAAATGAAAAGTATTCTTAATTGAAGAAGTAAGGGGTATTTTTTTTCCACTAAAGAATATGATTAAAGCAATATAATACTTACATGTATCCCTACAATTATCAAATTTAAATATATAATAAACAAGCCAATAAAAATAATTTAATTTAATTCATTACTCAAATCACTATTATCAAATATAATATAAAAATCAAATAAAGAAAACAATAACAGAGAAGATACGACCACTATCAAAACTAATAAATATGAAATAAAATAATAGAACACTAAAATTTGGCTGATTGTTACAAAACATATATAAAGTTTAAATTAAAATAATAGAAAACACTTTTTTTTGGTAGAGATAGAAAACACTTTAGTACTTTGCAGTTTGCACATATAAAATAATAGAATATTTAATATTATTAAAAAAATTAAAACTTAAAACACACCAAGCTGTAAAGCACACCAACTAAAGTAGATGGTCATCCTTTCTAGGCAAATACACAGTTATCAAGAATCAAGATAAGTTTCCCAATCAAAAAAGAAAAGTAAAAGAATCAAGATAAGTATTAATATTTTGGTGTAATATGTCTGCATAGATATTCGCAATTTACTCAAACGAGAGAGAGAGAGAGAGAGAGAGAGAGATGATGCCAATGTACTACTGATGATTGTTGATCTGGACGGAACCTCCGTCGGTCGTGGAATGGATGCTGTAACCATTCTGTTGAGTCCGGCTTAGGTACGTAGTGACTCAGGCTTAAGGGAATTTTGTTTAATCAGGTTAGTTTTTTTTTTTTTTTTAAACCGATTTTTTTTTTATTAGGAGGATTAATTCTGATTTACTGATAAAGGATTTATTTTCGATTTTTTTTGTTTTGTTTTTTGGAGGGGGGGGGGGGTGTTAAATATAGAAATTTTTTGTTATACTGGAAAGGAATCATAGGAATAGGATAGTGGATATTTGCAGGTTTGGGAATTTGCTGAAAGTTGCTTTTACAATGTATTTGGAAGGGCAATAGGCTAAGGAATGTACCAGGTGCTTTTCTTAGTTCATTGTATCAATTTTTACTGGGTTTTTCTGTACTAATTTAAAATTTCAGAAAGGCCCAAATGAATTTTAAGAGAGAAACCAAACCAGTAGATACATATTCGGCCTATGGGTTAAGGAATGGACCGGATGCTTCTGTTACTAGTTCTTTCTTCTTTGTATCAATTATTTTTTGAATTTTTCTGTACCAGTTTAAAATTTGAGAAAGACTTTGACTTGACTAAAAGAAAATTTGAGACAGGCCCAGATATTTTGTTTAAGAGAGAAATCAATAGAATATTTTATTTTCTCAAAACCTATGGGAATAGGTTGTACTTTAACAATAATGCACAGGAGAAGGACAAGTTTATAGTAATATATTTAAAGTAATTTTAGACAATACCCTTTTTTAAAAAGTTCAGGGGGGCCTTATCCCGCTACTGATGACTGATGTAGTGTAAGTCTACACTTAGTCTTCTCTCTCTCTCTCTCTCTCTCTCTCTCTATATATATATATATATATATATTATTACTAACTCTTTCCAATCTCAAAGTCAAGTGTCAGAAATGGGCACCATCGCATTTTCTTCTTGGTATTTCCTACCAAGTCTCTTGTTGATTTTATGTTTGTACAATGAAGTTGCTTTTGGTGGTGGCTATAGCTATACTTCTCCTCCTCCTCCTCCTGGATGCCCTCCTCCACCACCTCCTCCTCCTCCTCCTAAACCCATTTGCCCTATACCTCCTCCACCCCCACCTCCACCACCACCTCCTCCTCCTCCACCTCCACCACCACCTCCGCCGCCTCCTCCTCCACCTCCGCCACCACCTCCGCCGCCTCCAAAAAACCCCTACTCGAGATTAAATGCGGCCTACAAAGTACTTCAAAAGTTCAAAACAAAAGTCAAGGATGACCCAAAAGGCTGTGTAAAGAACTGGAATGGCAAAGACCTAAAAGTATGCAACTACACTGGCATCGCCTGTGCCAAATATCCAAAGGGCAAGAAACAAGCAGTTGCTGGAATAGACTTCAATGGGTGTGGGCTAAGCGGTCACAGTAATCAACTTCCACTCTCTAATTTCCTTGAAGAGTTAAAAGACCTAACATTCTTCCACGCAAACTCCAACAATTTCACTGGTGACATCCCCTGCAAAATCTCCGAAATTCCATACTTCTACGAGCTGGACCTTAGTAACAACAAGCTCTGTGGCAGTTTCCCCTATCAAGTTCTTGCTGCCAAACAGTTGACTTTCTTGGACCTCCGGTTTAACAATTTCGATGGCACAGTTCCACCTAAAGTGTTCACCTTAGATGTGGACGTACTTTTCATCAACAACAACAAATTCCAGCAAAACCTTCCAAGTAATCTTGGCTCCACGCCAGCCCTTTATCTCACTCTGGCCAACAACATGTTCACTGGGCCAATCCCAATAACCATTAGCCAAGCTTCAGAAACCCTTCTTGAGGTGCTCTTCTTGGGCAACAAGCTCACTGGGTGCTTGCCATCTGAAATTGGGTTATTAAAAAAGGCCACAGTTTTTGATGTGAGCTTCAACCAGTTGATAGGTCCAATACCACAGTCATTTCAGTGCTTGGTCAAAATAGAGCTGCTCAACCTGGCTCGAAACCAGTTCTATGGGGAGGTTCCTGAGGCTGTTTGTGAGTTGCCTAATCTGTCTAACTTCTCCTTATCATACAACTACTTCACTCAGGTTGGTCCTAAATGCAGGAAGTTGATTGACAAAAAGATACTTGACGTTAGGAAAAATTGCATTCTAGGCCTTTCTAATCAGAGATCAGAGGCTGAATGTACTGCTTTTTTCTCCGAGTACCACGCTTGCCCCAATCTGCAATCCTCGCACAACGTAATTCCATGTAAGCATTATGCAAGTTCACTTGGTGCCTCTGATAATCAACCAATGGCTGTAGCTCCTTCACCAAGATCCTATGATACTCTTAAACCGCATAGGCTGTGATTTTCCTGCTATAAATTGACTTAACAAGGTTAAGTCATGAAGGGCCTTTGTATTGTATTTGCATGTCTGTTTATTCTCTTTACATTTGTTAAGTTATAAATAAGCAATGGCCATCTTGTCTTGAGCAGATGCTAATTGATGTAAATAATGTATTACTGAATATCGTTGATCATAAATGGATTCATCAGATTGTCTTCATGAGATTGGTTCAATGCGTATTGCTTATTTCATCTTTTATTTTCTTTGAACAATATTTCGTCCTTTGCTTATGGTTAAGTCTGCTCTGGCCTCTGTGCATGTCAACATTGTACAACTAACGCCCATTATTTCTTTTTCTTTTCTGGTATGGTAATTTATGGCGCAATTAATGCTGGAAGAATTTTCTTTGAAACAATGTTGGACCACGATTACATTTTTTGTGCCACAAATTTGTTGTGCCTTTAGCGTGGGTGTCATCAGGAGTAGAAAAGTGGAAGGATTGAAAAGATTTAATTTTCCCTTATCTAATTTTGGTTGAGAGAAAGGAAAAGTAGAAAGATGAAAAATTATTTGTTTGATTGAAAAGAAAAATAAGAGAATAAAAAATGAAGTTGGTATAAACTATAAACTAATAATTAAAAAGAAAAAAGTATCACATTTTTTAATTTAAAAATTGTGTATGGACACTTCAAAGTTAAAAAAAAAAAAAAATAGTAGGGAGATGAGCATAAAAAGAAAAAACACTACTGAGAAGTAAAAAAAAAAAGCCAAAAAAAAAAAAAATGCAAAGAAGTAGAAAAAAAATAAAGGAAAAAAAAAAACAGAAACTTGAAGTAACGCAAAGAGACAGAATCACAGAAACAAAAAATCAAAGGAAAATTTAAAAAAAAAAAAATTTGGCAAAGAAATGATGAAACCATGTGAAGTGCACATAGGCATTTTCTTTAGCTTAGTATATTGAGTTTTTCCCTGGTTTTCTCCTTATTTTGAGGAAAAAAAAAAAATTTTGGTGGGTCTGGAGAGAAAGCTCTTGGGCTCCACTACATTTTTTTTTTCCTTTCTCCTTTCCAAACAAACACCCATTAAAAATAGAATAGAAAAAAAAATGCTATCTCTTCTATAAGTCCATGCAAAAAATGCTATCTCTTCTATAAGTTGACCAAGGAAGTCCATGCAAATATCTTAAAAATGCTTATTTTTAAGAATCATTTTGTTGTGTTGTTGAATTTTCGCTTTATATATATATATATATATATATATATATATATATTTTGGGTAGAATCGCTTTATATATTATTTCTATTTGATGGGTTTCTTCACTCTTGTCCTGTGGACTGATGGAAAAAAGGAAAAGGCGCAGCACAGTTGACAATAATTTATACAAATGTCGGTGGGAAGCAGCCAGGCCCACTTCTATTCTAATCCTGCTTTGATGAAAAAGACAGGTCCGAGAAAACGAAGTGCCTTTTTCTCTCTTTTCTAGAAAAGCAGATGGCCTCCCAGGGTTTTGTGCAGATAAACGACAAAAGTTACTACTAGTGGCTGAATTATTTCTTCAGGCCCAAACTAAACGTAAAAAAATTCTTAAGAAAAAAAAAAACTTTTATGATCAAGAAGTTGTATTTAACATTCTTACATGGTACTAAAATCATTCATAATTGATACTAAATGAAATTTTTTAGCAGTGTCTTTTCTACATTCACAATTAAACAATCACTTAAAATCTCATGTTTTATATAGTCGAAATCTAGGATTACATTTAAAGAAACAATATCTAATTGTTTAAGTTCACATTTTGGATCCTTTATAAGGTGTTCAATATCTAAAGTTTTAGCAATGGGAATAAATTATGGATTTTTTTTTCACAAATTACTCAAATTTTAGCTAATTAAAAAAGGAAAAAAATAATGAATAATTAAGTATAAACTATTAAATGCAATGAGATAAAACCAAACTGAAAGCTAAAATTTGTATTAAAAACACAAAAACTGT
The DNA here is from genome assembly GCA_033629205.1 of Lithocarpus polystachyus. Classification (NCBI taxonomy): domain Eukaryota; kingdom Viridiplantae; phylum Streptophyta; class Magnoliopsida; order Fagales; family Fagaceae; genus Lithocarpus; species Lithocarpus polystachyus. Next base: position 43,285,978 of record CM066172.1, read on the forward strand.
TTAGACCCCAATTTTAAAAAATTATAGCTAGACTGCTTTTACTCTAACTTATCTAAGTGTGGAAACAAGAGTAAAAGAAACACAATCAACTGATACTACTCTAGTGCATAAACATAAACAACGAACACTAAAAGTAAAGCATAAGAGTAAGGGAAGAGAAATGCAAATACAAGATAACACACTGATGTGTTATCAAAGAAGAAACCGAAGTACTCATTGAAAAACCTCTTTGTTGCCCTTCAAGCGGTAAATCGATCCACTAGACAATCAGTTAGGATACATGAATAGCAAGAAACCCTTCAAGCCTAATCTACTAAATGTACCTAAGCCCTCAAAGCTCCTACTCCAACAAGGCTTCTCGGAACTGTGTCTTGTCTAGATTTTCGGATCCCGAAATATGCCCGATTGCATTCGTCAAGCCTCACTGGCTTCTTTTGGCAAATCCCCAAAACTTCCCAAGCTCCAAAACACTCTTTACACTCTGAATAGGTGTGGGTTGTGTTTGGATATAAATCTCCTCTCAAAGTATGACAATGGAAGAGGGAAAGAGAAGAGGCTATAATGAGTTCTCACTAAGGATGAGTTCTCACTAAGGATGAGTAGCTCTCTCTCTCTAAAAGATGAGTATGTGTGTTGTAGAAAACCTATCTAGGGTTTTTCTCTCTGAATGACCTCTTTTACATTTGTGGGTAATGAGGGTATATATAGTATGGGTGAAGGGTAAGAAAGTCACAATTAAAAATCTTCCAAGCAGAGAGTCTCGCGGGTATCTCACGAGAAAGCCTTACCCGCGAAATACTTGCGAAATTGACAGCCTGACACAACTTTTCAGCTTCTAGTCATGTGCTTTTCACATACCCTTTTCGCAGGAACCCTTCTCGCGAGCTTTTCGCGAGCTAGTCGCGAAATGCACTGATCTTCAACTAAGCTTGAGTCTTTACCAACTTAATACTAAACCCAAGTCAATAAAATCCCACAAAATATAAGAAACAAATTTAAAGCAAATACAACACATTTTGTCGTGGAATAAAGCCAACATAAAACATAGTTGTAAATCACAACTTTACACAAACAATTAAAAAATTCTCAAAGCCAAATATAAATACAACTAGCCTCATCACACGTGCTTCGCATGTGCGATGAAGCTTTTTTTGTAAAAAAGAAACCTTGTGTTTTTATTTTATATATATAATTTTTATTTTAAGAATCTAATTTATAAATAGATAAAGCAATTTAAAAATTAATAGGAGAGTTACCTTATTTTTTTGGCAATGTTTTAGTGGGAGTTAGATTTGTATTTTTACCGGATTGTCCTTTAGTTTTGTCTCTACTTAAATATAGGGGTATAGGGGCATTTTTGAACGAAAAAAATGAAGATCTCAAATAGGAGAAACCCCTTAAATAGTAGTATAGATAAGCACCACTGTTAGAGCATCCCTATTAGTATGTGCAAAGTTGTGAAAAATGAAAAAAAGTAACTGATTTTACACATTTTGAGCAAAAAAACACCCACATCAGTGGGTGTAAAATCGTGTATAAATGCATAATTTCTAGAGTAACTGTGCATATATATACGATTACTGTAGTATGTATATTTAATATTTTAATAATTTTTTTTCTCTCCTTGTCTCTGCTCTCACTCTCACTCTCACTCTCACTCTCACTCTCACTCTCTCCTTGTCTCGACTTTCACCTCACCTCACCTCACCCTCCATTTTCCTCATTTGCTCTCACTCTCACCTCTCTCTCTTTTCCTCATGCCTCCACTGCTGCAGGTCAAACCATGCCTCCACTGCCGCTGATCATCAAACCCTTACTCTTACATCTCTCCCTTTTTCTTAACTTCATTACCTTTTTGTCGATTCTCTTTGTCAATGTCAGGATTCTGAGATTCTGGTCGGATTTGGTCGGAGAACATGGCGTTGTCTTTGTCGACGTTGACTTTGGTGAGAGCCGAAGGAGGCTCCGATCAACCTTCGCGACCGCAGTAGAGGAGGAACATGCGTAAGGAAATACCCAGAGAGAGAGAGAGAGAGAGAGAGAGAGAGAGAGAGAGAGAGAGAGAGAGAGAGAGAGAGAGAGAATAATAAAAAATGGTAAAAGAGTGAATATTTTATTGAATAAACGTGTAGAATAGATAGACTGATGTTGGTGTTTTGTAAAAATAGATGTGTAAAATAGAAAAAATAGGTTTTAAATGTGCAACTTTACAAAATTTTTACATCCACTGATGTGGATGCTCTTATATATAAACATTCACTTTGAACTGACATCCCTGTTATTCATTCATGCCACAACCTAGTAAAGGGTACTCAACAATGCCTTTGTATATCCTGTACCCAGCATATATGCTGGGTAACTCACAAAGAGGTGGCCCCCATAGTGTGTGGGTCTCGCCTCTTTGTGAGATGCTCGACATATATGCCGAGTATAGGATATACCACCTCACTCAACAACACTCACTGTGGGGACTGCCTCTTTGTGAGATACCCGGCATATATGCCGGGTACAAGATATACCACCTCATTCAACAACACTGTAATATACTAATATATTATTATTATATAAAGTTATAAACAAAACAGTAAAGAAATTGATTACCACAACCCCCCCCCCCCCGGGAGCCACAATGTTTTACAGCTTTTCTCCACGATTTGAAACACAAACAATTTTAAATTATTAAAGTACAACAATATAGCGTACAACACATAGTATCTCAAAACAAAAATAGTAAAACTAATAGTATATACTATATACACTACTTTGACTGAGTCATTCACAACACTTAAACAAAGAGAGAAAAGAGAGAGATATATGCCGGTGGTACTGCTATTGCTAAGTGAAGGAGCTTGAGGCCAATGGATGACCATAGACTCACGTCAATGCCACTGGTGGCTGGCCATTCGATGGGGAAGGTGCACAACACATTATATAACTTAGATAGATTAGTATTATTTTTGAGCGTTTGATCTATGGTGATTTGATTTGGAATGTGTCAAAAGGAGAAATTTGGGGTTTTACTTTAGGATTTGGTGGCCACTGGTTAATGAATGCGCCATCTGATGGATTCTTTTTTATGTCTTTTTTTGTATCATTTTTTTTAAGGTTTTTGGTACCAATTAAATATTTTGGATTTTACTGGATTACTTCAAAAATTTAAGGAACAAGGACCAAATTCTAAGATTTAGGAGGGGGGGGGGGGGGGGGGGTTGTAATTTTTGTGTGTAAATCATGCTTATACTACATACTATAAGTGAAAATTGGAAAAGTCATGGGTCCATAACTCCCCCTGGCATTAACATAACTCTGTCACTAGTTACGACTTACGTCACATCTAATAAATAAATAACTTTTTTTTTTTTTTTTTGGGTTCTGTATTGATAAGTTATAACAACATAACAGTTTTAGCGTGTGTTTCACCTAGGTAAAGAAAAAAAAAAAAAGAAGAAGAAGAAAGAATTGGTGTATTGGCTTAATTAATAATAAAATCATAAAAATTAAAGAGTAATTATAATGTCATATATGAAATTATATATATATATATATATAATCTTATAATTGAATCATTGAATTGTGAATTGTCTTCGGATTTATTTATATAAAAAATCAATTTACAATTTTAAAAAAGCTTTGAATTTATTTGTTTATGCATAATAACCTTTTTAAGGTTTTCATTTTTGGTATAACTATCTCTATCAATTAATAACAAATAAAACTTTCAACAAAAAAAAAAAAACTAAATTTAAGTACTCACTAAATTTTGATACGTCCAATTATATATATATATATATATATATATATATATAAAGTATTATCATCATAAATCTATGTGCTAATAGTGTTCATAATAAGTACATGTAAAATGATGTTAGTGAGATTACATCTCAAAAAGTCAGAAAAGAAGATTGTGATCTCAACTATAGAAGGAATCTTTCTTTTTCTTCTTCTGTAAGTATTCTTTTAGCTATTAGCTACATTTATTAGTACCAAATACTGATCTTATTAGTATTTTTATTTTTCATTTGTCGAAAAAATATATAAATACTATTTTCTCCTTGAATATTTGCTTAATCGCATATATTTAAATGAAAATGTCAAGATAAAATTAAATATTATTTAAGGTATGTTTGGAAGTTGTAGAGAGAAGTAAAAATAGTAGAGGGAGAAGGTATCTTATATATACTAAAATTTAGTACATCATAGTCATTTTTTATTCTCTTCTCCTTTACTCTCCTCTTATCTCTCTTTTAAAATTTAGTACATTTTAATCACTTTATGTGCATTGTCACCAATTTATTTAATTTTTCTTTTCACTAAAGGCATGCCAAAATATTTATATTTTGAAAAAATAAAGTTTTAAAAAGTTATAAATAAGTAGACTATTAGAGCATCCACAACAGTGGAGCTATATTGCTATATTGCTATAATATATAGCAATATAGCTCCACAAGCCCCAAAAACACAGCTCCAGCAGTAGAGCTAAAACCTTATATTTTAGCTCCACATGAACTGTGTACATCTATAAATAAGTGTGCACTGTTCATCAAAGTTAAAAAAAAAAAAAAAAATTATTTTATTAACTTCCTCTCTCCTCTCTCATTTAAAAACTAATTTATCTCTCTCTCTCTCTCTCTCTCTCTCTTTCGTTCTTTCTCTCCTCTCTCCGGCTTCTCTTCTTCTTCTTCTTCCTTCTTCCTTCACTTTTTTTTTTTCTCTCTCTCATCGCCGATCTCATCTCACACCGCCCTCATTACCGATCTCATCTCACACCACTCTCAATCGCCGATCTCATCTCATCGCCGACTCATCCATCGCCGATCTTCATCGCCCATCTCCATCGCCGACCTTCATCGCCCATCTTCATCGCCGATCTTCATCGCCCAGTCCTCCATCTTATCGCCGATCTTCATCGCCGTCCCACCTTTCTGGGTTTCGCTGGTTTTTTTTTTTTTTCTTGCTTTGGACTGGTGGTGGTGGTGGTGTTTGTGGCTGATGGTAGCCGACCCATCGCCGTCCTCCATCTCACCGATCTTCATCGGTTTTTTTTTTTTTTTTTTTTTCCTGTTGTGAACTGCTAAAGTTTGCTGTGGTGGTGGTGATGGTTGTAATGTGGTGGTGATGGTGGTGGTGATGGTTGTGCTGAAGTTGCTGTAAAAGTTTTATTATTATTGTAATGTGTTTTTTTGTATTATTTTAATCAAATAGCTAAAAATATAGATGTATTACTGTAAAATATGTAAAGATAAAATAGATAAAATAATTTTTAAAGGTATCGAATAGCTAAAATTTTAAATCCGCTAACGTGGATGTTCTTAGCACTACTTTTTCCGATTTCGCTTTTGTCATTTTGGCTGCTCTCTCTCCAATTTTTTTTTTTTTTTTTTGGGGGCTGATTCTCACTCTCCAATTATATTTAGGTCATTTGATTACACATCCATAATGCATTGTCGGCAAGACTGCAATTCTTTTCGTACAAAAAATTAGGTCTTGCGGCTTATCAGTTATTAATGGCTAAGAAATGACTATGGAAGAAGTCACACTCGGTGGCAACTGACAACCCAAGTGGTGACGTCACATTTTAAAATTGTGGGTTAAGACTTAAGATTGCATCCGATGCAAATTGGTATGTGTGGTTACAATTTAAAGTTACAAAAAGTAACTTTAAATCTCATTCATTAAATATAAAAAATAAAAAAAATAAAAAAGTAAAAATAAGAATATGAGGAACGTGGGTGAATGGTACACTGCAATTGCGTTCAGCAATTATATCAGATCTAAATCCTAAAATTGTTTAGTCGTGTTATGTGCGACACGGTTGCCTATAGGGCTAGGCAAGACAGTCGGCAGAAGAGAGCAAGCCTGTATTGCCGAAAATTATGGGCTTCGGCACACGAATTATAGGCTCGGTTAAAAAGACAGGGGAGACTTTGTTAGTCATTACTAGGTTTAGCGTGGGTTGGTAAACATGGTCCAATTGAATGTTGTTTGTGGGGACTGAAAGAGGACTGACAATGAGGGGCGGAAAAAAACACACATTTCTCAATCCTAATCAGTCCTCTATGCATTAAAGAGTAGTGTGGTTTAACTGGTTTAACACATCCTGATATTCCTGTTGAAGGCATATATGATTTAAATTTTAGATGAGAATTTAAACCTTTAATGTTTTGAAAACATCAAGAAGTGTCATTCGATCAGTTGAATTATGAGACTTTTAGTAAAAAAATATATAATTTAATTAAACTTTGTTTAGAGGAAAAAAAATAATAAAAAAATTAGAAATATTTCAGAAACACCTTATGAAGTTTAGTAGAATGACACTCTGCCCAAAAACTTAACACAAATGAAACTCTCCTCCTTAAGGTTTAAAGGAAATCATCACATTAGTCATTTCATTAATAACCTTAAATAGAATATTCCAAATTTTGAAAGGATTTCCTTTACCAAGCCTAACCATAGTGATTTTTTGGGGGCTAAATATTACCGTCCACCAAACATCCAGCAACAATTTTCTGCAACACCTGATATAGTAAGCAACTCAAGCAGTTGGCGAATCAGTTTGGGTAAAATCTATAATTGTCTTCAACCTCCCACTGGCACATATTTTTCAAATGGGTTAGAGTTAGACAAGGGTCATGATGATGAGGTTAAGTATACGATTGACTTGAGTAATAAATACCTATTATGAGCAAAGTAATTAGAGGGATTGGTGTAGTATCGACCTAAATGTCTTTGATAAAGCTATTGGAAGGACAACAATTTGATGTTAACTTAGTTGTCTCCCATGCATCAAAGAACACTTTTCTTGGGAATTAACTAAGATGAGTATTCAATATAACACCCTTGTTATGGTATAAAATTCCATTATTAACTTTATATTGAATTTTGATTGTATGCATTTTAGGTGAGAATCTATAGGGGGTGAAGGGTCCGTTTGTTTGGGATGAAAATAGGGAGGATGGAAAACAAAGAGAGGAAAATATGGTGAAAAATACTGTTTTTCACTGTTTGTTTGGTGAAGGAAAATAGGAAGGAGAGAAAACCCCGAAGAAAGTTTTTTCTCCGGGCCCACATTTTTTTCCTCCCAAATCGGGAGGAAAATTTGGGGAGAAAAGTGCTATAATAGAACTTTTACAAAAATGCTCTATTCTCACCTATTTTTTTTTCAACGTTCTCTTCTCTCTCTCTCTCTCTCTCTCTCTCTCTCTCTCTCTCTTTTCAAAACGTGACCTCACTTGAACATTCTCTTCTTTTTTTTTTTCCCCTTTTTTTTTTCAATGTGACCTGATCTAATTTTTACATTATAATAATATAAATTTATACATATGATGTGATAAATTTTATATTATTTAATGAGTAAAAATAAATCTATTTCTTGTATATTATGTAACAAGGGTATAATAGTCAATTTATATAAATTACATTTTCCATCTTTCTCTTTTTCTCTCCAACCAAACAAAAGAGTTTTTCACTCTCTCACTTTTCCACCCCTCCAACCGAACACACAAGAGGGAAAATTAAGTATTTTTCATCTTCCCACTTTTTCATCCTTTCACAATTTTCTATCCTCCCACTTTTTCACTCCTCTAACCGAACGAATAAGTCTTACTTTTCCAACTTTTATTGATGGGTATTTGATATTAAGGTCTGGTTAATGAGTGTCAAATTGTATTAGTTAATGTTTGGTTTTTTATTTCAATTAATTAGTTTTTTATTTTATTTTTTAAGGAAGTTACACGACATTCAGTTGAAGGAGTTATTTTTTTATTAGCTATTGCTGCTTTCTAATATAGTGAAATCCGCTTGATTCTTCCTTGTAACATATGCACTTCAACACCCATTAACAAAAAGTCTTGAAAAGCTATTCGAGCTACCTTATGTTTAAATGCTTAAAATCTTAGGTGTATCTTGTGGGGTTGGGTTGGTATTTAAGGTCCAAATAAAGACCTTGAATTGAGTACGATGTTAACTCCATATCAGTATCATGTCACAAATTCAATTTCGAAATTAATTTCAATAACTGCTATTCAATGATTAGAATTTAGAAAGACTATGAACATTCAGAGATTAGCTTAGAATGACGTGAGAATGATGAAGTGGTGGTAGCCACAAACATAATATTGGTGATGTTAGAGCATTCTTATCCAGAAATGTCATCCTATCCTATTTTATTATCTCAAAAAGTTACTTTATCAATTATACCATACCGTTTTACAACACATCTAACATTCCAACTTTTATTTTCCTATTCCACTCATTAAAATAATAAATCTACACAATAAAATATATTTTTTCCTTTTTTGTTTTTTTCCAATTTTCTCTTTCACACGCGTATGTATCTTCCTGACTCCTTCATTCCTTTACTGTTCACCTTTTTCTCCTTTATCTTCCATCTTCATTGTTGTTGTTGTTGTTGTTTTTTTTTTTTGTTTTTTTTTTTTTTGTGTGTTTTCCCATTTGTTTCGTCTAACCCAAACTAGTAAAGCTTCTCTCTGTTCACACTCACTCTCAGTTCCTCATTAACAACTTGTCACCACAAGTATTAGTGGGTCTCACAAGCTCCCTCAACCTCTATCACCACGCCTCCACTGCCCAGTCACCACCACTGCGCCTCCACCATGCCCACCACTGCCCACTGCCCACCAAAAACCCACCGGAACAAAAATCCATATTAAAAAAAAAAAAACCCAGATCAACCTTGATCAAAACTCAGACAGTTGTTGAGCAAAACCTCGACCAAACCCACATCGCACCGCAGCCGCTAGATCAACACCGCCACCACCACCGCTAGAGTAACGTTTCCTCCATTGTTGATCAACCTAGATCAACCCATCATCGGCAAGAATCACAGCGTCAAAACAGGGAAAAAAAAAAGAAAAAAAAAGAACAGATTCCAAAACTCCAAACCCACCATCCATATCAAACCCATACCCAATTCAGCCATACCCACCTCTTCCTTGAGGCATCAGTCACAACAGAAAAAAAAAAAAAAAAAAAACCCACAGAACCCAGAACTCCAAAACCCAGAACACAAAACACGACTTGAATCACAACCCACCAAAAAAAAATGAACCACTGTGATGTGGTTTTGCCTTTGAATCAAGTTTTGCTATTTCAAAACTAGGTTGGGTTGCTATCTAGTGTTTTGTCTCTGATGTGGTTTTGTTTAGGTTTGATCATTGATGTGTGATGTTGGATTTGGGAGGAGGATGGTGTTTGGGTCTGAAGAGAGAAGAGGGTAGAAGAGAAAGAGAGAAGCAAGAGAGAGAAGAGAGGAGAAGAGAAATAATGAGAGAGGGAAGAGAGAAATTTCAGGGTATTAAAAAAGTATTATCTGTACATACCATTCAACTACAGTACCATCATATATTTACAGTGGTACTGTAGCACTATGCCAAAAAAAATTACACTTTTCCCTGAGTAGCTTTCTGGCTGTTAAGAGTTATTGGCCCGAGTGCTAATTTTTGGTTACATTTGGCGTATAGCTGGCCCATTTTGAATGCTCTTAGTATCCCCCTAGTTATTGGCATGCAAACCTTTAAATCCAATCTCTCTCTCTCTCTCTCTCTCTCTCTCTCTCTCGTTCTTGGAAAAATAAATTGCAGTCTAAAACTCGAAGACTTCTCAAAACACATAACTATACTAGATGATATCCTGAGAGTGATCAAGTGCCCACAAAGCAACAAGTCAATCTACATAATTAACTTGCCTTATCTTTTTTCCACGTTCAAATCCTTTAAATAAAAATAAAAACCTAGGGGGGGGGGCCTGAGCTAAAAACCAAGGGGGCCAAGCCCCCTTTTTTTTTTTTTTTTTTTTTTTTGGGCCGAGGGGGGGCCCAGGCCCCCTTAGGCCCCCACCTAGGTCTGTCCTTGCCATCAACTGCTATTTTATTTGTTTAACCAAAAAGAAAACTTGTTTTTTATTTAAATAATAAAAAAGTTCAAAATTTATTGTTGCTTTCTAAAATTTAGTTCCAGAAATTTAAAATGATCGCCTTTTAGACCCTTCAAACTTCATCTGATTGCTTTTAATTTCTAAAACACTTAAAATGACAGAATTTAGTCCTTTACCAACTCTTAAGTTCACTTTTATTCCCTAACGCATCTAATAGAGTAATAACATATCAATTTTTAGTTTAGCTTTGTCATGCAAAAGTAATCACTGACTAATTAAAATCACTCAAGGACTTAACAATATAAATCAACAATATATCAAAGCCAAAAGACAAAACAAAGGATGACATTGGAGGACTTTCTCTTCAATTGCTCAAATGAGATTCTTGTCATGCGTCTGAGTAAGGGATTTTTAGATAGAATTTGCTGCATGATAGAATTTAAATTATGTGGAAATGATTTCTTTGTTTGGATGAAGGATAGGGAGGAACTTCAAAATTTAAGGGAAGAATTTTAGCTAGAATTTGAGAGCTTAAAATTGCACCACAAATTGATCTGCCCATTCACACATTATTTCTATACGGGGTGCTACTTCCCCTCAAACCCATTGTTCATAAAATTCCTCACATGATGCCACGCGTGCAAGGCCTTGGACTTGTTGGGCCTTGAGTCTCGGGATATCATGCTTGATTGTGTACGGTGAGGCCTAAGAACTTGGCCTAAGCGAGACTTGACACTCATCTAAAGCCCAAGAATCGTAATAAAGCTATTACGACATGAATGGCGAAGGTGAGACCCTGCCTGGTCAGGGAGTGCAACTTCCCGAGAAGGTGAGTCCCAAGTTGCTCGGTATTGCCTAGAGAGTATCACTGCCGGGCAGATCTTCTAATGTGGGAACCAGTTCCAATGCCATTCAGCTTCTCACTCCCAACTAAACACCCACTTTAGGATAATAACATTGGACCTCTTTTCCCACTTACCATAAAAGTAATCATAACTCTCCCACTATTCTTGAACTATAAATAAAAGCTAAGAATAAGGAAAGGGGGTTGGCGTGAGGAGAGAGAAAATTGTGGAAAGAGAACAGTCATCCTAAGAGAGGAGAGAGCCACCCGATAAGGCATTGAGGAGGGTTAGGACAGCAGGAGTGTGATCAAATTGCTGAGCACAGAACCACCCATTGTAGGAAATCTAAAACCCACAAAACAAATAGATTGTGAGCCCAAGAAGAGGTTGAGGCCAATAACCATAATTGGGTGCGCACCATTGGCACCGTCTGTGGGAATCTCTTGCGTAGCTCTGGTTCTGTTGAGACGCGTAAGCAAAGATGTCTGGGGGACAACTAGGGAGTAATGCTGAAAGCGGCTCTGGGATGTCTTCACGAGGATCCACGTGGCGAGAAAGAAGGCTAAAAAGGCGCGAAGATAGGGAGTGTGAGGAAGGAGGGCAGTATGGACTCGGAGAGGGGTCGTTTCAAACGTATCGAACAGTATCCAGCGCCTCGAGCCTCAACCATTTCAACAGGAGGGATCAAGAGCTTTAGCAGAAGGATCAAGAGCTCAAGTGTCCACATAGATTGGTGAGGGATTTGGAACTAGAAGTAAGAGGTAGGCGCAGAAGAAGGGACCAAGAGGAGCGAAGAGAAAGGTCAGCTAGTGTCAGGGATCATCGTGAAGCAAGGTCCCATCAACACAGGTTTCATCGGCACTGCGATCGCTCATGGGAGTATGCAGACTGGGATTCGAATTCCCTTGAGGAGGGAAAACCTTGGAATGCGGCCATGGGTGCTATGAGTCAGGCATTACGCCGAGCTGCCCGATCACCATTCTAGAGAGATATTGAAAGAGCACCAATGCTGAGCAGATTTATATGTCCACCGTTCAATTCTTATGATGAAAAGAATGACTTGGTGGAGCATATAAGCCACTACATTCAAATGATGTCTTTGCATGCCTATAATGATACATTGATGTGCAAAGTGTTTCCTTCGAGCCTCGGCCCCACCGCTTTGAGATAGTTCAATGGGTTAAGCAAAGACTCAATTCACAGCTTTTTCGGATTGATTAAGGAGTTTAGTGTACGGTTTATGACCTGCAGCCGAGTTCCGCAGCCTGTGGACGCATTGCTATCAATGAGAATGGGGGCTGGGGAGACCTTCCGCAGCTATGCCAATATGTACTGGGATTTATACAATGAGATTGGTGTGGGTAATGAAAAAATCACGGCGAGTACTTTTCGGATGGGGTTGCTCGAGGATTCCAGACTGCGTGACGAGGATATGAGGCAGTTGATAAGGCATATCGAGGAATATAAACAGTTGGAGGATGACCAGTTGCAAACCAAAGGCAAGGCCCTGGTTATAAATCATCCTTGGCATATCGGTTTTAATAAAGACTTTGGAAGGATTTGAGGATTTTGGAGCCAGGACCGTAGATAGGGGAGGTGAATGTAGCCTTCAAGGAACCGATGCACAGGATTGTGGATCGAATCAAGAATGAGCCGTGGTGGTAAAGAAGAAGAACGGTAAATGGAGGGTTTGTGTTGACTTTATCGACCTGAATTGAGCATGTCCTAAGGATCTGTTCTCGATGCCGAAGGTTGATCAGCTTGTAGATGCCACATACGGGCAACCAAGGATGAGCTTTTTGGACGCTTTTCAGGGTTATCACCAGATTCCCCTAGCTGTGGAGGATCAGGAGAAGTCAGCATTTATAACCCCTGAGGCTAACTATCACTATATAGTGATGCCATTTGGATTAAAGAACGCTGGGGTTACATATCAACGAATGATGATGAGAATGTTCAAGGATAAGATATGGCGAACAGTTGAGGTGTACATTGATGACATGGTAGTCAAAAGCAAATAGGAAGCGCAACACGTTGACGACCTCAAAGGGTTGTTTGAAGTACTCTGACAGCACAAGCTTCGACTCAATGTTAAGAAGTGTGCTTTCGGAGTGGGGGCTGGCAAGTTCTTAGGGTATTTAATTAGTAACCGAGAAATAAAATTCAATTCCAATCAAATTCAAGCAATAAAACGCCTTAAATCGCCGAAAAATCCAAAGGAGGTTCAAGTGCTCACCGACATGTTGGCTGCCCTTAATCGGTTCATTTCCAAGTTCGCCGACTGCTGCTGACCATTTTATCAGCTTCTAAAGAAGTGGAAGGGGTTCCGATGGAGTGACGAGTGTGAGAAATCTTTTCAGGAGCTAAAGGAATGTTTGATGCGGGCACAAATGTTGTCAACCCCAGAACCTGGAGAAGATTTATTCATGATCTCTCAGTTTCCGAGCACGCCGTCAGTGCTGTACTTATGAGAGACCAAGGAGTGCGATAGCCAGTATACTACATTAGTGAAACCTTAGTAGATGCCGAAACAAGGTATTTACCCTTGGAGAAGTTAGTATTGGCACTAATCCATGCTACACAGAAAGTTGCCCCACTACTTTCAGGCTCACACCGTTTAGGTATTGACCGAGTATCCTCTACAGTCACTATTGAAGAGATTTGATTTCATGGGAAGAATAGCTAAGTGGGGGACTCGGCTGGGCTCCTTAGATATCAGGTACAGGCCAAGAAGGGCGGTGAAGGGACAGATTCTTGCCGATTTCATTACAAAGTTTTCCCTGAGAGAGGGGAAGGAGATGGCCTGCCCCGTGGAGATAGTCCCTTGGAAAGTCTTTGTGGATGGTGCGTCCAGCGCATTAGGGGCCGGGGCTAGGATTGGGATCGTAGTCATCACCCCAGAAGGAATAAAGTTGGAACATTCACATAGATTAGGCTTTAAAGCCTCCAACAACGAAGCCGAGTATGAAGCCCTGCTAACCAGGCTAAAAGTTGTATTAGATCTGGGTGCTAAGGAGATAGAGGTATATTCAGATTCTTGGCTGGTGGTTAATCAGGTACAGGGAATTGGCACGCCGACTCGTTGGCCACGTTGGCATCGTCTTCAACCAAGGGAATTTCTCTGTTAATAAAAGTGGAGTTAGTAGCAGAACCAAGTATCAACATGAAAATGAGTGTTTCACAGGTGACGACAGCTGAGCCGTGCTGGATGGATCCGATCATCAACTTTTAGCCAAGGATCGTGTGCTTGCTGATGAGAAAGAAGCAAAAAAAATACGCCGGACAGCTGCTAGATATTGGTTATCAGCTGATTGACAGTTGCATTGAAGATCTTTTGATGGGCCTTACCTGCAATGTTTACACCCCAGTAAGGTTGAAGGACTTCTAGCCGAGCTGCATGAAGGGGTGTACGGCAGCCATGTGGGGGGACGTTCGTTAGTTTATCGGGATTTTGGTGGCCACAAATGCAAAAGGATGCCAGCGAATATGCTCGGAAGTGTGAACAGTGTCAGAAGCACGCCACAATGATCCACCAACCAGCAAGGACCTTGAACCCAATTTTTAGCTCTTGGCCCTTTGCGCAACGGGGGTTAGATATCGTAGATCCAATCCCTCGTGTGACGGGAAACCGAAGATTTGTCCTTGTGGCCATGGAGTAGTTCACCAAATGGGATGAGGCAGAAGCATTGGCGAACATCCGGGACGTGGATGCTAAAAAGTTTGTATGGAGGAATATAGTGACAAGATTCGGGGTACTAGAATCCTTAGTGTCAGATAACAGGTTGCAGTTTGATAGCAAAGCTTTTCGCGAATTTTGTGGCAACCTTGGTATCACGAATCGGTATTCCACCCGGCATAACCATAGAGCAACGGTCAAGCAGAAGCCACCAACAAGACCATCGTGAACGGGTTGAAGAGGAGGTTAGAGGGCTCTAAGGGCAAGTGGGTGAAGGAGTTGCCCAATGTTTTATGGGCTTAGTAGAGAAACCCGAGAAGGTCCAATGGAGAAACCCCGTTCTCCCAGGCATATGGGGCGGAAGCAGTCATACCGGCAGAAGTGAACTTGTGCAGTGCCCGAGTTTCAGGATTTAGCCTTGCCGAGAATTCAGAGTGGATGTTGAAACAATTGAACCTGTTGGATGAATGCTAGGAATCCGCAATAGTACGGTTAGCGGAATATCAACAAAAACTTTGCTGGAGATATAATAGAGATGTGAGGAAAAGGGAGTTTGGAGCGGGAGACTTGGTACTTCGTAAGGTAGTAAGGAATACATGAGACGTTGGCGCAGGGAAGTTAGCACCAACTTGGGAGGGACCATATAGAATTACAGCTATTGCAGGCGCAGGGGCATATTATTTGGAGGATTTGGTTGAGAAACCTCTTCCCCGGCCATGGAACGCCCATAATTTGAAGAAATTTTATCATTAATTATCAGTAAGTGGGAGTACTTGTTGAGTGTAGTATTATATGTGCATATTGTTAATTAATACAAAAGTGATGTTAATCCATGTAGGAATACTTGTACTTATGATTCCATCATTTTTTTTTACTCGTTTGCCCTGGTTTATATACGTGTAGAGAATTAAGCTAAAATATTCTAAGGACAGATACCTCTCCTCAGATCGATCCCTATCATTGAACAGGTGGAAGCTTTACAACAAAATATTCTAAGGACAGAAACCTCTCCCCGGTTCGATTTTCATCTCCGAGCAGGTGGAATCCTTACGCCAGAATATTCTAAGGACAGAAACCTCTCCCCGGTTCGATTCTCATCACTGAGCAGGTGGAATCCTTACGCTAAAGTATTCTAAGGATAGAAACCTCCCCTCGGTTCGATCCTTATCACTGAGCAGGTGGAATCTTGACGCTAAAATATTCTAAGGACAGAAACCTTTCCTTGGTTCGATTTTCATCACCAAGTAGGTGGAATCTTTACGCTAAAATATTCTAAGGATAGAAACCTCTCCTCGGTTCGATTTTCATCACCGAGCCGGTGGAATCCTTACGCTAGAATATTCTAAGGACAGAAACCTCTCCCCGGTTTGATTCTCATCAACGCCAGAATATTCTAAGGACAGAAACCTATCCTCGGTTCGATTCTCATCACCGAGCAAGTGGAATCCTTAAGCTAAAGTATTCTAAGGACAGAAACCTCCCCTCGGTTCGATCCTTATCACTGAGCATGTGGAATCCTTACGCTAAAATATTCTAAGGACAAAAACCTCTCCTCAGTTTGATTTTCATCACCGAGCAGGTGGAATCATTACGCTAAAATATTCTATGGACAGAAACCTCTTCTCGGTTTGATCCTCATCACCAAGCAAGTGGAATCCTTACGCTAAAGTATTTTAAGGACAGAAACCTCCCTTCGGTTCGATCCTTATCACTGAGCAGATGGAATCTCTACACTAAAATATCCTAAAAGCAGAAGAAAGTCCTCGGTTCAGTTTACGCCACCGAATAGGTGAGAATCTAATTTCAAGGCTTTGACGGGAACCAGTTTCCCGCTAAAATTATCATCATCAGACAGGGGAAATCTTATTCTAGATTACTCTAAATTAGAAACAAGCTTCCCAAATCTATCCTAGTTGCCGAACACACAAGGGCTGCGTCAAATTATTTGATGAGAAGGTACCTACCTTACATTTCCCTAAAGGACCAAGGTACATCAAAATTTAGTCCTATCCTTGTCTCCATACATGGCCAATTCTTTCGGATGCATTGTTCGGATACATTGTTCGGATACATACCCAGACTAAACCACACAATCATTTGGAATACATGCATTTATAAGAAAGAAAAACAATCAACGAACACGTTGGGGAGGAAGACAACAAACATTTACAAACATGATTAAAGCAAGCAAATAAAAATCAAGCCCATGTTTTGTCACCACAGCCCAGTGACTATAGGAAATAAGAATTGGTAAAACGAAAGTCATATTATTGTTTGGACACCACAACCCGGTGTCCATAGGTATGCCGAGCATATAAAAGTAAGAGAAAAACTACTATTAAACGTAAATAGGAAATAAAAGGCGGGACACAAAAATTAAACGGAGGCATCGTCGGGTGTGAGCTAGATACGTTGTTAGGCACATCCCCGATTGGTTGGTCGGTAGCTTGCGTATGTCCTTATTTAGCCCTCACTGCATGAAGGTTGCTAGTGACCTTGGGGTCATCCATTTCCACATGAGTGTCAATGGCATGGACTAGCTCCCTTATGTTGAGGGCTTCCTCTTTATTCGCGGCATCAGCTTAGTTGTGGACAGGGGGGACTGGAGCTGGGTAGGGAATTTGGTCGGGATTTCTTAATGGAGAATCGTCTGCTACCCCCACGGCCTGAAGAGCTGCCAGCCAACCTTCACTGAACCCATGGTTCCGAGCTTGGTGAACAATGGGCTCCAAAGAATTTTCAACATCCACAAAACCCAGATTGTACCCCCTCTGCTTGGAGGTGTCCAAGGACACCTTAAGATCGGCGACCTCGTCTGCTTGGGCTAGTGTTAGGCTTTCGGCCTCTGCTAGCTTGAGTTCCACGCTCCCCAGCTTGGTCTCCGCCTCGACTAGCTTATTCTCTGTAGCAACCCGAGGATTCTCGGTAGCTTGGGCCCTTTTCTCCACCGCCTCTACTAATTTGCCCTTCTCCTTAGCCGTGTCCTCTACCTTGTCCTTCAGGGCCTTCTCCCTCTCCACGTCTTCGGCCAGTTTCTTCATTCTTTCATCAAGAACGTGAGTCAACTGTGCAGCCTGATGACACAACATTAATCAGATATCAAAACCAATCAGATATCACAAGTGTAGGTAAAAGGGGAACATGTATTCGAACAAAGCAAACGAAAAGTTAGGGGTTAGTGCGATCGTGTGCCATTGGAGCCTTTTTGCTAGTAACTCCTCAGTAGCCTTCGAGAAACAGTGGATGTCCTTGGGCAAAAGCAGACTGTGCACCAGGCTCTGGGCAATTGACCCCCCTTGGCCCTAAGACCAAGTCCTCACGCTGGCAGTCGCCGGTAGAGGCTCGTTACCGAGCTTGAATGAGAGCTACCATTCCACCATAGGCAGGGAAGAGGAAGCAACATTTCTCCCGACCTGGGCGGGTGGCTGGGATGCACCAGTTGGTTCCCAGATTACAAGGTTACCGAGTGCCCGAGGAGGGGTCTTAGAAGGAGGAGGCGGAGGCGGATCAGCAATGTGCTGCTTCTTCTTTGCTCGTCTAGGAGGGGGAGGTGGTGTCCTATCTCTAGTAGGAGGTTGTTGGGACTGAGGAGCAGATTGAGTGCCGGGCAAAAATCGATCAACGGTCAAGGCTTGTCTGGTTACCATTTCTTCACCCAAGGTAGTTGTACTTTGAAAGGATTGGGTTGGATCAGCTGCTACTTGCTCGGTGGTCTGAGCTGAAGCTTCAGGCCCCTCAATCGAAATGTGTGCCTTGTTACTTTGGGACACTTGCTCGGTCGATTCATCTCTGATCGGGGGCAAGGTCTTCTGCAGTAGTATAACGAGGGCCAAGGTCTCGAGCTTCACTAATAGTTAGTGAGGGTGGGAGGAAGTTCTTGTCTTGGACGTCTATGTACGACAGGAGTGGGCTATCTACAAGCAAAGCCTAGCTGAATGCCTGCCAGGTCGAGTATACGGGGTCAACGCCGAGTATCAAATGGGTTGCTCAGAGCTGTTTGTTTGTATGAACAAAAATTTCTAATCTAAGTACAAAATTAAGATCTCGTACGTGTACAACTTGGAGATCTGGCTGAAACCTCTTTGATTCTACAGCAAATACAAAAAAGAAAAGGGGGGAATCAATTAGTTCAATAAGGAAACAACTAAGAGAAGCAAACTCAAAGCAAATAAGGGTTCTCGGTACCGACCAACATCGCGTGGCGAGAACGGGCAAGGGAGCTTGTCGACAAGCCATTTGCGGCTCACCTGGACAAATTCCCCCGCCAAGTTTCTGTTAGAATCGGAGAGGCATGATATCAGTTGTACCCGCTTATCTCTGGTTTTAAGTAATAATCAGACCAAATGTTTTTGCATAGACTATACATAAAGTTAATATCATGTTGGTTTAACTGCAGACCGAATATGAGGTTTAACCTACTCACACAACTCACCACTCGGTATAAATTGGGGGGGGGGTTGGTCGGGGCATAAACCATAAAACCTAAGGTTGCCGATAACGAGGGGGTCAACTGGGAACCTAACCCCACCCTCAAGAATAGTCATCAAAGGGAAAAAGACGGTGTTTACACCGGTGCACCTATGGATGTCGAGATCGCCCTCATGGCAATAGGAGATATCTACGTCTCCAAGAACATTATAGGCTGCCCTAAAGCTAGCCAAGGACACCTCTGAAGATAAGAGGTGAGAAAAACCCATTCCTAAACTAGGATTGAAAGAAAATTGAAAGAAGAAGAGGAAATGGAAGGAAAGGCGAAGAAGACTTACTTTAGAGGCTTTAGAAAGGAATGGTGTTCTAGGCTAGAATAGGAGCGCACGAAAGTAGTATACTCGGCAGAGAAGAAATTTGGAGAATGAAGAATGTAAAAGTGAAGTAGGGATTCAAAAAGAACTATTTATCGGAGCCAGAAGAAAGGAATAAATGACATTTAATAAATAGAAGCGGGAAACCCTACGAATCCCCATCTCAACTGTCACACATGTGTCGTCTCAGTTCACGAACCGTCAAAAAATGATGACGGCTAAGCCAAAAGTCATGTGCAACATGCCTTTTAAGGATGCATTAATCAGTCTTTTAGACTGTTCGGTATCTGCCCATTAGACTTCTCAGATAGTGCACGGCTCTTGGAGTCTCTGATTCTTCCCCAGGGGCCGGGCACGAATCAAGGGGTGGCTATTGTACAAGGTGCTACTTCCCCTCAAACCCATTGTTCATAAAATTCCTCACATGATGCCATGCGTGGACTTGTTGGGCCATGAGTCTCGGGATACCATGTGTGATTGTGTACGGTTAGGCCTAAGAACTTGGCCTAAGTGAGCCTTGACACTCATCTAAAGCCAAAGAACCATAATAAAGCTATTATGACATGAACGGAAAAGGTGAGACCCTACCTAGTCGGGGAATGCAACTTCTCAGGAAGGTGAGTCCCAAGTTGCTTGATACTGCCTAGGGAGTATTGCTGCCGAGCAGATCTTCTAATGTGTGAACCAGTTCCAATGCCATTCTTACAGCTTCCCACTCCTAGTTAAACACCCACTTAAGAATAATAACATTGGACCTCCTTTCCTACTCACCATAAAAGTAATTATAACTCTCTCACTACTCTTGAGTTATAAATAAGAGTTGAGAAAAAGGAAAGGGGGTTGGCTTGGGGAGAGAGAAAATTGTGGAAAGAGAACAGTCATCCTGAGAGAGGATAGAGCAACTCAATAAGGCATTGAGGAGGGTTAGGACAGCAGGAGTTTGGTCAAATTGCTGAGCATAGAAACACCCATTGTAGAAAATCCAAAGCCCACAAAACAAATAAATTGTGAGTCCAAGAAGAAGTTGAGCCCAATAACCATTATTGGGTGCGCACAATTTCTAAATTTCCTCCAAGCTCTTTTGCTAATTAACTAACACAGATTCACAGCCAAGAAATTGTCGAATTCGTAACTCTTCTAGCTTAGCACAAACACTACCTTTGAGGTCTACATGTTGCTTGATGAAGTGGTAGAGGTCACAGCCACCATAGTGGCTAATCCTATTATTAAAGTTTGAGCATTTTAGATCATAATATCTCTTAACAATTGGAAACTTCGCCTCAAATTCTAGGTGGCTTCCTCGCCAAAGGCAAAGCGGAAAACTGGTCATCTTTTTTTGTAAAGTAATTCCTAACAAAAAAAAGCATTCCCACTTTCTCGATATAAAGTTAGCAAACCGCCATACTGATGTAGGAAAATGATAAAAAAAAAAAAAAAAGATTCCTAATATGCTTTAAAGTTTAAAGATTCAGCCTCACAGTTAGAAAAAAGTCACCACACTCTCAATTTATTTCAGCCACTATATCATATGTTTTCACCACACAATTATTCATACCACTGTTTTTTTCCCCTCCTTATCCCAATATTTTCCCTGCTCACGACAACTCATTCATCCATATTTAATATTTTACGTAAAAATAATTAATAAAATTTTAATGTTCTTGTACCATACTAAAACCCTAAAAGCCTAAAACCCTACACTATCTTCTTCTTCTTCTTCTTCTTCTTCTTCTTCTTTTTTGTTTTCTTACTTTTTCACCATTGTGAAAAATAGACTAAAAATAGGGTTGAATACTATAGATTTTATAAAAGAAATTGAGGCAGTGAAATTTTACAACTTTGCAGACATATAGCACTTTCAAATTGATTTATTTTCTCAATTGATCATAAGGAATCATATTAGATTCTAAACTTTATGTATTATGATGAATCTCATGCTTTGATTGTTTATTGATGATTTTTTTAGAAGAAACAATAGTAAACTTTATTCCTTTAATATCATGCTATACTTTGATTGTTAATAAGTATGCTTTTTTTACTTTGATTGTTAATAAGTATGATTTTTTTTGTTTTTGTTTATTTATTTTAATGATATGAAAATTTTATTTGTAGTTAATTGAGATTATGAAAAATTCTAAGCATAGTAATCGGTTCGGATTAAATTCTAAATGAACTTGTATCAACGTATATTTTACAATTACAATTGCTTACAATTGTATGTTTATTTTACCATTAATATCAATCAATATTTTTTAGCCTTTTAAATTTTTAATATTATCTTATAACTTTGTCCCCACTAATCTAAAATTTTAGTTCTACCACTACTTCGTGGTCTGATCCACTAAGAAGAAAATGTGGAAACCATTATCAAAGAATTGTCAAATACTTATAATTAATCACCATCACTTCTAAAGAACCATAATGATTATGAAGATTTGTATCATTTATAAAATATTAGCTTCATGTTATATAATAGGCAAAAACTACCATAAAACAAGGATCAGAGTTCTTTGATCACCATCTCTTTAATTAATCCATCTCTCTTTCTTCCTTATCAGAATGGAGATCATTTCTCTACTTATCAGACAATTTATCTACACCTCCCTCATCTTGCTTCCATGTCTTCTCTGCGCAAACTCCACAGACTCACCATCACCACCATCTCCTTCGCCGGACTTTAATTTAACTTTTAGAGACCTAAAACTCGCTGTGGTCTACCCAATAATCCAAATATTCAGAAACACAATCACTGCAAACCCCTTTAAAATAACCAAAACTTGGGTTGGCCCTGACATATGCAACAAGTACAAGGGCTTCTTCTGTGATACCCCACCAGATAATAGTTCTGCCAAGGCCCTCGTTGCCATTGATTTCAATGGCTTTCAGCTTGCAGCCCCTACTCTTGACGGTTTCATAGACCAACTTCCTGACCTTGCAATCTTTCATGCCAATACCAACAACATTTCAGGCACTATTTCACCAAAAATTTCAAATCTCCCATATTTCTACGAGCTTGATATAAGTAACAACTGAATTTTCGGGGTATTTCCACAAGCATTGTTGGGCAACAGTCTGACTGGGTGCTTGCCATGGGAAATTGGGTTTTTGAAAAATGCCACAGTTTTTGATGTGAGCTTCAACCAGTTGATAGGTCCAATACCACAATCATTTCAGTGCTTGTTCAACATAGGACTGCTCAACCTGGCTCGAAACCAGTTCTATAGGGAGGTTCCTGAGGCTGTTTGCAAGTTGCCTAATTTGTATATATAACTTCTCCTTATCATATAACTACTTCACTCAGGTTGGTCCTATATGCAGGAAGTTGATCGAATAAATACTTGATGTAAGGATGAATTGCATTAATATTCTAGGCCTTTCTCATTAGAGATCAAGAATGTTCTGCATTTTTCTCTAAGTACAAGTACTACACTTGCCCCAATCCGCAGTCCTTGTAGAAAGTAATTCCATGTAATTGATAATCAACTAATGGCTGTAGCTGCTTCACCAAGATCCTATGATACTCTTATAGGTTGTGATTTTCCTGCTTCATCTGTACTATTTTTTTGTGTACCACTTTATTTTTCACCAATCACAACTTGTTATGTATTGATTTTTTTTTTCATTTTAAACTTTAGTTATTTTATAAGGAAAGTAAAATCAATATATGACAAATTGTAATTGGTAGAACATAAAGTGGTATACAACAAATGGTACATAAGATATGTATTCTAAGTCATGAAGGCCTTTGTATTATATTAGTAAGTTGCTTGTGTGCTCACTACAAAAAACGCGGGCTTTAGGCCCCGTTTTTTTGGGCCGCGTTTGCAAAAATGCGGCCCAAAACGGACTAAGGCCGCGTTTTTAAAAACGCAGCTTAAGTCCGTTCAACGAGTTGCATTTAAAACGCGAGGCCCTAGAATAAGGTGAAGAGGCTGCGTTTTTAGACGCGGTTTTAAGTTTTTTCTGAAGCCATGTGTTTAAAATGCGGCTTCAGTTTGGAATGGGGCCACGTTTATTAAAATGCGGCCTCAATTTTGCCTATAGCCGCGTGTTAGACACGCGGCTTTAGGCTTTGTATATATAGTCTTGGGTCAAACTTTGCTCAACCCTAGCCGGCCTCTCCCACACATCACCCTCATCGCCTCATCACCCTCATGAGCCCGATCTCAGCACTCATCATGTGCGTGCCTTCATCTCCATCTCTGATCTCCGATCTTCGATCCGAGATTCTTTGTCACGGTTTCTCCAAAACCCATTTGAAGAAAAAAAAATTATTTAAGAAGAAAAAAGAAGCCCAACAAATAGAAGGACGAGAAGGTTGGATTGAGTACAGCAGGTACTCCATGCTTGTTTCCCATTTTTGTTTTTTTCTAGGTATTCTTTGAATTTGAGTTTTGAGTTTTTGTGAGTTGTGATAATTTGGTTGTTATGAGTTTTGAGTATTAGTTACTACAGGAAAAAAAATTTAGCCTTTATTTTATTGTGTATTAGTTATATTATTGTGTTGTTGTGATAATTTGGTTTTTTTTTTATTTGCATGTTTTGAACATGAAAGGTCTATTGTGATTATGGCTGCCCAGAACCAGAACATTGACCTTAACTCTAATTCGAACAGAGAGCTTCTTTTTATGATTACTAAATTCCTTGAAATTAAAAAACTGTTTTTTATGATTACTTAAGACCTTAACTCTGTTTTTTTCTGGGTATTCTTTGAGTTTGAGTTTTGAGTTTTTGTGGGTTGTGATAAAGTTTGGATTTTTGGGTTGTTAATGTGGTTCATTGAGTTGCGAAGTTCTGATTTTTATTGTTAGGATAGTGTACATTTGTGGATTTGCTAACAGATAGAGTTCTTAGGTGAGGAGGGAGAAGTGAATAATTTCAATTATGCTTTGCTTAATTGTGATAAATTTACCTAAATGAAGTTACTGGATTTGTAGCTCAGGTTCTCTCTAAGACTCTATCTCTGTCTACAGATGTGTGTGTGTGTGTGTGTGTAAATGAAATGAAAGTTTTGATCTTTTTGGGTTTTTTTGTGTATGAAAGAATTTCTGGGTTATGGTTGTTGTGGCACTGTTTATTCAATTTAGTTGGGTATAAGAAGTGGTAGGTTGATTAATTTTTGTGGGTTATGCATGAAATGTATGACGGGTTTAGTTTGCTTTTGGTTTGATTTTATTTGCATTGGTGAGTAGTTGATGTAAAATCTTGGCAAATAGCTTGGTGCAACTCAGCTTTAGAGCAAAAATAGCTGATTACAAATCACATGGTATATATATTGAGGACATGAAATTTAAATGACGATAATCATCACTAGGTGAAAATGATACATTCACCTAAGGGTGGTGTTCCTAAATTTTCTTTTGATGGGAGATGCTACCATACTGGTATAAGTTGCCACTAATGCCGATGTAGGAGATATTCATTGTGTTTTGGTAGCTTTGTTTGCATATTTCTTAAGTTCATTTTCTTTTGATTAGAGATGCTCCTATACTAGTATAAGTTGCTTATAATGCTGATGTGGGAGATATTCAGTGTGTTTTGGACCTTTTGGTAGCTTTGTTTGCAAATTTCCTTTGTTGATTTTCATTCTGGCAAGTGTGGTTTGTTTTAGGGAAGACCAAGGCCTATAGCCGCGTTTTAAACTTGGCCTAAGGTAGAATCTATAGCCGCATTTTAAACGCGGCCATAGGCCTTGGTCTTAGGCCACGTTTAGAACGCGGCCATAGACCTTGAACTTAGGCCGCGTTTCTAAAAGTGCGGCTATAGACCCCGGAGGCCTATAGTCGCGGGGTTTAGGCCACATTTAAAAACGCGGCTTAAAAAACCGTGGCCATAGCCCTATTGGGTCTATAGCTGCGTTTTTCGGATAGACCCTTTTTTTTGTAGTGGCTACATGGATGATGTTTTATGTAAGATGATTTTGGAGAATATTGTACATATATTCTAGCATAATTGTTATAGAATTTTGTTAGTAATGAGTTCATTATAAGAAGTAACAATTATTAATTGAACACACATATCTATTATAATTATTCAGTTTAAGTAATAAGAAATATTAATAAAAAAAATTATGGAGGAATATTATAGAATAAAAGTTGATATAGAATGAGCATTTTTCTTTCTCCACAATTATAAAACAAAACACATCCCAAACACTTATAGTCAATCACAGCTTTTACAAAACTCACAAATCCACAATGTCCAGCTTTGACAAAGCCCCCTTCCAGGTTGTAGCCAACTCATACGAGTTAGAATTAGATAAGACAACAATGTTGGAGCTAAGTAGGTATCTTTGAAAGATTGAAGGTAAATGACATCTTTTTTAGTATGCGAGTATTTCATATGAGATGACATGAAGTGCTATGAGTAAGTATATATAAGGGAGTAGAAGCGCAAGAGGTGAAAATGCTAAATTGAAATGCGAAGAGTTTTGTGTGTATATGCAAGAGAGGAAAAGTTTTGAAATATTAAACCAAATGAAATAAAAAATTTTTTATTTATTTTTAATTAAAAAAGTCTTGAAACACTGAATCAAATGAAAAAAAAAAGTCAATATTTAATTTATTCTTATCTCTAATGTGAAACTTGAGAGTATTTCAATTTTCTTTACAAAAAATGTGCCACATAATAGAATCTCATGTGTGCGTGTGTCTATATATATATATATATATATATATTGATTGATTGATTGATTTGCATATGCATGTTGTTCTCTTCATATTTGTTAAGTTATGAATAAGCAATGGGCATCAAAGAATACTTTTCTTGGGAATTAATGTAGGTTGGGTTTGGATTTAGATTTAGATTTGGATTTGAATTTTTGAGTGATGGATTTGAAATGTCTTAATTCTAAATTTATAAATATTGAAGTATGTCTTATGAGTTTCTAAAATTCTATAGGTTTATAAGTTATTTCAAATTCAAGGGCTTTAAGATTTAAAATTCTTGGTGGATTGTTAAATATAAATCCTTGACTTATATTTGGTGCAAACACAATAATAATGGAAATAATATAAAAAGAAATTGAATAATACTTCTGAATATTATTAATTTGAGATTAGAAAATACATAACTCTATTTGAACTGAGGTGCGACACTCGCTCTCTTTAAGGAGATTCAAGCCCTTGGTTTGCTAAACTTTGTAACCAGTGCAAGCCTAATATCTATGTAACGACTTAAGGAAAAACGTTAATCCTATCTGCGCTATATCTCAAAAGGGCTAGTCACGATTGAAGCTCCTTGTAGTTGTTAATAAAGCCTAGATCTGCCTAATAAATACTCAATGTGGGACTCATCACACACATCATACAATCAATCAAATTAGGGCATCACAGTCTCCCTCACTTAAATCCCTAATGTCCTTGTTAGGGCCCATTTTGTAGCGTAGGAGACATCACACAATCAATCAAATTGGGGCATCATAGTCTGCCTCACTTAAATCCCTAATGTCCTTGTTAGGGCCCATTTTGTAGCATAGTGTCCTAAGGCCACACAGGATTACTAGGTTGGCTCTGAGGCCACACAGGATCACTAGGCCTGCTTTGATACCATATGTAATGACTCAAGGAAAAGTGCTAGCCACATCTGCGCTATACCTCAAAAGCACTGGTCACAATTGAGATTCCTTGTAATTGTTAATAAAGCTCAAATCTACCTAGTAAATACTTGATGTGGGACTCATCACACATCCACACACATCACACAATCAATCAAATTGTGGCATCACAATCTAAATCAATACATATTAGCCCATTAATCACTATAATTAAAAGCAATAAAATAAGCTCTCTCATTTTCAACGTGAAATTAAACATTTTCACTCACTCCTCGTCTTTCATATTAACTCTCACATCTTTACATTTATGTTGTAATATAAATTAATTTTAATTAATTAATATTAAAATGCTCAAACTCTTTTTTTAAACTATCCAAACAAGATACTTAAATTTTAATCACCTAAATCTAAATTCATGTGTCAAGATCCGGCTATCCAAACATGAGTATTCAATATGTTACTTTTGTTACGGTATGAAAATCCATTAATAACTTTATATTGAATTTTGAAGGTATACATTTAATTTAGCTGAGAGTCTTTGGTGTGATAGTTAGCATTACTTTTCCAACTTTTATTGATCGGTAGTTGAAGTTAGGGTTTGTTTAATGAATGCCAAAGTGTATCGGTTAATGTTTGGTTTTTTATTGCAATCAATCAGTTATTTTAAGAATTGGAGGTTGTTTGTTTATTACTTTTTTTACTACTTAATACAACGAGACCTGCTTGTAACATATGCACTTCTACACCCATTAACAAAAGGCTTGAAAAGCTATTAGGGTTATCTCATGTTTATTAAATGCTTCTAATCTTAGGTGTATCTTGTGGGGTTGGATTGGTATGACTCTAAGGCCCAAATAAAGGCCTTGAATTGAGTACGTTGTTAACTCAAATATCATGTCGCAAATTCAATTTCGTTAAAATGAATTTCCACAACTGTTATTCAATGATTAGAATTTTGAAAGACTATAATAAATAGTTAAAGGTGTAGTAAATTCAGAGATTAGCTTAGAATGACGTAAGAATGATGAAGTGGAGTTAAGCAACAAACACAATAAATTGGTGATGTGGTATCCCACTAGTTATTGGCACGCCCGCCTTTTAATCCAATCTCTCTAGTGCTTGGAAAATTGCCAGTGTGAAAGGTGAGAATTTCTCAAATCTCAACTAAGTGCAGCGTAAAGCGCCTTGCTGGGGACAATTACATTGAACATCATGAATTATTCGATCTTGCAAACATTTGTGGACAATACATGTGAACCAAAGAGGTTTAAGTGCACTACTCTTTGGTAAATGCCTTGTAGCTGAATTGGCATCTCCTTATGTACAAAGTGTTTGAAAGTCTAAGGGGGAAAATGTTTGAACTGCAGGATTAGCAACGTGTTGTAATTATTTCTAAAAAAAAAATGCACTACTCCTCAAAATTCTTATATACAATTACTATATATGATGATAATTAATTAGGGATGCAGAGCTTTTAACTTTGGATGTCTCCGTTAGAAACACCTATAAATACCCAATTAAACAAATAAAAACCTTCTAAAGGATACTTTATATTTGTGGTTAGGATCAAAATTTTAAAACATCAAACTTCTAAATTTTAAAGTAGAAAATTCCATATACTTGAGATACGAGCCTAACACAAGAAATTTTGCTATTTGTGAAGGCCAAATGACATTACAGATTGTCAAACTCCGTCACAAAAATTGTATTTGCAAATTGCAAAAATCCCAAATTCATGTGTTTTTAGAATCTTAAATTGTGCCAACCCTTTCCATTCTGTTACATAGAGTCAAGGCATCATTATTATGATCTATAACAATACCCGATGCCTACCTGTGAGTGATCAAGTGCCCACAAAGCACCAACTACGCAATGGTGAGGGCCAGTAGAGTCAAGTCAATCTACATAAGTTGCCTCATTCCTTTTTTCCAACTTCAAATCCTTTAAAATGATGCTGCAAATGACAGAATTTATATAATCCTACCATTTACATCCCATCAAATACTATTTTTATTTTTGGATATTATATACGCAAACAGAAATTTTCGATTCATTAAAAACTATAAAAATTGCATAGATAGTAACCAAAATTGAGTGATGAAGCTCAACCATTAAACTCATGCCCATTCATAAATTGAATACTTTCTTTCCCAAATTCAATACCTACAAAAAAAAGCCAAAATTTATTATTGGTCTCTAAACTTTAGTTCATGACAATTCTAATCCTTGAAATTTAAAATGATCATCTTTTAGTCCCTACAAACTTATGCTGATTGCTTTTAATTTCTAAAAAACTTAAAATTATTGAATTTAGTTTCTAACCAACTCTAAGTTTGCTTTTAGTCTCTGGCGTGTCTAATAGAATAGAGTGATAACATGTCAATTTTTAGTTTGCCAATGTCATGTAAGGAACTAAAAGTAATCACTAATTAAAGTCACTTATGGACTAAACTATAGGTATCAACAATATCTTGAAGCCAAAAGACAAAGCAAAGAATAAAATGGAAGATTTTCTCTTAAATTACTTAAATGAGATTCTTTAGTGCGTTTGGGTAAGAGATTTTTAGGTGGAATTTGCCACGTGATAGAATTTGAAATTGAGACGAAAAAAATTTCTTTGTTTGGATGAATAATAGGGAGGAACTTCAAAATTTAAGGGGGGGATTTCTTTGTTTGGGTAAGGGAGTTTTAAATAGAATTTGAGATCTTAAAATTATGCCACAAATTGATCTGCCCATTTGACACATTATTTCTAAATTTCCTCCAAGCTCTTTTGCTAATTAACTATCACAGCTTCACAGCCAAGAACCAATTATCATTTCTAAAATATCCACCAGAGTCATCAACCTTGAAATTGTGATAACATGGGAGGGTACCACCCATCCACCGAGTCAACAAACTCGAAAGTGTCCAATTTGTTACTCTCCAGACTTAGCACAATGCAAAGCCACAAACATTGCCTCGCTCAACTCTTTGAGGTGGACAACTTGCTTGATGAAGTCTACACAGCCACTACGTACAGTGGTAATGGTCTAATCTCTAATCCTATATTAACTTTAGGGTTGTATATTGCATTACAAGTGTATGAGTACTACTATAAGAAGGAAAATGCCAGAATGACAAACTATTTTTACATCTTTTTTTTTTTTTTTTTTTTTTTTTTGCAAATTATTGATACAGTGAATGATTATTAATATGTGAAAAAACGATATTAATAATAAACCCAAATAAGAATGGGTGAAAATTAAATATATGAGCCTATAAAAAGTTTGAGCCTCCTAGAGCATCAGCAGCGGGAAGGGAGAGTGCCAAATGTAAGGGTATTTTAGCATTTAAGCCCAAATGGAGCTCAGCATCCGAAGTGAACAATTTTACAAAAGCAAATTTTTTTACCATACTACAGTGCAATTCTACCTTTTGAATTGCACCCTAGCTGAATGGTAAATTGAATATTGTTATTTAATTCTTTCTCTCTCTTCTACTTTTTATTATAAACAATTCCAACACTTTCTCTCTACTCTCTCTCTCTCTCTCTCGTTATTTCTCATTTTCTCTGCTCTCTTCCTTCTCTCTTTAGACCCAAAACACTTTCCTTCTCACATTTTCTCTGCCACCACACGACGAGCCACCACTCTCTTCTTTGCCACCTTGATGAACAACTTGGCAAGTAAGGCCTCTGATGTTCCTAAGAGAAAATTGATTCTTGATGAAAACTGATTTCATTGATTTTCAGTAACTGTACAACCGGATATATATACTAACTTAGCTATTATATGTACGTGTAAACACAGCTTAACACTCACGTGTGAACACAACTTAACAAACATAACAAACTCATATATGCATCTGATTAAAAACTAACTAAACTAACTAACAAAACTACATGCCGTTTCTGCAACACATCAGGTAAAGCTGCATTGCCGTTTAGATGAGAAATTACAACTCTTCAGTTTCTTCAGCTCTGAGACACAATCTGGACTTCTATTTGAAGCTTCAACTTGAGCTTCACTTGTTCTTGTATTTCTTGTTTGGGCAGCTCTGATGCATGAGCTGCTGCACTGGGTGGCATGCTGTGCTGCACTTAATGTGGCAGCTGAGACTGCATCATCTGATGCACTAGCTGCTGCACTGGGTGCAGCAGCTGGTGATGCATCCTCTGGTTTTTCATAGTTCCAATCGGTGTTAAGAAGTTTAGGACCGACGAAGTGAATATCTCTGCTGTTCAAACGTTGCACAACTTTGTACAGTGCACATCGGACCTGTCCAGCACTGATTGCAACCTGTGTCTTCAAACAGCAATAATCCGTCTTCGGTCTTCCAATATGCTGGGTTTTTCTTTCTTTGATTGAGATGGTTTTTTTTTTCTTCCCGATTGCAACACTTGGTAACTTTATCTCAGATTCTAGGTGGCTTCCTCGCCTAAGGCAAAGCGGAAAACCGATCATCTGTTTTGATAAACTTCAAACGGAAAAAAATAATAATAATAATAATAAGAAATTTGATTAATTGGTACTCAGCCCAAGAATGCAAAGTGGGATATCACAGTGATGAAGTCGAGCCAAACGCAACAAAACACCGTAGTCTGTATAGCACCCCAAGTGACTGATATATATTTGGAATTTGCGTAAATATAGAAAAGTTGATTGATGTGCTAATTCACATGGCTTTCTCAAATCATTGTTAAACGTGATTTATGGGTGATTATGCGTATCATAACAAATAAAAAGTACTTCATTTTATTTAAATGATTGTCAAGATGTGATATACTCTTTAGACCTTCACGTAGGAGACTGGTTGTTTTGAGTTTTGACTATAATTTTCTAACTACGTCAATTGTGAAATTGATGACTTAGAATTTAGTAATACATGCGATAGTATTTAGATTGAGAGAGGACCTTATTATTCTCAACACATACATCAATACTTTCTAAAAACTTTAATTTATATGTTTGTTATTACTTCGTGGTCCGATCCACTAACAAGAAAAATGTAGAATGCTCACTATGGGACTTCACAACGACCTCAAACCACTATCAAAGAATTGTCAAATACTTCTAATCACCATCACTAAAGAATCATGATGAATTGTGAAGGTTAGAATCCACTAACAAGAGGAAGAGTGTATAAAATATTGGCTTCATATTTTATATAATATCTAACAACTACTATAAAACAAGGATCAGAGTTCTCTAATCTCACCATATTGCTTCTAATCCATCTCTTTCTTCCTTATCAAAATGGCAAGCATTTCTCTACTTATTAGACAATTTATCTACACCTCCCTCATCTTCCTTCCACGTCTTCTCTGCGTAAACTCCACAGAATGTGGTTGTTCACCATCACCATCACCATCTCCATTACCGGACTTTAATTTAACCTTCGAAGACATAAGGCTTGCCATTGTCTACCCAATAATCCAAAGATTCAAGAAGACAATCACTGCAGACCCCTTTAACAAAACGAAAACTTGGGTTGGTTCAGACATATGCAACAAGTTCGAGGGCTTCTTCTGTGATACCCCACCGGACAATAGTTCCGCCAAGGCCCTCGCCGCGGTTGATTTCAATGGCTTTCAGCTTGCAGCCCCTACTCTTGAAGGTTTCATAGACCAACTTCCCGACCTTGCAATCTTCCATGCCAACACCAACAACTTTTCTGGTACTATTTCACCAAAAATCTCAAACCTCCCATATTTCTACGAGCTTGATATAAGTAACAACAGATTTTTTGGGGAATTTCCACAAGCAGTGTTGGGCATGAACAACATATCATTCTTGGACATCCGGTACAATTTCTTTACTGGGACAGTGCCACCACAAGTTTTCATGCAAACCCTGGATGTACTTTTCATTAACAACAACAATTTCGAAAGGCAGCTACTCCCTCAGAACCTTGGCTTCACCTCTGCACTCTACCTCACTTTTGCAAACAACAAATTCACCGGTCCAATCCCACGAAGCATAGGAAATGCTTCATCAACATTGCTCGAAGTGTTATTCTTGAACAACCAATTAACCGGTTGTATTCCCTACGAAATTGGATTGTTACAGAAGGCCACAGTCTTTGACGCCGGAAACAACTTACTGACTGGGCCTTTGCCGTACTCGCTAGGCTGCTTGGATAGTATTGAGCAGCTGAACTTTGCTGGAAACTTTCTCTATGGAGAGGTGCCTGAGGTGGTGTGTCTACTAGGGAACCTGTTGAATCTTTCACTGTCAGATAACTATTTTACTCATGTTGGACCTGTGTGTAGGAAGCTGATAAAAAAAGGGGTTCTTGATGTAAGTGACAATTGCATTCATGGTCTCCCTGGTCAGAAATCTTTGGGGGAGTGCTGGTGGTTCTTCTTCTACTCTAGCTTCTGGCACTGCCAATACCCTTGGTGGTTGAAAACTTATGTTCCTTGTAAAGCTCATCCTCCCCTGAAAAAAGCTCCTCCAGTGGGGTCCAAGAGAAGATTGCTGTCTTATGCTGCTCTTGGAAGGGAGAGATTGTGAGGATCAAATGGATTTTGGTTAGAAATTCCTGATTCACCAACCAAAAAGAAGTACCATAAGTTAATGGTATACACTATAGATTATAGATAAATAATTGTGATACTAGATAAATAAATTGTGGAGCCAACTAAAAGGTGCTTATTGACTTGCTGCCTCAAGTGAAATGGGCTAATTCTCTTGTTATTTTTGATGAGCTATCAGATCGCTTGGATCCTGCGCTCATGTTTGATTTTTTTAATGTGGTAATCTTTATACTTTTTGAAATGTTAAAAGCATATCTATTAAAAATATATAATTATATATATAGTTTCTCATGATCGTTAGCATATTGATGAAAGTTGACGGAAAGATTTTTGTTAATAAATAATTTAAGGGCACAGTTAATATTTATTTAATAGTCAATTAAATAATTATTTTATATTTTTAAATGAATAAAGTCAAATGGTGCATATGTAAAAATCTTTCTTTTTAATGACAAAAAAAGGGATCTAAGTTCAAATCTTGCTTACATAACCAAAAAAAAAAAACTCATAGATGTTTTGAGTTAATAATAAAAAGTAATTATTATGAAGCTCCTACCAAATCCTATAGTATCTATAATAACAACAATAATGAAAATTACAATTGAAACAATACTATAATTTAAGAGTGAAACAAATTGGAGGGTTCTAGACTTTTAGTTAATTTAACCGGTAAAATTTTTTGTTTCTAATAAGGAATTTGAATTCGAATCATGTTAAAAAAAAAAAAAAAACTAATTGGTCTATTGATGTGGTAATAAAAATTAATTATCATGAAATGGATATCATAGTTTCAAATCCTATCTTATCTAAAAAAAGGAATTTAACAAATTAAATCTTATTGCATTAAAAGTAACCAATAAAATTAATTATAAGATTTGAAAACATAATAAACTAAATGTTCAACCATGAATAAAAGAATGAAACAGCATTTTTTTTTTTTTGGGGGGGCTTAAATGAAAGAAATGACATCTAGGATTTTATTATACAAGAGGATCACATTTCATGGACTTAAAATACGTAGAGCAAGCCCCCATAATATGAACCATTAGATTAGTGGAGAAGTCTCAAAATGCAAGTGCACAACCACGATAACATTAATATATATTAACCGATTTTTTTACCCTCTTGGGATAATGCTGACCACATTCGAAACTCATGCTAGAATTTGACAAAAACAAAACGAGGGAAAAAGGGAAAAGAGAGAGATTTCTATAAACAACAACATGGACCATGAAGCAAAAACATAGGACATAGGATTATTAGTGGTCCACTAAAATGTCCCAAGTAACTTAACTAAATCCACCTTTCATGAAAAATTAGTACTTTTATGTGTAATATATTAGGTTTTATAATTAAATTTAAATATATAATTGTATTAAATTTAATTATATTTGAAAAAGAAAACATTATTTGTATTTCATTACTCAATACAATCATGTGTTTGATAAACTATATAAAAAAATTTCCATTTCATTGAATTTTAGTATCTGTGAATTTCATTTCTTGTACCAAAGGGATATTATTTTGAATCTACAACACTTGTCACAAGATCTCTTCCTTTATAAATTCATTTCTTAACCAAATTGGCCAAAATTGTAACTAGAAATCGCAACAGGGCTATACACGACTGCATTATTGTTCGAAATTTTGCACACAACTATCAATTATTTTAAAAGTTTAAACTGTTAAATATAATAAATATAATTATTTAATCATTATTCTAACACAATAATTAATATTATTATTACTTTTGTACAAGCACTCAACTCAAAATTATTTTAGTAGATGTATTGTGAAGGACAGTGTGAGACGCAAGTTTGATTTGAAAAGTAGACAACTGAAATAATAAATTAAAAAAAGAAAAGAATAGCTTTTTACTTTATATTGAGAACACAGTTTACAAAAGCGGATGACACCTGCAAAGATGGCTTTTGGGCCCAGTCCACTTTTCATTAGGCCTTATCCCCTCCCACTCACTACTCCCCCCACCCCCCCCCCCCCCCCCCCCCCCCCCCCCCAAAAAAAAAAAAAAAAAGAGAAAAAAAGAAACTCCCTCGCGAAATTAATTCCATTTGGACTCTAATTTCGGATCATTAAAAATTCTAATAAAGTCTCGTATAATATAAAAGAGAAATATTAATAGATGTTCTTAGAACAATGGTTAATAATTCATTTAAAGAAAGTTTTTATGGGAAAAGAAAGAAAAAACAATTAATGTTTTGACAGCTTTTTTTCATTTCTCATAAAAATGGTGTCAAAACTTTCTTAAAATAAATTATTAACCATTGTCCTAATGACACCCATTTGCATGACACAATATAAAATTAAACAACTTAAATTATTTTATGATTAGGTTAATAAGCTACCATTTATCGTAAAAAGTTAAATAATTAGAAAATTATGAACTTAATCATTTAATCATTATTCCATTATTTTAACAATCTTCATAACATGTGTTCGAATTTAAAACTACCTACTATGATATCATGGTAAATTAATAATTACCCCAAAAACTTAAGATATTACAAAATAATAAATTTAATCATTCGACTATGATTCTAACATACCATAACTTCTTTTTAAAGCAATCAAGTGTTAAGACACACAAATTTCATTTTTAGAGAGAGAGAGAGAGAGAGAGAGAGAGAGAGATATATATATATATATATATATATGTTGTCATACTTTTAAAACTTCTACAATTAATTTTTTTTAATTTTAATTATATATGTGTGCGCGCGTAATTAAATAAGATTCTAAGAAATTTTGGGCATTATAATTGTACGGTCAGGGTTCATCCTTTGTTGGGCCTCGGGTGTGGCATTTTGCCATGCGGCCCGTAATCCTTGTCAATTTACTCAAATATGGGCAGGACCGGACATTATTAAATTCCCGTAGGATTGGGCTTTAACGTAGCCACCCGTGTCATAACTCAGTGGCGAATGTTGCCGAGAAAATTTGCTCACGGGAGAGCATTACAATTGAACTTGGCCGGCAAGGTATCCGTGAAGTTGTCGCCGGACATATTACTAGCAGCGATGAGCAAGTTCCAATGCCACTCTTGCCATTCAACAACCAAACTCCCACTTATCAACAACAACATTGGACCCTCTTTTCCATTATCTGCCTGGGCAATTATCATCCCTCCACTAAATGGAGACTATAAATAGGAGAAGAAGAATACACAGATAAAAAAAAGAAGGGAGGGAAGAGGCTGAGAACAAAGAGATCGTGTCAAGGAGTAAGAAATGGATTGTTGGGCCTCAGTGCAATGATCTAACCATTGTAGGAAATACTTGACCCACTTCATAAATTAGTTGTGAACCCAAAAAGGGGCTTAGCCCACTAAGCTCATATTTGGCTCGCACAATTGGCGCCGTCTGTGGGAATCTTCTACTAAGCTGTAGCTCAGCTGTGGCCCAGATCCGGTAAGATGTCTGAGAGGCGATCGGGCAGTTATGCCGAGAATGATTCCGTGGGGTCTTCACAAGGATCCACCTGGCGAGAGCGAAGGCACAAAAGGCGCGAAGACAAACACCGTGGGCAAGACGAAGAGCAGTCCGGTCGAAGTGAAGGGACGCTCAGAACCCAACGAACGATATCCGGCGCGATGGAAAATAGACAGCCCGACCAGAGAGATGAAGAGCTTGAGCGGCTGCGTAGGCTCGTGAGAGATCTGGAGCTAGATGCAGAACGACGACGTGGAGAAAATTTTGAACGACGGTGAAGAAGGCCAACTGGAGGAAGGAACCGACATAGGGAGAGGTCCAAGGATTCTGGCCATTCTCGGCCACATGATCGATCATGATCACGGGAGAGTCAGCGATACCGGGACCGCTCCCGTTCACGCGAGTATGTAGACCGCGGTTCAGATTCCCCGGAAGAACGATACCCGAAAAATGCAGCAATGGACGCCATGAGCCGAGCACTGCGAAAAGCTGCACGGTCTCCGTTTTCGAATGACATTGAGCAAGCCCCTATGCCCAACAGATTTACTCGGCCACCGTTCAACTCTTACGACGGAAAAGCAGACCCGGTGGAGCATGTCAGTCATTACATCCACATGATGTCTTTGCACAAACACGACGATGCGCTGATGTGCAGGGTTTTCCCTTCCAGTCTCGGCTCCACAGCGCTGAGATGGTTTAATGGGTAACCAAAGGGTTCTATTCACAGTTTCGCGGAACTGATTCAAGAGTTTGGAGCCCGGTTCGTGACCTGCAGCCGGGTTCCGCAGCTAGTAGACGCGTTACTATCTATAAAGATGAGGGTTGGAGAGACACTGCACGGTTATGCGAACCGTTATTGGGAGCTCTATAACGAGATTGATGGAGGCAATGAGAAGATAGCAGCGAGCACCTTTAGGATGGGGCTACCCGAGGACTCCGAGCTACGAGAGTCTCTGACTAGGAAACCACCTGAGGGTATGAGGCAACTAATGAGGCGCATTGAGGAATACAAACGCCTAGAGGATGATCGAATACAAAGTAAAGGTAAAGCCGTGCAAGTTAATCGTCCACGGCAAAATGAGTTTCAATCAAGGCCACGAAAGGGGTTCACCATTCAAGAGCCAAGATTACGGCAAGAAGAAGTGAATGTAATGTTCAAAGAACCAGTGCATAGAATCATCGACCGGATAAAGAACGAGCCATACTTTAGTGGCCGAATAAGATGGCGGGAGACCCGTCACGAAGAAATCAAAATTTGTACTGTACGTACCACAAGGATAAGGGACACACCACCGAGAATTGCCGAGTATTGAGAGATCACTTGGCCCAACTGTTGAAGGCAAGGCATTTGAAGGAGTTCGTTGTCGACGCAGGTAACGCTGAACCTGAACGGGGCACAAGTGCAGACATGAACCCCCGCCCACCCCCCATTGGAATAATTGAAGTAATTCACGCCGCACCTAGGCACATTGGAAGGGTTGGAGGAAATGAAGTGTTAATGGCGTCCCCGGCTAAGGTCCGCTTGGGGGAGAATCCACCTACAAAAAGGGTGAAAACTGTCCGGGGAGCCAATTTCTTTCTGTGACGAGGATTTAATAGGGACAATCCAACCCCATGATGATGCATTGGTGGTGACGCCTCAGATTGGCGGTTTTCTAGTAAAAAGAATATTGGTGGACCAAGGGAGTGGTGCCGAGGTTATGTACCCTGACCTGTTCAGGGGACTTGGCTTGAAGGCTGATGATCTCACGAAATACGACACGCCCCTGGTCGGTTTCGACGGCCGGGTAGTGGTCCCTGAAGGGCAAATCTCTCTCCCCGTAGTATTGGAAGGTAAGGAAGTCTCAATATCGTTTATAGTGGTTGCCTCATTTTCTCCTTACAGCGCAATTCTCGGGAGACCGTGGATTCATGCGATGGGAGCAGTGCCGTCTACACTACATATAAAAATTAAGTTCTAGACCGAACACGGCATCGCAGTGGTAAAGGGTAGCCAACACACGGCTAGAAAATGTCTTATTTCGGCAGTCAGCCGGGAAAATCAGGTTATTGAAAGGAGAATCCAAACCGAAGGAGTCCCTTCATAGCAATTACAGCAGCCCTCTAGGGAGACGGGAACTAACCAGACAGAGGTACTAATAAAGGTCAAACTCTTGCCGGATGAGTGCAGGTATTTCCAAATAGGGGCAAGTATGAACGACGAGGATAAGGTGGGGATATTATTGCTCCTTGTACAGAATGTGGATGTGTTCGCCTGGAGCCCATATGAAGTACCCGGAGTGGATTCTGACTTCATAGTTCACCGACTCAATGCTGACCCAACCATAATCCCTAAAAGGCAACGGCCAAGAAGGTCCGCCCAGGAGCATGTTGAAGCTGTAAAGATGGAGGTAAAGAAGCTAAAAGAAGCGGGGGCTATAAAGGAGATTTTCTATCCGGACTGGTTGGCAAACACGGTGGTAGTGAAGAAGAAGAATGGCAAGTGGAGAGTCTGTGTAGATTTCACGGACCTGAACCGGGCATGCCCAAGAGATCCGTTCCCAATGCCAAAAATCGATTAGTTGGTAGACGCCACATGCGGACACCCGAGAATGAGCTTTCTAGACGCTTTCCAGGGTTACCACCAAATAGCCCTAGCAACTGAAGATCAGGAGAAGACGGCATTTATGTCACCTGAAGCCAACTATCATTACACAGTGATGCCTTTCGGTTTAAAAAATTCCGGGGCCACTTACCAGCGAATGATGACGAGAATGTTCCGCGACAAGATTGGACACACGGTGGAGGTATATATAGACGATATGGTCGTCAAAAGCAAACTGGAATCCGGGCATAGCGAAGATCTGAAGGGGGTGTTTGAAGTTCTTTGGCAATATTGGTTGCGCCTTAATGTAGAGAAATGTGGGTTCGGAGTTGGAGCTGGAAAATTTTTGGGGTATCTGGTCAGCACCAGGGGAATAGAGGTCAACCCTGATCAGATTGATGCCGTGAAAAATTTGAAGCCACCGGGGAATCCAAAAGAAGTATAGATATTAACCGGGATGCTAGCAGCCCTCAACCGGTTTATCTCCAAATTTGCCGACCGCTGCCGTTCTTTTTACCAACTTCTGAAGAAATGGAAGGGGTTTGAATGGGATAAAAGATGTGAAGAGGCGTTCCAGGATCTGAAGATGTATTTGGCCTAGGCCCCTATGTTGACCGCCCCTATGCCCGGGGAGGACTTACTTATGTTCCTCTCGGTATCTGAACACGCAGCTAGCGCTGTGCTTCTAACAGACCGGGATACACAGCGGCCCGTGTATTACATCAGCAAGACCTTGGTCGATGCGGAAATCAGATATCTGCCCTTAGAAAAATTAGTGCTGGCCATTGTGCACGCTACTAGAAAGTTGCCTCACTACTTTCAAGCCCATACCGTGTACATTTTGACCGAGTACCCTTTACAATCCTTGCTGAGGAGATCAGATTTCACGGGCCGGATAGCTAAATGGGGTACCCGGCTAGGTGCCTTCGACATAAGGTACAGACCGAGGAGTTCGGTCAAGGGTCAAGTGTTGGCCGACTTCGTAGCTGAGTTTTCCCCTAAGAAGCAAGGCGAGGTTGTTTGTTGTGTGGCCTCTCCACCATGGAAGGTCTATGCGGATGGCGCTTCAAGTGCAATGGGGGCCGGAGCAGGGATAATCATAATAACGCTGGAGGGAATTCGGCTGGAACATTCTTTCAGATTGGGATTTGGCTCCTCCAACAACGTGGCCGAGTACGAAGCTCTGCTTGCCGGCTTGAAAACCATGTATGGGTTGGGAGCACGAGATGTTGAAGTTTACTCGGACTCACGGCTGGTGGTAAACCAAGTGAACGGCAACTTTGAAGCAAAGGACCCCAGAATGAGGAAATATTTACAGTTGGCCAAAAAGATCATGGTCAGGTTTCGCAGAGTAAAATTGGAGCAAGTTCCTCGGGGGCAAAATAGGCACGCTGACGCACTAGCCACACTCGCATCGGCATTAACGGAGAACGTACCGCGGATGATTAAAGTAGAATTCATACAGGAGCCCAGCATCCTAGAAGTTGAAGATGCTAAGAGCCCTGCAATAGACGTTGCTGCAGTTTCCAATGCAGGCCCTTGTTGGATGGATCCAATTATTCAATTCCTAGCCAATAACCAAGTCCCGGAAGATGAGAAGGAAGCCATTAAAGTCTGCCGAACTGCAGCCAGGTATTGGTTATCGACAGACCTCAGATTATACCGGAGATCCTTCGGGGGGCCGTACCTTTTATGCTTACACTCCAGCAAAGTAAACGAGCTTTTGGCCGAGTTGCATGATGGGGTGTGCGGCAGTCACGTGGGAGGACGTTCACTGGCGCACCGGGCAATCACTCAGGGGTTTTGGTGGCCGCGAATGCAGAATGATGCTTCCGATTACGTCCGAAAGTGTGAGAAGT
Source organism: Lithocarpus polystachyus (assembly GCA_033629205.1). NCBI lineage: Eukaryota > Viridiplantae > Streptophyta > Magnoliopsida > Fagales > Fagaceae > Lithocarpus > Lithocarpus polystachyus. The sequence continues at coordinate 43,327,162 of CM066172.1, forward strand.
GCTAAAAACACGGTCCCTCAATCCATTAGCCAGCAGTGCCTCTGAGCCCAGTTAGCAGCCCCTGGCCTTTTGCTCAGTGGGGGTTGGACATCCTCGGTCCGTTCCCCCAGGCAACGGGCAACCGGAAATTCGTCCTGGTAGCAGTGGACTACTTTACCAAATGGACAGAGGCTGAAACCCTGGCAAATATTCGGGATGTGGACGTCAAGAAATTCGTATGGAAGAACATAGTGACAAGGTTTGGGGTGCCGCATTATATTGTGTCTGACAATGGGTTGCAGTTCGATAGCCGAGCATTTCGTGAATTTTGCAGTGATCTGGGCATCAAAAACAGATACTCGACGCCCGCTTACCCACAAAGTAACGGCCAAGCTGAGGCTGTTAACAAAACGATTGTGAATGGACTGAGGAAGAGGTTGGACGGTGCGAAAGGTCGGTGGGCGGAGGAGCTACCCAGCGTGCTATGGGCATACTGAACAACGCCCAGGAGATCTACGGGGGAAACGCCCTTTTCCTTGGCTTATAGGGCAGAGGCAGTAATACCAGCAGAGGTACACCTGTGCAGCGCACGCATTGCGGGATTTGATTCCGGAAAGAACGGTAAAATGTAAGCACAGCACTTAGACCTACTTGACGAATACAGAGACACCGCTCTGATATAGCTAGCCGAATATCAGCAAAAGATGGCTCGTCGCTACAATCAGGGAGTAAGGGCAAGGGGATTCGGCGCCGGGGATCTAGTTCTTCGGAGGGTCGTTGGGAACATGCGTGACACAAACGCCGGCAAGCTAGCCGCAGCCTGGGAGGGGCCGTACAGAGTCATGGCACTTGCCGGGAAGGGGGCTTACTATTTGGAAAGTTTAGATGAAAGACCTCTTCCTCGACCATGGAACATTCATAACTTGAAGAAATTTTATTACTAAAAATTTCTATACAAAAGTATGAATCTGTTTGCTATCCTGTGTTTGTTTTCCCTCCTGCGATCAAATTTATGCATAGTTGGTGCGGTGTGATTTACTGGTATTGCATCTATACATAAGGACAGAAGCCTGTCCCCGGTTCGATCATATTCACCGGACAGGTGGAAACCTAAAAGTAAAATTTCTAAGGTCGGAAGCCTGTCCCCGGTTCGATCATATTCACCGGACAGGTGGAAACCTAAAAGTAAAATTTCTAAGGATGGAAGCCTGTCCCCGGTTCGATCATATTCACCGGACAGGTGGAAACCTGAAAGTAAAACTTATAAAGACAGAAGCTTGTCCTCGGTTCGATCATATTCACCGGACAGGTGGAAACCTGAAAGTAAAACTTATAAGGACAGAAGCCTGTCCCCGGTTCGATCATATTCACCGGACAGGTGGAAACCTAAAAGTAAAACTTATAAGGACAGAAGCCTGTCCCCGGTTCGATCATATTCACTGGACAGGTGGAAACCTAAAAGTAAAATTTCTAAGGACAGAAGCCTGTCTCCGGTTCGATCATATTCACCGGACAAGTGGAAACCTGAAAGTAAATTTTCTGAGGACGGAAGCCTGTCCCCGGTTCGATCATAGTCACCGGACAGGTGGAAATCTAAAAGTAAAATTTCCAAGGACAGAAGCCTATCCCCGGTTAGATCATTGCCACCGGACAGGTGGAAACCTAAAAAGTAAAATCTGATAAAAACCTATCCCCGGTTCGATCCCCGTTACCGGGTAATCTACATCTACAACTTAACCATCACACAAATGGTCGGTCGAGCGATTCCGACCCACTTTACGAAATAATCAAGTTAAAGACAAAAGGTTCAGGAGAATTTAATAAGTACAAGCATACAACAATTAAATTGGAGACTATAAATAGGAGAAGAAGAATACACAGATAAAAAAAAGAAGGGAGGGAAGAGGCTGAGAACAAAGAGATCGTGTCAAGGAGTAAGAAATGGATTGTTGGGCCTCAGTGCAATGATCTAACCATTGTAGGAAATACTTGACCCACTTCATAAATTAGTTGTGAACCCAAAAAGGGGCTTAGCCCACTAAGCTCATTTTTGGCTCGCACAATAATAATTCGCTATTGAGTTTTGAATGAAGTCCTATCAAGCTAAATATAATCAATCTTCATGTGATTTTCTATAGGAAAATTTATTATTTGCCACAATGAGGACCGTGTCAACTACAACTAGTTAGTCATAATTGTTACAAACTATATGACAAAATATGGCGTCACTTAAAACCAGAATAGCTCAAAAAACATGCTAGTTGATTGAATATGTTAGGATTCATAGATTAGTTGGTAAAACCTAGTGCCAAACATAGCCCACATTTGGCTTGTATATTAAATATCAATAGAATTTTGCTATGGTTGAATCTACTTCAAAATTTGCTCAAAGACTATGAGTTTATCATCTTTTGCCCATATACATCTTTTTACATGCATAATGAGTTTCTAAGAGAAACTTGTTTTATTGGAAAGTAGAAATTTATAGCTTCAAAATGAACACAAATTTGACACAATTTGAATTTTAATAAATGAGGTATAGCCATTAGAAGTTGGCAGAACTATGTTATCTCAAGTGACAAGTTTAATAACCAGATTAAAATTTTGCTCGACCTTCACTATATATTCCCTCGCTTGAACGAATGTACAGCATTTTTTTTCCCTTATTTATTTATTCCCTATTAAGCCCAACCTACTAAGAGAAGTCTTACTTTGCATGTTTTCAAAATATAGTTTTTTTTTTTTTTAATTATCCAGAAACCATTATGCATTTCTATTTAATTGTTTACTATTTTGTTTTTTTTTTTAATCATTTTTTTTTTTATTGCTGTTGTCTTTTAATCTTACATCTCAACTAAAATCTTTGCTTTTTTTAAGATGGGCTAAAACAGATACCTTTGAGTCCTTGGACCAGACTCTAATGTAAGAGTGAAGAAATGAGGCTTTGGTCATGGAGAATAGAACCTCATAACAGGCCGAAGAAATGACTTTACATTGCCTGTGAGTCTGTGACCGAGTTTTTTTTTTTTTTTTTTTGGTTGAAATGACCAAGTTTTTATTCATTTCTAGGATGATTGGGCAATGAGTATGAAGTGTCAAATTTACCCTAGATTAAACTAAAATCTCCCAAAAAAAAAAAAAATTAAAACTAAGGGAAATGTTAATAAATGCACTAAGAGCACTTGTTAATGAACTATTTTAAGAAATATTTTATAGAAAAATAAAATGAGCAATTAATATTTCGATAATTTTTTCTATTTCCTATAAAGATGGTGTCAAATCTTTCCCAAAATGGTTTGTTAACAATTCCCTAAAAGTATCCGTTAATATAACTTTTAAACGAAAATATCCCTACAGGGTTTATTATTTAGGGAATAATGCTACAGATATAAATGATCTAATTTACAAAAAAATTTATAAACTGCTGATGTGGTGAATGATTATTAGTAAATGAAAAAGTGATATTAATGGTGGGTCTAAATGAAAACCAATAAGAGGTAGGTCATATCAACATTTTGTAAAAATATTGTAAAATAATTTGTAATTGTAGCATTGCTCTTATTTAGGACCCCAACTTAATATAGGACCCCAAATTTTGCTAAGAGAAATCAAGATTGTAATAAATAAGGGGAGAGAAATCAATTGTTGTAATAAAAAAGAAGAGAAAAAAAAAAACACCCATAAATATATTTTGGTGATGCAGTATTTGACTATTTTTAACTATTAGATCTAAGAAATCAATGATCTAAAATGTGTAATTTGAACTCAATATATATATATATATATATATATATATAATTAAATGAGTTCAAGTTACACCAAGTATAATTTATCAAGAGTTACACTTTTTTAAGGTCATAGATTTCTAATAGATCTAATAGTTAAAAAAAAGACATTAAATGCTAATTGCTTTACATCTATAATAACATTTTTATTTCTCTCTCCTTATTTATTATTTATTTAAAACTTCATTAAATTTAAACAACACCCGGCCATTTTTTGGGTTAATATATACTACTATAGTTTAGTATTTTATAAGAAGCCCGAGCATAACTCTATTCACAATTGAAAGTATTACTGGCTAAAAAAAAAGATGAGTATTATACTGACTCGCAGTTATTCTTAAGAGTTAAGATAAATACTAGGATATTTATATTTGATTTGAACTTGTATTTATTTAATGTTTATCACTTTGTAATTTAATTTATATAGAATAGAACCCATCAGTAACAATATATATATACGGTAAATACTAAATACATATCACTTTGATAAGGTCTTGAAATCAAAGTTTTTTATTTATTTTTTCACTACACGGTCTAGAGCTCGCCAAGCAAGCTTTTCTTATTCTTTCAATGATAGCACAGAAGAGATCACAGAGTAATTATCGGTGTTTGCCAAGTGCCATGGAGATCAACTGAGGTGGGGAGATATTATGTTGGCAAAAAGGGACAAAATTAATTATAAGAAATTTTGGTGGGAAAATATAGTAAAGAAAGGAAAGTTTTTGAATTTTCTATAATTAAGTTAACAAAACATTTAATAAGATGTTAGAGAGAGTTAATGACACTTTCTATCTACCATTAGATTTAATAGAAATCAACGGCTTAAAAAGGGTATGTAACTCTTGTAAAGTTATACTAGGTGTAACTTGAATCCATTTTTTATATATATTCCATTTACGAATCAAAGAAAAAACCCATTGTAGCTGCCTCAATAAGGCCTATCCTTGCACATAAATTGGTGGTACCATACATTTATTTTGACTATTTGACATAACTCTAATGTATACCAAAATTTCATCAATCATGCTGATTAGTAACGAAAATTCTTTTTTGTTGTAGTTTTCATTCTTGTTCTTGTTGTTCTTAAGCTGTGCATACTTTAATTTTCGATGATTTTGAGTGATCTCAATGACCTGGCCTCTTAAATAAATTAATTATGATGACAGCTTTCTCTATCACAACTAGATTCTTGTATCCTATTGCTACATCAGGCCCTTAAATTTGTTAGCTGGCAATGGATTATGATGACCAACTTTAAATATCCCACGCACAGCAAAAAGCTAGACCAACAAAACAAAAAACAAAAAGAAGAAGAAAGAGCTAGTCAAAGTGTCAAATATCCAAAGGTTAGAAAATTTTGTTCAAATTTATTAATTGACTTTATCTATTCTCCCAAACTAGTTGGGACTTCACAATTCATATTACAAAACCGTTAGTGGCTGACGAGTATAAAATGGTCGTCCATAAAGTGACCGTTATTACTAAGGACGGCTATCATTACTAAAGACGATCGTAAAAACACATTAATGATTAGATATAAATTCCTCATTTAAATGACACAAGTGTAACGGATGTACAGTATTTCCAATCACCAGCTCACAGCTGTTACAACTACCTCAAGCTGACCATTACAAAACTGTTACAATATACTGAATGGGGAAGTTAAATAACTATTAAATTGGTCATTTAATCTTTCAGTTTAACCATAACGGATGGATAGCGATAAAATACTCATCCATATTGCAAACCATCCAAGTTAATGACGAGTAAAAGTATGGATGAGCGTAAGCGCATTATTTCTAGACAGCATTCAATGACCAAATGATAGATGAGCATGGAGCCGTTACTACCGTCTAATGATGTGCATTTAAATGACCGTTACAAACGTTAAAAGACTAGGGTTAAGTGGTCATTATTGAGCCATAAATCCTCCAGCTATGGTACAACGTTAGAGAGGCCAACAGATTGAGCATTTACTCACACAAAGGCTATATAAAGCCATGAGAGATAGGTAAATGATTCATATGGAACACACACACAAATTGCTCTATAGATTACTTACTAAAGAGTTTGAGCTAATTTAAGTATCGGAGAGTCCTTGGTAGGCCCCAAACCGGTGTCATTATGTACTTAGTATTTTCTCTTATACAGGATCTGTAGGTCGTCTATCGTACTGATGAGAAACATACTGATAAGGCGAAATCGTGCATTATTATTGACAATTTGATATAAGTTGTCGAACAAAATTTCAAGAACCTTGTTTTCGTATCTATTCTATGTAACCAAAAAAAAAAAACCAATATTCTATGTAACCAAAAAAAAAAAAATCCAATAAATTAATAGTAAGAAAAAAGTTAACATAAATAACACAAGTCCAACAATTCATGTCAACAGGATATGTAGATTATTTTGACATTGATATTTTTTGGAAAATGAATAATTTTTTACAAAGTGTTTTATAAAAAATTATCTCATTTTTCTATATTTGATAATGACTTTAAAATGAATTGGAAAGTTATATTTTAATTCCTTTTATTAGTTTTGCGTAAAATAGAGTTGTTATTTTAGAAAATTTTAGCAAAAAACAGCTTATCTCAAGTAAAGCTAAATAAAAGAAGTTAAGCATTATAGTGTTTTCTATAAAATTTTAGCAAAAAAGTAGCTTATCTCATGTAAATATAAATAAAAGAAGTTAAGAAATTGTTATATAAATAAGAGAAGGCCACAACCTTTAGAATCAAGAAGAGTAATAAGAGTCTAAAGTTTTATTCTTCAATTAACATCTCATATATTAATAGAAATGTTTATGATACAAATTCTCTTTTCTTTCTATTATTGAATTATACAAGGAAAAAAAAGAAAAAAAAAAAAAAGACAAAGACAAAGGTAACAAGCAAGGCATCGTGTTCCCCCACGAATTTCCTCAATCTAAATAACTTTATTTTAGCAATGTTATTTACCTCACTGAGTCCATAGAAATAAAATTTAATATACCTATCCTGAGTTTGTGTTGTCTGCATGTTTCAATTTGTTAAATACCGTGTGATTGTGAATCCCCTGACTATTTTTGAGGGGAAAAAATTTTATTTTTGCAATATAAATGTAAAGTGTACAGTATAGTTATAAAAATTGTACATTTTTAAGCAAGCTTATAAAAATTATTTTTGCAATAAAAAAAATTAGTCACATTTTTACTTATATTATATTCATTTAAACTAATAGACCGTACACATTAAGTATGCGTTTGTGTAGCAATAGAGTGGTGTTTTGCGTGCATTTGCGTTTCACTTGGCTGGTCCCACGATACTGTTTATAGACCAGCTAAGTGATGAAAAACGTGTAAATAATATTTTTAGTAATAAAAAATATTTTATTACAATATTTTTAACAATAAATTTTTAATTTTTACCAAAATACTCTGTATCGGTTAATTCATCTCATGAGGACACAAACTATCTTATAAAAATCATTTTTAGTGACAGCTTTTACAGGTTCTCCAGATTAGTGACACAGACAAGAATTTGTCAACGTATCACTCTCGTACCATACAAAATAAAATACGTACGTACATATACTCACCAGTCACCAAGTCACCGAGTTCTCAATATATGATTCTCAACCTCTTTTTCACTCTTGCGTAACGTAAGCTTTAACCACGTGCATCACGTGACCAGGTAGTAAAAGTCAAAAAAAAAAAAAAAAAAAAAAAAGAAGAAGAAGAAAAAAGAAAAAAGAAAAAAGAAAAACAGTTACAACGTCAGAAAAACAGTTATGTGAACAAGTGGTTGTCGAAATAGCTTCAACAATCCCACAAAATGCTTCGAAGGTTCTTAAATACACGCGCCTATAAAAGCCATTCAAAATCTACGTTGTCAATCGAGAATTGGCGCGTGTAATGTTAGCCTTAAATAATTGTTGTTGTTGATGATGATTTATTTTTTTTGTTTTTTTTTTTATGTTGTTTTTTTTTTTTTTGAGAAAGTTTTTTGATGTTGTTAAAGATACGAAAGTCTTAAAATAGAGTAACTGTTAAAGCCACCGAGGGTGTCACCGTCAAAGTTAATACTTCGCCCAGCCACCATCACCGACAATTTATATGACATCTCTTTTTTTTTTTTTTTTTTTTTTTTTTTTTTTTTTTTTTCAAATAAACTTTTGATTGAATATATGAACCTTTTCTTTTAATTAGATATATAGACTTTTGTGAATTTAAATTAAAGGGATTTGAAAATATTACTTTATTTAAAACATTATACAAGATTTAATGAATTATTTTAGAAAAATTTTGATAACAATTTTATGAAAAATATAATAAATTGTCAAAAAATCAGTTTTTCTTTTCTTTCTTATAAATTAAAATTTTTTTATTTAATTATTTTAAATGTCAAAAAATCAGTTTTTCTTTCTTTCTCTTAAATAAAAAAAATTTATATTTAATTATTTTAAAATCACATATTAACGAAGTTAAATGCATTTAGTCAAGAACCTGTAATTTAAATAGTACTTTAAAAATGAAGATATGCAAAGATCAAATATTGTTTACTTTAATTATTGACTTATCAAAAAATAATCATCAATAACTTTCATCACCAAAAAAATTCCTTATTTTTACAACTTTATTTAACTCATTTTTTTAATTAAAAAAGTGAAAATTTTTGTATATTTAAATTTATTATACCCGAGTTTTCACGTTTTCAATTTATGAAAAAGAAATACCGGCCATTGTTTTTTTTTTTTTTTTTTTTGAGGTTTTTGCTGAGCTTCGTGTTGTTTTGGGTTTAATGAGCTAAAATCTAACGTAATTACACGTCTTCGTCTTAATTAGTTACAATGTTCTTCTCATATCGGTTATTTCCTACTCTTTAATTCAGACTTTAAATCTTGTTTTCTGGTCAAACTCACCTGCCAATTGCCAAGTCAAAAACGGTTCCCGTTGAAGATTCAAATTCTGTTCATTTCTTACCGTTTCTCACCAACCAAACAGACCCCCCAAAAAAAAAAAAAAACTATGATTAACAAACTTTTCAGATACCCAAAACTTGATCCTTCATCATTGTTTTGGGAACACTTGAAACAGTTTACACCAATAAAATATTACACTTTCTATTCAAAAAAAAAACCCCAAAAGTTGTAGTAATAATATTGCCATTAATCACAAAACCCCATCTCAATCATCATCCCCTGATGATAAAGAAACTGAATTTGATGATGGCAATGATGAAGACAAAGAAGAAGTTGAATTCTTACAAAACTCAAACCTGTTCTCTTCCATTCTCTCCAACACAAAATGCGCCAACAACTCCACAGTCTCAACCAAATTCTCTTCGCACAAGAACTCATCACTGCAAATCCTCTCAACCTCTCTATCAAAATCGTGAACAAAAACATGGGTCTTGGAGTTGGAGTTGGAGTTGGACCCACCGACCTTCTTGCTCCTCGCCAAAACGCTCGTCGTAAATATCGCCGACATTCTCCCCGGTGCATTGGCGAAATACCCACGTGGCCCATCGACCAGAATCACGTCCCACGGCACGTCGTACAAGTGGTTCGGCATGTCGTTGATCCCCAGCTTACATTCCGAGAACAAGAGATTCTGCACCGGTCGGCAGTCGTTTTTGACTGCCGATTTCGTGACAGAGATGAGTTCGCTCATGTCGGAGACTTTGGTTGTGTACGACACGTCGTATGCTTCGATTCCAGGGTGAGACTGCTCGAATTTCGAGACCAAGAACTCGTTCTCGTCTAAGTAAACGGTTCTGCCATTAAAGTTGAGAGCTTGCCAGAGTAGAGACTCGTGGGTGAGGCCGAAGATTAAGAAGTTACAAGTTGGGGAGCAGTGGGTGAGAGTGGTGGCTATGGAGGTGAGTTCAGAAGAGGACATGTGGGGAGTGGTGGCGTTTGATGTGGCGGCGTAGTGGAGGAGAGCGTCGGAGATGGAAGGTGGGATTGGAGCTGTAAAGGCCGAAGCTTGGCTTGTGGGACTGATTGAGGATGGCATGGTTGAGTTAAGGAGAGTGATGGTGAAAGCTAAGGTGAAGACTGTGACTATAAACACCAGCCACAACCGGTGTGTGGAGGAGAAGGAGGAGGAGGGGGAGGAGACAGCGCCGCTTTGCTTGTGGATTGATGGGTGGAGGAGTATTACTTTTGTGTTGGTGTTGCTCTTCATTTTTGGAGAGAGAGAGAGAGGGAAATTGCTTTTTGATATTTGCTTGGGAGTGAGAGAGGGACAAGAAAAATCACGGAGGAGATTGAGTTTAGAGAGATTAAGGACACGAATCCCAAATGGGTGAAAGTGATGGACGTGGTAAAGATCAGATGTGGGGCCTGAGTTTTTGGAAGAGAGGGGTGAGGTGGGAGACGAGTGGGAGCAGGTCATAAACATAAAAGGAGTGAAAGCTTACATGTGTACGACCGAGTGAAGTGAAAGAGACCAGATATCTATCTATTGATGAGGTCGTCGGTGGTTTGTTGTGGTTTTTCGAAAATTTTGAAGGGATATTACGAAATTTGAGTCCCTCTTGTGATGGGAAATGAATAACCTTATAAAAACAAAATAATATAAGTCACGGGAAATTGAGCATAAATTGAGGTCGTTGGTGGTAGGAACAACGAAGCAAAGGATTTGTGGAAATAAACTTTTGGTAAAGATGGAAACTTGTTGGCCTCACCTTTTTTATTATTATTAAAATAGATGGTAAAAGGAGGGTGATTAGTGTAGTTTTCTAACTTAGGTGCACTCTAACTATTTTTGAATTAAGATCTCACACTACTAATGATGTAGGAGCTGCAACATATTGCTAGTTGGGAGACTCGAACCTATGCCTTAAGGCATGTTGACCTCATTTTTTACTAGCTTAGCTTAAATGAAAAAAAAAAAAATATTTGACTTAGAAAATAGAAAGACTATGGATTTTGTTTTAGGACTATGGAAATTAATTTGTCGTACTTTCTAATTAATTTGCTCATGTGAAAGACTGATAGGATAGGATAGAGTATTGCTACCAGTGTACCTAAGAAAACTATTTATTTTTCTTTTTCTGTAGTAATTCCTGTTAATTTCTGTAGTAATGATGTAATTCCTGTCAAGTTACATATTTTTTAAGCAATACATTTCCAAAAAATGTAACAGTAAAAAAAAACAAAATTATTTATTACATCATTAAATGTTGATCTAATTAATAGTATATTCATTATCTCTCCTTATTAAAATTTAAAATTCAATCACCTGCTGTAAGGGTGTTCACAGTGCGGTGTGGTGTGGTTTTGGGCCATTTTTAGCATCGTACTTTGCGGTGCGGTTTAGTTAAAACTATAACTGTACCGCACCTTATTTTTGCGGTCACATATGCGGTGCGATGCGGTATGGTGTGGTGCGGTGCGGTTTAGAGTTTAGCCAAAACCATAATTGCACCACACCTCATTTTTGCGGTCACATGTACGATACTATCTATAAGATGCAGTTTGAAGTCGGTATATTTTTCAAATTTTGGGCTTTTCCTACTCAGCCCAAAACTAATTTTTCCTTTTTTTTTAGCAAAGTTTTAAATTATTGAGCTAGCTTTTCTTTATTTTGAGTTGGTTTTTCTAGTCAACACTTGCTAGGGTTATTCAACTTCTTTTTTAAAAAACTAGGGTTTTTAAACTATTAAAAATATATTTAATATTAAAAATAAATAAATAAATATATAGAGAGGGTGTGGTGCGGTTTGTGCGGTTTTCTTATTGTGGTGCGGTGTAGTATTACTTGCGGTGCGGTTATGCCATTTTACGGACGGTTTTGGTGCGGTTTGTGCGGTTTGGTGAACACCCCTAGCTGTGATGCTAAGTCTGGAAGCCAAGGTTAATGAAGATAAATGAGGAGAGAAAAAAATGAGACACATAGAAATATTTAATAATGAGAGAAATAATGAGAATGCTATTAATTAGGTAAGAATTTAATGATGTAATGAATGATGATGCTTTTTTTTTTACCATTAGATCTTTTAGAAATCTACGACCTAAAAAAGGTGTAACTTAAACCCATCTTATTATAAAATTATATAATGCTAAACTCTAAGCACGTGCAAAGGTTAATTAATTTGCATATATTATAATTTGAAAAAATATTTTTTTAAAATTTTTCAAACAAATAAAAGGGATAAACTTTGGAGATAAGCAGTAACTTTAATTTCTTTTTTAAATGTATGTTTGAAAGTGGTGTAGTGATATAAAGAAAAGTTTAGGTAGGAAAAAGAAGATGAACCTGAGGAGGAAAGAATGAAGAAATGATATATCCACAACATTTTCACAATATTTTTACAACAAATTTTAAGTGGCAAGTTGTTACTCGTTGTTATTGTTGGGGCAAAAAATTAATCTTAATGTTAAATTCAAATTTGAACCAATAATAATTAATCAACAATAATTTGTTGTGAAAATGTTGTAAAAATGTTGTGAACGTAGCACCTTTTGAAAGAATGCTAAATTTTAGAAGTTCTCTTAGTTTTTAATTTATTTAAATTGGGGGTGTTTTACTTTCATTCGGATGAAAAAGGAATAAAAATGCTAAATTTTAGAGAATAAAAAGATGAACGTGAAAGAAAAAAATCCTAAATTATAGGAGTTCTCTTTTTGAATTCAAAATGAAATTTGTTATTTGACATTTATGACCCTATTTCTAAGAGAAGTTACCATTCATTATTGAGGGTATTTTTGAACCACATTTTTTTTAGGTTCAAACTTTAAAGAGGGGAATCTTCTAATATATAGTATAGATAATTAAAATTTTCATTTTTTTATGTTAAAATTTATTTTAAAAAGGAAAAAAATATTTTGTATTTTTTTAATGTCTTTTAGAATTAAAAATATTGGAAAAGAAAAAGAAAAAAAAAAGAATTTTATTTATGCCGTTAAAAAAATGATAAAATTGAGTGTGTGGCTTTAAATTAAATTAATTTTAATATCATCAACCTTTTAGGTGATCATATATGATATAATTTGGATTATGACTATAGAATTGACAATAACACGTATGTTTTGTTTATTTGATTTGCAAGTATACAAATTACAAATTACTTTAAAAATGAGTTTGGGATTGATCCTCCCTCCAAACACAATAGTTATTAGTAATTTATATTGTTATTTTTTAAGTAGGTACAACTTCTATTATTATAAAACATATTTAATTTATAATTGAGTATTAAAATCCAAAGATATATTAAAAAATTACAAAAAAAATAAAGCATTCATTCCCCTTCTTTATCTTGCATCTTTAGTATCAATATAGCCAAATTCTTATCAATAAAAAAGAAAGTACTTGCATGAAATGCGTCTTGTTGCCTTTGGCTAATTTAATTGGCAAAACTTAAGTACAGTACTTAGGTGCTGTTCTATAAATTCTCCTTTTAAAATTCTATCATGTAGATTTTTTCTCATGAGATGGAAGTATATTTTTTAATTAAGTAATTACATGACTGAATTTTAAGAGGAGAATCTAATGAATAGCACATAAGTACTATACCTAAGTTTTGTCCAATTTAACTTGTAGAAGGTTCATATAAAAACAACACCGTGTCTTAAGTTTGTCGGAGACTTCTTAAAAAAACAAAAAATAAAGTTCGCCGGAGATTCATATATATTCTGTATTCAATACTAATATCTGTCTCAAACTACTGCTAAGTTCAAAAGAAAATATCGACAAATAGAAGTTGGCCATCTAGCTTTTGCCTTTATCTATCAAACAGTGAGAGTTAATAGTTTTTTTTCCCCTCTCTTTGAAGTTTGAACTAACAGTGCATCAAATGCGAACTAGTTTCTTTGATATTTAGATTCATATCTGCATTCATCCAACAAAGTTGGATTGGGTGTGAGAACTTTAACTTGAAATAGTGAAAATAAAGAAGCAAAGTTACCCGAATTTATGAGACTCGATAGACAGAAAAGTGTCAATTTTTCAATCAATGTTGGGTTGGAATGGAAGAGAAAGTACCTAACAAGAGCGCCAAGGTTGTTAGGAAATGACAAGCACGCACCAATTCCGCATTCAACGCCCATTTATTTAGCTATATGCTTAATTGGTACTGTGTTTGTCAACACACTTTGAACTTTGAAGAAGTTCTGGGAATTTTTTTAACCAAACGAGGAATTTAGCTTGCACGTGCGTACGTACACATGCTTTTCATGATTCTTTATACATCTTATGGCTCTATGATGCTGCTCAGCTTGGTAGTTCATCTATAAAATACAACAATTACACTCAGGTTTAAAAAAAAAAAAAAAATCTGAGTAGTTACTCTCGTTGACTGTGAGTCTGTGACTGCTAATAATTATAGAAATTGAAACCCTAGAAAATTCTTTATCCCCAATCTAAATCAATACATACTACAGTTCAAGAAAACTATGAATGCATCAATACATCTCCATAACACTCAAGCTAAGACTTATATTTCATTTGAGAAAGAGAGAACATTACTTGATTTTAATTATTTATCATTAAGGAGAGATTGAGATAGACCCGATAGTTGTTTAGGGAGATAGTGCAAGAAACGAAAAAGATTAATGTGTTTCTATAGTTTGTATAAAAGTTATGTGAAATAGTGAATTTTTATTGGATTTGTTTGTAAATTTGGATGTGAAATACTGTTAGGCATGTGAGTGGTAGATTTTTGTGTGAAATTGGAATTGAAAGTGTTTCACGAACATGCTTAATCCTACATTGATTCAGACCCTAATTATAATTTTTCATTAATCTTCTTTTATTTGTATCATAGATAAGATTATTGTGACAAATATAATGTGTAAGTTTTACAAAAGTATGATGAATTTGGTTAAGAGGATATTTGCAGTTGTGTTGAGATTTTTATTTTTTAATCTTGCGCACTTAGTCTAACATCCACGTATCAATGATTCAATATACATAAAAAGAAAAGGTCAAGAATTTATGATTTCATATTCAAACTCCTGTTATTATGCCATCATTAAGTTTCTACTTTTAACCATGATATCTTTTTGGTATTTGATTGCTAAAGCAACCATGATATCGTTTTGTTGGGTTGTTTTCTCGCACCCAATAATGGGCCATTAAAATGTCATCCTTCTGTTCGGAATACCATTGTAGGCCATAAACTAGCTGGTATAGTCCCCCACCCACACCCTCTCAAAAAATAAAAGTTACACACCGTAAAGGAGGAGTGTTCACCAAACCGCAAAAATCGTATCAATATCATTCGCAAATGGTATAATCGCCTCATATGGTGCAGTGCGGTTTGATATTTTATAATAAGAAAACTGCACAAATCGCACTGCACCACACCCTCTCTATATATTAACATATTTATTTATTTTTAATATTAAATATATTATTAATAGTTTTATAACCCTAGTTTTCAAAAAAAAAAAAAAAAGTTCTATAACACTAGTAAGTGTTTGACTAGGAAAGCTAGCCCAAAATAGTTTAAAACTTGGCTCAAAACAAAGGGAAAAAATTAGTTTTGGGCTGGGTAGAAAAAACCTAAAATTTGAAAAATATACTGACTTCAAGCCATTCAAACTCTATCTTATACACTGCACTGAACATGTGACCACAAAAATAAGGTACAATACAATTATAATTTTGGCTAAAGTTTAAATTACACTGCACCACGCTACAGCTCACCGCAAATATAACCGTGCTATTATAATTTTAGTTTAATTGCTCAGCAAAATGTAGTACTAACAATGGCACTGCACCGCAAAATTGCTTTTGACACAATTTCAGTTGCAATATATAAGTACGAGACACACAGCACGATTTCAGCTGTAGCGTACACAGAAGTACATAAGTCATTATGTACAACAATAATTAGTGTTTGAATAACTCGTTCAAAAAATTTTCCGTTTGTGCTGCACAGTAAAAGGATAAAACTACAGTGCAGCAATTCTACACTTTCTGGGTAATAGGCAATTGTTATGAAGCAACCTCCAATCTCCGTAGGTGGAATTATTTAGACTTAAAGTGTGTAGGGTCGAGGACTCTGGGCCAGGCGGCCAGACTTCTAAGATAATGGAGTTCACGGACATTATTGTTCAGAAGATATTATAGTTCAATACTTCCATGTACATTGTCGTTACTTGTTATATCCCCATCATATTTATGTATGTAAATTCTCTCTCCACTTCTCCCTGTGTGATGTGGCTCTTATTACTTTTTTTTTTTAAACATGTTACTACCTAGATTTATGGTCGTATAATGTCAATTTTTTAAGAAAAAAAAAAATTGAATGAGTGAGTTTTCAAAGAAAAGAATTGCTTAGGGAAAAAATGATAAAAGAATCAATCTTTCAATTATTTTCAAGGTAAATATCCGGTCCTTACTCCTTGGTGAGGGAGAGATGGTTTAATTTTGTAAGAGATATCAAGATTCAAGACTCATATCTCTCTTATATTATTAGTCAATTTTTATTGTATTATTATCACAGTAAAAGTTCATTTTGCAAAGTGTCTTCTACTACAACTTATAGTGCAAGTAATCCTACATATCCTAACTATAATAAAAGTATGTAATCTAAGGTTAATTGAGTGTTATCCTAGTCTCATCAACCATATAATTTTCAATTAGTTTACTATAACATAAAGTTCAATAATATAAATTTATAGGGATTTAAAGTTTTTGTTGTATATATAGGCGGTGAAAATAAAAATAAATTAATCCTTGTAAGATGATACATGTATTATTAGAGAGTTTTTAATAAAGTCACTTGTCATTTAATAAGAGATTTACGTTTGAATTTTGTTTATACAAAAAATTAATTGATGTCTTAAATAAGTGATAAATATCAATTACCTTGAAGTTGACAGCATAATTTCATATCTAACGTGTACATAATAAATAATTAAAATACAAAAAAGACCCTTTGCGGTCACATTGGCCCAACTGATAGCTACCTATCGCTCTTTCGCCACATGTGAAGTCAAGTCAAAGATTTACTTTCTTGTAATTTTTATTTTTATTTTTTGCATTTTTGGGGGAAGAGTGGGCTGGGTATCAAATTATCAATCATGCTAGAAATTGGTTCAGCTTTTGTTGTAATTTATTTTGACATCCACTAATCAAATTTTAGGTGGGATTTCTCATTCATGTGTGATGATTCTACGTCGAATTTCTCATTTTGACATCCTCTTCTTCTTACTTTCTTTTTTCTTTTTCATTTCCTCTTTCTCCTGCACGCTACCGCCCTTTCTTCTTCTTCTCTTTAATTTTTTTTCTCTCTCTCTTGCACACTGTCTTCCTTCTCTTCTTCTTCTTTTTATTTTTATTTTTTTGGTTAATATCCTAGTTGATGGGTTTCTCTTGTTTTTCCTTTTTCTTTTTTCTGGGTTGGATGACCAGTGATCTAGTTGGATAGAATAGAAATTTGGCTTTTCTTTTGTCTGGTTTTTATGGGTTTTTTCTTTTCTCTTGTCTCAACTAAAAAAATAGCAATTTGGCTTTGATTCAGTTGGGTTTGCATTGTTCAGTGAATTGTTCAAGCTAGCTTGGACTTGCAAAGGAGAGAGATGGAACAAAGATGAGAGATAGAATAAATAGGAGGCTTTGGATTTATGATTTTCATAACTCATAACTCTGTTTCCATAACTTCTAACTCAAAAATGGTAGGACCCATGACTCAAAAGCTTGTTTGAATTTTGTTATCAGTTGTTTCTAGTTTTTGTTTCCATCACTCAATTCTCTGATTTTTGAGTGATGCGTTATGGAAACTAAAAACAAATTTTAGGTGTTTTCAATTTCTATAACTCTATTTCTAATGGCATATTTGTAATTAAACCTAGAACTTTTAATCTTTTAGCCGCAATGTTGGACTTTTTTTTTATATTTTTTTATTATTATTTTTAAAATTACGCTGTTCGTCGCAAAGTTTGACTTTTCTGTTTTTTTTTTTTTTGAAATAAAATAACTAAATGATGAGTGCGTTTGGGTGGGTTTAGAAAAATTGGGATATTTTAAGCGATAAGTGATGAGTAATTAGTAATGAGTAGGGGTGTCCATCAGAACCCGGAAACCGACCCACCCGCCCAAACCGCTCGGGCCGACCCGAAAACCGGCTGACCCGACGCCGGTGACGGTCGGAGACGGATCTCCGCGACCAAAAACCGATCTAGGCGGGTCGGATGGCGGGTTTTCTTCTGCAAAACCCGATATACCCGATCCGACCGCTGAAACGGAAGAAAGAACGCCGGTTTTACCCAAATCCGTTCATATTCATCGATTTTCCGGTGAGAAGTTTGATAATTTTTGGTTAGATTCGGTGAAGATCTTGGTTTTATTGCTTAGATCCGGCAGCGAGATGAAGATTTTGCTCGATTTTTACTTAGATCCGGCTTGATGTGGTGCTTTTGCTTCGATTTTGCTCCAATCTGGGCTTGATTTTTGCTTCAAATCTTGCTTGATGTGGTGCTTTTGCTCAAATCTGGGCTTGATATAGTGCTTTTTGCTTCAATTTTTGCTTAGATCTTGTGATTTTCTCTGAAATCTGGGTTTGTGTGGTGGGTTTTAAGCTTCAATTCGGCGAAGGTTCGATGGTTTACCTCAGTACCGAGGCCGACCGACCCGACCGCCGTCCACCGGAGACCAATCCGATTTGACCTAAGGTCGTCGGCTGTCGACGGCGGGTCGTTCTATCGTCCACCCGATGTAAGCGGGTCGGTTCCGGGTTGGGCATAAACCCAACCCGGACCAACCCGTGGACACCCCTAGTAATGAGTGACGAAAATTGAGTGAAGAGTGATGAAAAAGAAAAAACCAAACAGGGCCTAAATAACTACATTTTACTGTTTATGTAAGAAAATTTACACTTTCTCTCAAAAATACTTACACATACTTAAGACACAATTATTTTTTTTTAAAATGTTATTAGAAATATGGTACCAAACACATGTTTTGTATTACGAATACTTTAAACACGTGTTTTCACAACATTTTTTAAATCACAGTTCTCACATTATTTTAAACAATAATACTTAAAATCTGCTACTAAATAGGCCATAAATGTCAAGTTTGAATACTTTTTCTACAAGTATTATCTAGAAATACGATCTGGTATAGTTAATGTAGATCTCTTGAATCCGTAACGTTGTAATTTTTTTTAATTATTGAAAGTGCATGGGATCAACTTTTTCATTAACAACGAATCTACATCCTGATTTCAAAAATACAAAATGGAAATGAATGATTGCTAAGTAGGCAATACTACAAAAAGTGCAATCACATCAAGAAACTTTTATTAAAGTGAAAATTTTGCACGCATAATTCTATCATTTCAGTTTGTTTAACATATACTTTTCCCAAGCACTATGCTCTTTGGTCTTGCTAAAGTTATCCATAATGCTGAAGTGAGTTGGACAGAATCATGATGGAATCTCTAGATTAACTATATGATTATTGAAATGATATGGACCACTATTGGTCTCCCATGCCTAACCCAATACATTGTAGCAGTAGGGCCAAGCACCTCTAAAGCCCGAGTACTGGATCAAAGTTCAAACTGAGTAAAAGATGCTCGAAAGTAACAGTTACCACACTCAACTTATCGTTAAAAAAAAAAAAAAAAATTCATTATCAAGTTATTAAGAAAAATCTCACTATCAACACTATTTTATCGAATAAATTATTAGAGTACGAGCTTTAAATGTTTTATAAATAAAAATCTATTTTTGACATATTAAAAAGTTACTTTATTTAAAAAATTGCTTCGGGGCATGTCACTTTTTGCACTAAGTGAATGTTATGATTTTTATTGAAATTGAATTTTGTGCCTTACAAAGAAATTTTATAAAAATATTGATTTTTTTTTTTTGGGGTAAAATTTCCACAAAATTCAACAAGAGGCCTACCCTGACATTCATTAGTCCAAAGACTCCAAACGAATTTTTAACTCCCTGTATTAGTATGGGCCTTATTGGCCTAGCCTTCGTGGGTTTTGGGCCTCCCGTATGAGGAGCAAAAAACTCATCGGACCGTTTGGTCCACGGACACCAGCCTTCAGTATGGGCCAAGAGACTCACTCAATGGGCCATCTGCCTTAAGGGCATTTCTTCACTTGGGCTTTGGGTTTTTCAAACTATGGGCTCACAAAATGGTCCTGAAACACAGGTATTAATATTTATACTTCCCCTCTATTGAGTATTGACAAAATGACACTTATCCTCAAGCCTGAAGGAAAAACGCTCTTCTTCATTTGAAGTTTGAAAAAAACAGCACTCCCCTCCATTCCCTTAATAATAATAAGAAAACTTTAAAAATATTTGCTTCACAAAATTTTAACCATGGTTGGTGAAAACATAATTGATAGATTTACAACAACTTCTACACAAGCATAGACAAAAAAGGTATGCTTCTTCTGTACATATTTTTTTGCACATTTTATTTTCATCACCCTTCTTCAGATTTCAATATCGGTGGGTTTCAAGTATTGAGGGGACATACAATTATTGCTTTTCTAAATTTCAATTTTTAGTTTACAATTTCAAAGCATTATTTGGAAAGTTGTAGTTAAGTCTCTGGAAAAAAAAATGTTAATGAAAGATGTTTTTGGCAAAGAATCAAGAAATTTTTTTTAATAAAAATATGTAGGCATTTTCTAGAAACTGTGATGGAATTTAACCAAGTGGCAGGTCAGTCCAAAATTTGTTTAATGTCAAGTTAATGTTTTAGTAAAAAAAAAAAAAAAAAAAAAATTTGTAATTATCCCTTATATTTTGTGACCCACTATTTTGCAGAACACATTAAGTTCTGGTACTTAGAGCATTCACACCAAAAGTGTGAAAATTGCTTAAAAACCTATTTTTGCAACAAAACCACCAAAAAATCCACTCCATCAATGTTGTCAAACTTAAATTGTGAATTCCAGTTAACTTAACTGGTAAAGTCTCTAATGGTTTAATAAAAGACTGGGGTTCAATCCTGGCCTACATAAAAAACTGATTGATATCTTGGTCTGATGATAAAGAGCTATTAATAAGAGCGGACGCTGTAGATTGAAACTCTCTATGAAAAAAACCTAAATTTATTTGGTAACTTGCTACAGTATGTTGCTACTATTTGCTACCAATAAAAAACTATTTTTTCTTTCCTTCTCACTTTATTAAATTAGTTTCTCCTCTCTCTCTCTCTCTCTCTCTCTCTCTCTCTCTCTCTCTCTCTCTCTCTCTCTCTCTCTCTCTCTCTCTCTCTCTCTTCTTATGCTTATCAAAAAAGGTACGTGCTTTCATTCTCTCTCTCAAGTGGTGGCTAGTGGTGGTCGGGGTGGGTGCGTTAAAATCAGGCTGGGGTTGAGATCAGGGTGGGGTCGGTTGAGATTTGACTGGGGTGGGTTAAGGTTGGGGTGGCTGGGATTGAGGTCGGGTTAGGGTGTTTTTTTTTTTTTTTTTTTTTTTTTTTTTTTTTTTTTTCGTTTTTCGATTGTTGGTGGTGATGAGGTTATGGGTTTGGGTTTGGGTTTGGGTTTTTGATTTGGTTATAATTTTGGTGGGTTGTTTTTGTTTTTCTAGTTGTTGGTGGTTAATGATGATGAGATTGTGGGTTTGAGTTTATGATTTGGTAGTGATTTTGATGGGTTTTTTTTTTTTTCCCCGGTTTTCGGTGGTGATGAGGTTGTGGGTTTGGGTTTGTGATTTGGTTGTGATTTTGGTGGGTTGTTTTTCTTTTCTTTTTTTTCTTGGGTGTGGGTGTGAGTTTTCTTGGATTGAAAACAAAGTGGTAGGGTTGCTTTTGAGAGAGAGAGAGAGAGAGAGAGAGAGAGAGAGAGAGAGAGAGAGAGAGAGAGAGAGAGAGAGAGAGAGAGAGAGAGAGAGAGAGAGAGAGAGAGAGTAAAAAAAAAACATTTAAATAAATTGGTAAAAAAAATAGAATTTTTAATATTCGTATATTGTAAAGTGAGTTGTTAAAATAGATAAAATAGTATTTTAAGTTGTTGAAAGCAAAAAATTTTAACATTCTTGCTGTGAATACTCTAATTATACTTTTCTTTCTTAGAAATGGACAATTCTTAGGTAGTCTCGGAGTAGTGTTTCGAACTCTCACAAAAGAGACGGAGCCAATACCTTCTGTGAGAGCTTGGAGCATTGTTTCAACGCTATCTACGTTTTCTTTTGTGAGAGTTTAGAGCACTGATCTGGGGCTAGTTAAATTTTCCCCTGTAGAAAGAAGGATCACCAGGCAAGTGTCGGAGGGGGTTTTCCACCTCATCAAAATCATCCGATCTCTTGGCATGTGGAAAATCTGTCACCGAATGGTTCTCCCGGTTGCTCAAGGGATGAACCAAGGGGTCCACTAATGTTTAACATCGAATGTGGTGAATCTATTTATTTCTTTATTGATAAACACGTGATGAATCTAACATTAAGGAGGCTTTGTGCTGAACCTTACCTAAATCAAACGTTCATTTTATATAATCAACACCTGCAGGTAGAGACAAAAAAAAGTACTTGTGATGCATGCCATTGTGACAGGAGTGCAGTAAGGACAAAGCTGTATGGAGAATTGGTGAATGTTTAGACATCTTGCCTATAACCTGATTTTTAATTATTTCATGTTCCATAGCTTAACTAGTTTTTGTTGGTGTTTTAACTAAGACATTCACATGAATATTGCATTTATATATATTATTTATTTCAAAGACCACCGCCCAAAAA
Organism: Lithocarpus polystachyus; assembly: GCA_033629205.1. Classification (NCBI taxonomy): domain Eukaryota; kingdom Viridiplantae; phylum Streptophyta; class Magnoliopsida; order Fagales; family Fagaceae; genus Lithocarpus; species Lithocarpus polystachyus. The sequence continues at coordinate 43,349,574 of CM066172.1, forward strand.
CACTGCCAAAAGCACAAAACCATAAAACCAAGAGAAATACACACACACAAGTTTTGTCAACAAATTTGACACTTTTTAATATAACAAATTGTTGGTAATAAATCAAACAGTGCATATGAGAACCAAGGAATGCTTGCTACATAGAGGTGGGTTTCAGTTGTGTGGATTTTTGTTTTGATATTTTTGTGGGTTGCTGTGTATGATGGTGGTAGGATGGTTTGCTGCCGTGGTGGTGCCTCTGGTGGGTTTCCTGGTAGGTGGTTGTTGGTTGCTGATTCGGGTATGATTCTCTCTATGGTTTTGATTCTCACCGTGAATGTGGCTGTAGTGTTTGGTGGGTTTTTTAGCGGCGGTTTTGTGGGTTTTGTGGGTGGAGGTGGTGGTGGATTTTATGGGTTTTGTTTTTGGTGGTGGTGGTGGTGGTGATGGGTGGTTAAAATAGAGAGACAGTATGACAATGATAGCCAAAGTGATGGGAGAAGTGAGAGAGAGTAATTGGATTATATTATTTTATTAGGTAGTATATATTATTTTAATGTGTAATATGGTAAAATAAAAATTGAGAGTATTGTAAAATGATATAGTATAATTAATAAAATAAGTATTTAAGATGGTAAATAAGATGAGATTGAAATTTCAGCAGCAAGTGTGAATTTTATTTGAAAAAATTAACAAAAAAGCAAGTGTGAATTTTTTATGTTTACTTTAAAACGAATCTCAACTAACCCCATAAAAATGAGAAAATTAAGGACCTGACAGACTTTGGGAGATCACTTCGTATATCAATCATAGTGTTCATAGACGTGCTTTTATATAGTTTAAGCGGACGGATTGTGTTATGTGACTTTGTGATCAATGGGGAAATTCATCAAACACAACAAAGGCTACCAAATTCCCACAACTTCAATAACAAATCCTTGCTTAACAAATAATTACAAATACGTGTTAAAAGTAGTAAAGTACCACGTAGAAACTAGACAAAACTATTACAACTTTACAAACGGAGTGCCTACAATTCTGACGAGAGAAAAGCAAAAATTATCAACTTAATAATATGTGGTTATCTCAAGCACAAGAGGACTCAATTATTTGCATCACAACAAAACAAACAAGCATAATAATGATAATTTGACTTAATCTTGCTTTCTTGATCCGTCATATGACCTCAATTCTCCAATCAAAACACCCAAATCAGTGTAAGATGAGCCCCCTTCTTCAACAGCCCTCTTTGCCATTTCCCCTAGTGCCTTCGCTCTGCCTCTTCTTTCCTCAGCTTTCTCACCCACCATTACCTCCTTCACTGCCTTCTCTAAAGCTTCTTTTTTGATATAATCTCCCACCAATTTAATCCATTGCTGAGCACCAACTCCAACCCCAATCTTCAACACATCAGTTATCAACTTCTCATTGTAGAACTGCTCAGCAAAAATAGGCCATGTTACCATTGGCAACCCAGCATTGATTCCTTCAAGAGCTGAGTTCCAACCACAGTGTGTCACAAACCCACCAACTGATTCATGTTCAAGAATCAAAACCTGGGGTGCCCACCCTCTGATTATTAGTCCTTTACCTTCCATTCTTTTCTCATACCCTTCAGGCAACCAATCTTCCTTATCTCCTTCTTGCTCACCATCATTCTTGTCCTTCCTCACAACCCAAATGAATTCCTGCCCAGATCCCTCAAGGCCTAATGCAATCTCGTGTAACTGAGAAGCCGGGAATCTTGAATTTGTACCAAAACATACATAAACAACTGAATTGGGTTTCTTGGAATTAAGCCATTTCAAGCACTCATGTTCATCAATGGAGGACTCTGTTCCTCTCTGTGCTTTCTCTTCAACATTCCTATTACAAAGCGAAACTGGGCCCATATGCCAGGCTTTCCTTCCAATAACATTCCTGTAGTGATCAACATAAGCAGGCTCAAGCTCGTAAAAGCTATTAACAAGCATGCCAAAGCTTCGTTTTTCGGTTTCTTTAGCACTATCCATCATCCTTGTAAAGTCATTCTCCAAACCCAATCGTGTATGATCCGCAAGTTGCAAACTTGTCAACTTGATCTCGTCTGGTAATCCAGGCAACACAAAGGGTTCCGTGTCGGATTTGACAGTTTTGTGGGGCATGTACTGTTCTACACAGTGCATAGCACACATAGAAAAGAAGCTAGTTCCATGGAAAATCAACCTCGGGATTCCATACTTTGATGCTATATCTGTTGCCCAAGGAAAGAACATATCAGCAACAAGTCCATGTGGGTGTAGTTCTTGTAAAAGATCATCTAGAGGCTGTTGTAGCAAGGATGTGGCGGCGAAGAATTTGCGGTGAACTTGTAGGTCGGTGACAAGATCGAGATTTTCGAAACCTTCAGGTAGGCCAACCTCTTTGGCAGGAAAGTGAACGATTTTGAGGCTGATTTTGGTAGAAGAGTTTTGGATTTTGTCTAAGGTTTTGGTAAAGAGAGGTGCGTTTTTAGGGGTGGTGATTATGGTGGTTTTGACACCTCTGGCTGAGAAGAGCCTGGCTATGTCTAAGGTTGGTAACATATGGCCAAGTGCCATTAGAGGGAAGAATAGGACATGAAGCTGATCAGATTCACTGTTCATGGTTGTTCTTGTTAGATGTTAGAACAAAATTGGAGTAGATTTCAAGGAGAAACTAGAAGCTTTGGTTTGAAAAAGAATGATAAAGCTTTCACCAAAAATTTTAAAAAGAGCCAAGGATAAAGCAGAGAGTTGGCAGATAATAAAGAAAGCACATAGTGGAGTATAGGGAGCTTGGCCCACTTTTACTTGGCAGCGAAGAAAAGCATCAGAGCCTTCTTTGAAATGCCCTTCTCTCAATTGTCAAGAATTTAAAGATTGTTGACATATTGTCTCGTGTATCCTTTATTTACTACATGTGAAAAAAAGAAAAAAAAAATTTGTATGTTAATTTTAACATCCAAAAATAACTAGTTGAGTTTCTGCACAACTTATTATTAGTTTTTTCTAATATTTCGATAATTTTGTACTTCAACTGATTGGTATCTCAGTTTTCAATAAAAATATTTAAGATTCAAATCCTCACCTCCAACTATCGATATAAAAAAAAAGATATTTCAATAAATTTTATGGTAAAGAATTGTAATATTTAGTTATTTTATATATAGACAAAATAGGAATACACTAAGAGTAGTATAGTGATTTGATTATACTATATATATATATTTACAAATTAAAAATTACATGATATAGTAGCTAATATAAATAGGCATGTTTCATGTCTACTAAAAAATGTATATATCTTTCATTTTTTTTTTTTACATTCTTGATTGTGTTACTAAAATTTTTTTCCCTTTTTTGTTGGACGTGGTTTCAATTGTTGCAAAAATAACTAAATTTGAGTAAAAATGCCATATTTCAAATCAATATTTTCTCACATAAAAAAAAAACCCTATTATTTCTCATATAAATTTTAGATAAATGATATTAAAATTTCATTATGCTAAAAATAATTAATATAACGAAACAAACATATTTATTATATAAGTAATTTTGCTAATTACATAGAATACATACTACCGTGTTAGTTCCACACAAACACATGTGTGCGCGCGCACACACAAAGGAGTTAGAAAACTTAAAGGATTAATATTAATTTTAGTGAATTCACAAATATTAAATTTTTTTATGACTTTTGTGACAATTGTTGTCAAAAAAATTAAATATAAGTAAGAATGTCATATTCTAAATTTTTTATTATTATTCCAACTAAAAATTATTTTTTATATAACGTTTATAAAAATAATTTTAAAAATTCATTTAAATATAAATAATTAATGCACAACAATAGATAATTAATATTTGCATTTAATCTACTAGCTAATTCAAACTAATACTTTAATATAAATGCAAACTTTGTTGAAGTAGAAAACTAAATAAAGCGAACTTCACAAAATGCACCACATGGCACAACCTCATACTCTCCAACATAAGGTTTCTATATATATATATATATATATATATATATATATATTGCTTAAAACTAAGACAAAAAGCTAAAAAAAAAATTTATTACTTCTTACCAAACATACTCTAGAACTCACCATTTTTTGGATTCACTAGAAACTAAATCTCAATAAGAAACTAGTTTAGAAATTTCAAACGATTAATATAAGCTTAATGGGGTGAAAAACAATGTACATTGAAGAGGGTAAAGTTTGATATGACATATGGATCTTAGTTGAGATGACGGGTCGAAATATATATACCTGATGAGGACGGGTCCAAAGTGTACGGGCATAGTGTGGACAGGTTCGAGGCACACTTGTCATCAGTTTATAAATAGAAATAACTTGCATCTCACGCATAGTTAGGGTATGTAGAATCCCAATGGATATAGAATCCAAATGTAAAGAGGATTTCGCGATATTTGCCAAATTAATGACAGTCCTATAAGGAAAAGACTTCGAATATAAGATAAGAAGGTCGGTTCTATACTACTATAAAAACCCAAAGGCTCTCACAAGTTAAGGTACGCATAATTTTCCCAACTCTGGCACTTTAGGGTTGTGAGTATCTTCTGACTTAACCTTCGGAGGGTCTTTGGCCGGTACCACACCGGTACTGTAATATCCCGAAAAAAAAAAAGATTAAAAGGAAGGGTATTTAAGTAAATATCTTGTGGGGTCAATTTTATAATTTATAATTATAAAGATTTTTTAGAAAATAAGGTTGAAACCCTAACTATATATATAAGCATATTAAGTCAATATATTTGGAGAGATATTTTGAGAGAGGAGACTACTCAAAGGATTGAAGCAGAGAAAATTTGACTATACTATTGAGGTAAGAACCTAAAATCTCTTCTTATCAAATTTAAGCTTTATTTTAAAATTAAAGTATATTTTCTTTTGTGATGACTTCGACGAACTGTAAGACTTTTTAGACATGTCCGTAAGGGTCACTTTCTGCACAATTTTGTTGCTTAAGGAACTGCGCCCGTAGTAATGGAACTGGAGAAAAAAAGAAAAAAAAAAAGAAAAAGAAAAGAAGAAGACAAAAGGTCAAGTGTGCATAAGTTTAGGTGAGGTCTGACAAGTTACTAAAAAAAAAAAAAAGTGTGAAGAAGAATAAGGCTAGCTGTACACGTCCTTGTCTTCCTAGTGAGACATAGGACTAGGTCCTATAGTATAGAGCAGTGGAGTTAATTCCGTACCGTACCGGCCGGTACGGCCGGAATTTATCGTACCGGCAAGTGAGCCGGTACAAAAACACCTATGATTCGTACCGCTTAAAATACCGGTCCTTACCGGACTATACCGGACGTACCGCCAAATACCGGACATCTCGGCCGGAAAATGGAAACCGGGCGGTACTAAAAACTGGAAGAAAATGGAAAAAGCTAGCAGTAGAAAGCTCAAAATGACGTCCTCACTGTTGTTGTCGGCCACTCCCCTAGCCTCCTTCTTCTTCTTCTTCTTCTTCTTCTTCAGTTTTGGCCGGACTGGACCTCTCTTCTTGTGCCTTCTGTTTTAGTTGTGTGTGTGTGTGTCTCTTCTTCAGTTTTGGCCGGACTGGATTTCTCTTATTGTGCCTTTCGTTTTAGTTGTGCGTGTGTGTGGCTCTTGTTTTATTGTTTTGTGTGAGTTTTAGATTTGTGTGTGTGGCTCTTGTTTTGTTTAATTGATTTGTGTGAGGTCTGAGTCTTCTGACAGCCCACGTGAACTCTAATGAGTTCAAATTTCAAACAAAACTTTTTTTTTTTTTTTTTCAAACATTGACTTTTGGGCTGGCTACCAATCTAATAGTTTTTTTTTAATAATTAATATCACCTTTTTATGTTTTTATTATTATTACAATACAGTATGTTAGGTTATATTAATGGATTGATATTTGAGCAAGAAATAATTATATTAAAAATAAATAATTAATTTAGAGAAATATGTTATTATAAATTTAAGGATTTTTATATAGATTTATAAAAAATTCTAAATAAATAATAAGTATGTCTATATATATATATATATAATAATAATTGCGATAAATCCGAAACGGTACACCGGTATTGATCGGTACTCGAAATATATCGTACCACTGGTCAAACCGGTACAGCTTCCGGTACGGTATTGACTTCCTTGGTATAGAGTGGCAGAATATATATATATATATATATATATATATATATAATTATATTTATATATATATATATATATATATATAAAGAAATATATTATGATATGAAGAAATTTTGGTGCGAGATAACAGTAGATAGCTATTGAATATTTTTAGCAGTCTTTTTATCTAGCTGGGTACCATTATAAGTCCTGAAATTATTTGATTATTGAGTAAGAATATTTGAAAATTGTTCTAGGTGATATCTAAAGATTTTAGAGGAATTGTTAAGGAAAAAGTTTCTTTTGGTATGACTTTTGGAGGTAAGTAACCTTATCCTAATTGGTTTTATTTTGCGTATTTTAATTACTGAAATTGTTTATAGTTATTACAATTTTATTTCTATTGTACTACTGATTTCAAGTAAAGAATTATTACAAATATATCTGATTACTGAATATATGATGTAATTTATGTAATTGCTTTTAGCTATACTGATTCAAAGTAAAGGGTAAAGAATTCTCACAAATACATGTGAGTTTTGAATATAAGGTTATTTTATTTAATTGTTTTATAGCTATAATGATTTAAAGTAAATAATATAGAAATATCACAAATAGATTTGAATATTGAAGATATGATTATATAAATGTGTTTGAATAAGATATTTTTGTTAGAAACTATGATTTTATATATATGATTATGAACAATTTGACAATGAATTTATTCTGATACCCAGCCAATGGGGGTTATTCATTGGTATTCTGATACCCAAACCAATGGGGGTTATTCATTGGTACTCTGATACTCTGATACCCAAACCAATGGGGGTTATACATTGGTACTCTGATACCCAGCCAATGGGGGTTATTCATTGGTATTTTGATACCCAAACCAATGGGGGTGATTCATTGGTACACTGATACCCAGCCAATGGAGGTTATTCATTGGTACTCTGATGCTCAATCACGGGGATATAGCGTGACCATAGTCATAAGATTGTTAAAAATATGAATTACGTTTGAATATTTGAACTACTTTGAATCTTTAAAACTACATATGTGATTTTGGAAATGTTTGAGCATTTGAGCTATTTTGAGTCATTAAAACTGCTATTGTATTTTTTGGAACATATTGTAAGTTATAACTTTGATATATAAAAAAATCTGAATACTTTCTAAACCATCTATGATATATTTGTCAGATTAAAGTATATGGTCTATTTGCAACTTGTTATTTTTAAGACTATGAAAATTCTTTAGTTATTTTTTTTGAAAACCCATAATATATTACAACCTTTGAAGACTTTTATTACATTTTATTACTTTACAGATTTATTGCTTGATAGAACTTATTAAGACTTTGGTTATTTATTGAGTTGTCAACTCACCCCCCTTTTTCCCCCCCTAGTTTCAGATTGTGAAGAATATCAAGTTTTGGGAGTTTTGATGTTGTGTTGTGAGCAGAAAAAGAAGCTTTGTGATACTGGGATTGGATGGTCTTCTAATAGTTTTATATTTATTGGCCAATTGGCATTATGTATATGAGGTTTGCAATTTATTCCTATTAGATTATTAAAGAGCTATTCATAAAAAATTTGTTGAGGTATTTTAGATTTATTTGATTTAATTTTTTAGGATAAATTTTAGTTGCTAAGAAGGCCTTGCACACTTGTAAGTGCTTGTTTTATAAGTGTGCGGCAGTTGTCACGTGCCTATCTTTATACTTGGGTTCGGGGCGTGACAGGTACCCTCTTAAGGTGTTCTTTGTTTCTTGTTCTGCAGGTTACTTTGAGTACGTGAAAGAATCTTGTAGCTTACTGGTGATATTTTGAGCATCATCATACATGACCATTATTTTATGTTAGGTGAGATCTAATGACTAATGAGGAATGTTAACTAGTTTTAAATGTGATTTGTTATTATATATATATTAATAGGCAAACTAGAGAGAAAATCTAATTAGATTTCAAATTAGAATTCAATTAGAGTTTAATTTTGCACCACGTTTCCTATCTAATTTAAGTTTTTAAATTTTTGTGCTAAGTGAGTTAATTCAGTATAGAAAACGAGGAATCCAATATAAATAAACCATAAAAAATAATCATATATCTAACTATTTTTTTATATATATATATATATAAAATTATAGGAAAAGAGGGTTTGAATGATTTATGAGCCATTTTTTTGTGTAACTAAAAATAATTTAAATTTATAAGTTATTTATATAATATACTATGACTATGTATGGTCCATTACTAATTAGGTAATCTATATATATATATATATATATATATATATATATATATATTAAAACAAAGCTTAGAGAAAAATCTATTAGAATCAAAATTAGATTTTGCTTTTGTTAGCTTTCCATAAAAATTAAATTGTTTAGATTTTTGCTATTATTTTTTCTCTAAACTAATGAGCATATATTTTTTTTAAAACTGTTTCTATTTAGATATTTTGTATACAAAAATCTTGAACTTGAAAATTTGTAATTGAGCTAAACAATTCTATGCACTTATCCCCATTCAATTTAGGAGATATTATTGGACTAATCTATTCTTTTTATTTTGTGTTGTACTTAGATAATTTCACGTATAGTGATTGTAAATTGATAGTGTATATATAGTATCCAATAGAGATTTTCAAAATTATATACATAATAGCAATGTAAGGAGAAACTTTTTGTTGAGAATAATGTAATAAGAAACTTGGTGTAACTAATATCATGAAAATTGCAAGGAAAAACCATTTTAGTACATCTTAATGTCCTGGTTGAATTAATGTCCTATATGTTTAATAATCCAAACTAACATCAATAGCATTACTTCAATTTATCATTTTCGTGCTTAAGAACCGATTACATACTAGTTAAATGTTAGACAAGCTAGAGACATTAAAATTATTAACTTTAAGGTGATCTTTGGAAGTTTATAAATTGTGGGAATTAGGATATCATGAGAGTTTCAAACTCTCACAATATTAATCAAAGGAAACTTATAATTTTAGTAACACAAAAAAAAAAAAAAAAAAAATCTCATCTTCAATTTCTACGAATTGAACCATGAGTCTCACTTAGAACTAAATTCTCATATATTGGAGCTATAATTTTATAGCAAGAATATAAAGAAAGATAAACATCATAGTTCAACATAATTGAAAAATAAATTACCAGCATCAGACTTCCTCATATTTGGAAAACAACTTATGAATCAAATAAAAATAGATTATGAATTAATGTCATCTCGAGACCTAACAAAATTGGTTTTGGATTTGTTAGCCCGCCAAACTCGAAGGATAAAGTTTTTAGACTCGTTAAAAATAGAGTCAACACTAAACCTACTCGCTAAACAATGGATTGGGTTTTGTTGTTTGCAGTTTGACTCTTTGTTAAGAAGGAAAAAAGAAAAAAAAAAAAAAAACTCTTAAATCTTCTCCCTCTTATTTTCACTTTCTCAGTTTATTTTCTTCACTCTTCTCAATTTTCCTCTTTCTCTAAGTTTGATGAGGGTTGATTTCTCTTGGTTGGCTTCATAGCTTGTCTTTGCTTCTTTGGCTTAGCAGTCATTGATCAGCTAATCTCCAATCTCTCTACTAGTAGTGCGACCTACCGATCACCATTCACCAATATGTCGCTGCATTTAGTTAATTTAAACCTTGATGATAACGAATTTTAAATCATAGACCCCTAATTTTGTGAATCTGTTTCTACTTGAACTTAATTATTGTTGTTTTTTAAATACATCTTCTAAATTTTTAGATAAAAAAAAAATTAATGTAAAATAAACTTTATAAAGTAGTTTTGATTACTCATTTACTATTTTTTTAATTTTAATTTTGAATTTTATTTAGTCATCTTTATGAGATTAAAATCGTTAAATTATTATATAAATTTACTATTTATAAGAAATATTAAATATGATAATTTTTTATTTATAGAATTTGTTTAATATTTAATGCTAATTAATGCTAATTATTTTCTATTAGCTTTTTTTTTTTTGAGAAACCAATTATTTTCTATTTTGCTATTACTTCATTTTAGAATTATTTTTAAACTTCTTTAATTACTTAGATTAACCAAACAATGTTTTATATAACCCATGCATAATCCTACTACGATTATGTCTTTTTGGTAAAATTTTAAATGTTGGTAATTATTTTGTTAACTTTAATTCACATCTTATATATATTACTGTAGGACTAATTGTGGTTGACATTTGGTCTAGGTATCTGACTTTTCTATTTATTATTTTGTAAAATTGTTAGACTAGTGAATCTAATAATTTATGTATTTTTTAACTTTTATTTTATTTGTATTCGGGTTTTTATTCTCTTATTTGTATTAAAAGGATCATAAAAAAATACCCTTCAGTTTCTTTTTTATGTGAAAAATTACAAGCCATACGGGGTTGATTTCAACCGTTAAAAATTTAGGTAATTGTCATAGATTTTGCAAGTCATTTTAATCTGATTGTTTAGACTAAATTTGATTTAAACCATAATAAATCAAGTTGAATCTATATTGGCTTGACCCGACCCATTTGCTGGATCTAAATTGAACATCACATTTCAATATGATTAATAAAGAGACAATTGTAATGTGATTTAGGGGGAAAAATGAAAATGGGTCCGGAAACGAGTTTTCATTTCTATAGCAATTGATTGGAAAATGAAAATTGAAGGGAAGTTTAGTGTCCATTTGAGAATAGCTTATTCAGCTGAAACTGAAAACTTTTTACTGAAAGTATTGTAAATAAGGCAAAAGTTAGTTAAAATAGTACAGTAGGACCCATAAATAAAACAAAAAGTGTAGTGAGATCATAAATAATAACAAAAATAAATTAACTAATAAAATAAGCTGACAAAAATAATCAATGCCAAATGCACACTTTTAATACTCCAATGTATTAGATGGACATGATACAGATGCATATCCGAATTGCATTGATCATCAGGTTCAATTGAGAAGTCACGTCGAAAGGTATAATTCAAATTGAGATTGAGGCATTTTTCTAGAAGTCGTGTGTTGCGTCTCCAATAAATGCTTTGTGTTATAGCAAAAGTCAAAAAGAAAATTGAGAATTTGTATGCTTTTCCATGCCTTTTTTTTTTCTTGTGTGTATGTGTCTCTGAAGGGTTCAAGATGTTTTTCCCTTTTGTGAGAACTTAGGAGTTTCCACAACTGTCAACCAGCGGCTATTATTATTAGGTTCAGACTTCTTGTTACGTTTTCTACTTGTATTGTGCACCGACAAATGCATAAATGATACATGTATGAATGGTGTACCTTTATTTGGTGAACGGTTACCTAAAATTAACTGTCAATGATTACTCCTATAAAGATTAGTGCGGGAGAAAAAAGGGATCCCTATAGCCTTTTGAATAAGAATGCGTCCATCAAAGAATTTTTAGAGGATAGGGCATAGGGATCCCTATGGCCTTTCGGATATTTTTTTTAAGCACTTGAACAATTATCCTCAATTTCTTAGGCTGTCATCAATTTGTCACATGTATGGCTCTCAATTATATTTCGCTTTGGACACATGTCGATGGTAAATAGTAAATTTAATCACTCTTATTTATTAGGTAAGGGTAGTGTGAAGGAGATAGAGATCGAATCTCTTACTCTAATACTATCTATTAAATTATCAATTCCTTTAAAAAATTAAACTGAAAAAAAATAAATTAAATCATTTAACCACATAATTCTAACATGTTATAGTTTTTTGGTAGAGAAAGGTAACGTCATAAAAAACTAAACAGGAACAAAACGGTCATAGGCTCTGCTAACAGGTTATAGTAGAACCTAGTCAATTGTCACCTCCCAACAAAAGTTGGGTATGGATTTGTCTTTGCATGTCCACTTATTGATGAAGCCAAGAGGGAGCATTAGCTAGTTTAGGTGTTGGAAATGGACAAGTCTATTCTTGTACCATAATGCAAAACAAAGTAACATGATTCTCTAGCATGGCAAGCTTCTAGCTTTGTGGAGCCTGTTGTGTGGTTGGAACTTGGAAGAACCACCAAGCTTCTTACTTCCTACATGGGCAGAGTCAGAACGGTAAATTTCCCCCACAAACTTCCTAAAATTGTTTTAGCATTTTTTTTTTGTCTTTTTCTTGTTAATAAGTTTCTTTTATATGTCAAACTTCATTGGAAAAAAAAATATTTTATTAATTTTTTAAGGTTTATAAGTAATTAAAGAAAAAATAAATTATAAAAAGGGCGAAATAAAGAAGAAGAAAAAATTTAATTGAAGAGAATATATTTTAATTTGTTTAAATTTACCTTTCAAAATTGTAAAGAGCTCAAATTTTTAATGTAATCATTTATTATTTTTCATAAAAATATTTGTATCTTTCAAAATTTTTATGTAGAAATTATATAATCTACATATATATATATATATATATATATATATATAACCGAAACCTCTGAAGCTCCCACAAATTTTCATATCATCATTTTAATTTATAATTTTTTTTAATTTTTAAAACTAAATAGTGAGAAAGTCCTAACAGGAGTTGTAAGGACATGAATTCAATTCATCAGCCCAAACTGGATGGGGCAGCCCAAATGGTCCCTAAACAATGAATTTTTAGAGTAGGATGCAAAAGCTAGGCTAGATTGATTTAAACGGTCAATACAATAGGTCAAGATCTCTAGAATGATGAGGCAACAAGTTTGAATTCAGTAAAACTAGTTCTCAAATAAGGATCCGAGAAGGTCAATTATAATACTTGTTGTCCCTTTTTTTAGAAAATAGGTTACACTTGGTCTTCTCCCCCCCCCCCCCCCCCCCTTTTAAGGAGGATTCCTTTACCTTATATAGTTATTTCAAGATCATCTTCACCTTACACTTGTCAATTATTCCAGTCTTTACTTGAGTACATATCCCATCATGCATCTTCTTTTGGCTTTCTATGAGTTGCGGTGGCCAAGGTTGCACTGTTCAGGGGTCTTCTCCACATAAATGCTGTCAGAAGAGTAGGTGCAGCACATTTAATGCGGTGGTAGCAGTCTTCCCTCAGATATTTTGGAGATATCCATTCCTCCAAAGCTGGGGTTGCTCCTCAGATTGCCATTACTTATCTCAAACGTGATAAATTGCGATCTGGGATTCTGCATGCCCGTTTTCCTCTCTTCGGACTTTATCTCGTCCTCGGACATAACTGGAGACCCAATGCGTGGTTTTGGGCCTTTAACCCTTCGAGGCCCAATACATGATTCTGGGGTCCCAGGCTTTATGAGGCCCGACACACAGTCTTGGGCCCCTGTCCCCACAGGAGTCTTTCTCTCTTTTTTCCTCATCATTTTAATTTATAAAAAATTTTAATTTTTTAAACTAAATAGTGAAAGAGTCCTAATAGAAGTCTCTCTCTCTTTTTTCCTTAATCCTAAAGTTTTTTTTTTTTTTTTTACATGAGTCTTTTTTTTTTAACCTAAAGTGAGTTCTTTAAAAAAAAAAAAAAATTCTAATGTGAGGTCTAATTAAAAAAAAAATAATTTTTTTAATCCTAATTCTAACGTAAGTCTTTCAAAAAGTTAAAATTTTCGGTTTTACATTATATATAGATAATAATAATGATGTGGCAAGTTCTAAGAATATGAGAATGCAATTTGTAGATCTACTATCAAGAAAACATAGATTAGATTGGTAGTGGATAAGAGATTTAATTGCAGTTGAGTATTATGTGAAGTTATCACCATAGAATAGCCTACGTCAGAATGTGTTATGTGAAACCAATGATATGAAAGAAAAAGAATTTTTCTAAATCATTATATTGAACAAATTAGTTATTTTCATTCATTTTCAAATTATACATTTTTAAAATTTAAGTCATATACCTTTAAGTAAAATAAGTATTTTTAATTTTTATTTAACTATCCCGTGCATCGCACGGGTTAGCGACTAGTAAGAATTTAAATTCTATCCGGATGTGGCGCCGTTGATAGTATAACGCCATGTCAACACCCAATTAAAATCTTATTTAAAAAAAAAAAAAACAATGGATGCCTATGTTGATGTTGGCAACGGTAATGTTATCGGATACATTAAGAATTGGTGACCACTCCACCAATGGTTCATTGCTGTCAATTGGTGACCTCTCTTCCTCTCTCTAAATTTTATTTTAGAAAACCTTAAAAACAAAAACGAACCCCACAATAGACCAAGAAACTTGGTTCCAAAATCCACATGCAAAAGAAAAATTCTCAAAATTTAATCACCTACAAATAGCAGAGACACAAAGACCTTGTCTTCCCTCAACAAAATCCACAACTTTATACCATATGCAAATCTTGAGCAAAACCCAGATTCAAACTTACACCCAACCCAGATTGGATATATATCTTTATAACCCAAATGTGCAAAATTAGCAAAATTAAAAAGATAGTACCTTGGATAATGAAAATTGGAAAAATGAAAAAAAAAATCAAGAAAAAACAAACTTAAAGGTTAATGGCGACGTCTCCAGCAGCTTTTGGCGGTTCTTGCTACTCAAGCGGCTTGTAGATTCGGTGGTTCTTTAGAATGAGTAGATTATGTGGCGGATTCTTTGGCAGATTTGGCAGCATCTCCAGAGGTTTTCGACAACATGCAAGATTATGTGCGGTAAAATTTATTATTTTAGTTTGCAATAAGTTGATGTGGTGCAATTTTTTTGAAGGGCGTAAATAGGCATTTTACACCCCATCCGGACAGAAGTTGCACTCATATAATAAACTCCATAATTTGATATTATTTTCAAGTTATACTTTAAAGTTTTTGATGCACAATTGATTACTATAACATTGTAAAATGTTATAAATTGTTGATTTAAACAAAAATTGGCATAAGTTTAAAATGATGTATTGACTTCCTACTTTATTGTTTGATAGACACTTTTTATAATAAGATCAAAATACACTATCGATCTCTTAACTTAGTCCCTAATATAGTTATAGTCATCACTTTTAGCTTGTAAAAAACTTATATTGATCAATTTTAGTCTCTAACAAAATAAAAGTGATCACTTTTAATTTTTATATACGGAGTTATGAAGAACCAAGTTAAGCCTTACAACAACAAATAAAGGTTTCTAACCATGTCATCAATAAAAAAAATTGGTTAAGATTTAAAGAACTATATTGTTAAGTGATGTCATGGAAGTTACAAGAAAAAATACACGTTGCTTTTTGAATGGAAAAAGAAACTAAACACGTTAGCTTCTAAATGAAAACCTTGAATTCACGAGGGGTTCCTTAAATCCATAAGGTGATAGGGTTCTGGAATCCACTAGAGAAAAATAGACAAAGTTTATATTTTTTTATAAATCTCAAAAACTGAATTGCCCTGGAGGCTACAATATATTTAAATAGTAAAAGAAACCCTAGGGCGGCTAAGGCAACGCCCAGAAACTCTAATTCACACTAATCACATAATTATGTGCCAAAATAGTGCTTTTGCCAAAAATAGCAAAATTGAAATAATTGTGGAAATTGAAACTACTAACCTTAAGGGTTGTCTCAAAACAGATGGGACATTATTCTGAATTTTAAACTAAAAGTTATTAAGGAAAAACGAATATTACTATAAATAGAAAAAACACTGTTTTCGGCGCCTTGACAAATGAATTTACCTAAATTTAGGCGATACTCGAAATCTTGAGTTTGAATCAGAATGCTGTTTCCCTTTAACTTGCCAAATTTCATGCAATTCCGACATTGTCACCCCGATGGCCTCTATTGGCATTCTCGTTGATCTTGCACTGTGACTTCCAGCGCCCTTGTTACTCTAAGAAGGCCTGTGCTATCTGTTCTACAACTTTAAGTTATCAAAAACTATTTAGAATTTTGATTTATGTATGCGCTATGTGTCTGTCAATCAATCTGATCCTATATTATGCGCTTTTAAACCCTACAAATCATTATTTCACTTTAGAAAGGTTCAAATCTAGAACTCTTTGGCAAATTATGGCAAAATAAGCCAATTTGATTAATTACTCATTATGAAAACTAGTATGTAACATGTGCTTACGCATGTGAATAATGAATTGTAATAGTGCTATTGAAGTTAGTTTAGGTTATTAAACATATATAGCATAGTTCGACCAGGACATTTGGGGATACTTTAATAGTTTTTCCTTGCAATTTTCATGAAACTGATTACGTCAACTTTCTCATTATATTTCTATTACGTATATAATTTTGAAAATCATTATGGAATACTATATATACAATATCAATTCACAATTATTGTCTGTGAAATACTACTAAATACAACACAAAATAAAATAATAAATTGGTCAAATAATATCTTCTAAATTGAATGGGGATAGGTGCATAGGATTGTTCAGCTTAATTACAGTTTGTTACATTCAATATCTTCACATACAAAATATCTGAATAGAAATAGTATAAAAAATATACTCATTAGTTCAAAGAAAAATAACAGCAAAAATCTAAACAATTTAATTTGTATGGAAAGCTAACAAAATCAAAATCCAATTTTGATTCAAATTGGAATTTCTCTAAACTTATATATATATATATATATATATATATATATATATATATTACCTAGTTAGTAATGGACCGTACATAGTCATGGTGTATTACATAATTGACTTACTAATTTGAATTGTTTTTAGTTATAAAAAAATGGCTCATAAACATAAAATCATTCAAAATCTCTCTTCCTCTAATTTTATATATTGAGTTAAATATATGATTAGGTTTTTTATGATTTATTTACATTAGACTCCTTATTTTCTACATCAAATTAACTCATTTGTCCCAAAAATTAAAAAACTTAGATTAGATAGACACGTGGCGTAAAATTAAACTCTAATTGATATATAATTTTGACACTGAATTAACTCGGCACAAAAATTTAAAAACTTCTAGATGGGACACATGACACAAAATTAGACTCTAATTGAATTTTAATTTGAAATCTAAATAGATTTTCTCTCAGCTTTGCCTATATATATATATATATAAGATGACTTATTAATATGAATTGTTTTCAGTTGTAAAAAAAAAAAAATGGCTCATAAATATAAAATTAGTCAAACTCCCTCTTCCTCTAATTTTATATATAGAGTTAAATATATGATTAGGTTTTTTATGATTTATATGTACTAGACTCCTCATTTTCTACACTAAATTAACTCATTTGGCACAAAAGTTTAAAACCTTAGATTACGTGAGACACGTGGCACAAAACTAGACTCTACTTGAATTCCAATTTGAAATCTAATTGGATTTTCTCTCAGCTTTTTCTATTAATATTGAAATCTAATTTTCACATTGAATTAACTTATTTGGCACAAAAATTTAGAAACTTAAATTAGATGTGATACATGGCGCAAAATTTGACTCTAATTGAATTTCAATTTGAAATCTAATTGAATTTTCTCTTAGTTTTGCCTATATATATATATATATATATATATATATATTGTAGATACTCGATTTTGCACCTATAATTTAATTAAGGAAGATGGCTAGAATGACCATTCATATACTCAAAAGTCATGATTGCTTTATATACATTAATTCATTCATTGCATATCATAAAAATGATCTTGAGATTCTCACGATTGCGACGGTGGGCCTGATTTCCAAATCAGACAGTTGGATTGAAAGATATAACATGATCAAGTTTACACAGTCTACATACATTTTGTTTGGGTGGAACCAGCCACGATTGATTAATTTAAATTAATTCTGATTGGTTGAGCAATTAAAATTAATTAAATAATTTTTGTGATTGGTTATTAATTAGTATTAAAATAGGCTTGCATGCATGGAAATAAAGAGGATAATTAGATAACTATAAAATTGTGGATAATCAAGACTTTTTGGCGTATTTATCTACAAGATAATCATGGTTGAAAAGAGATAAATTATCAGAAAAAGAGTTTAATTTTTGGAGTGCCAATTGGCACAAACATGGGCCACGGCCCGAGGGCACTTGGATCGAGATAAAACTCATTTAGCTAATTTTTCGAACATCATAGCCTCAATAAATAGAGGAAGCCTCTCAAAATTCAACACACTTTTTCACGTTCTCCGACTCCCCTTTTTCTAGCTCTTTTATTCTTTTTTTTTTTTTTCTTTCCCTCTTATGTTAAAGACGTTCTGGAGGCTCTTGCCTTAGGAATTTCTTTACTGTAAGCAAAACATTTTAGGCTTCAAAGAGAATTGAATAAATTTCTTTGAATCCTAAAATATCATTTCACAAAGAAGAGCACGCTTATGCAAGAGGTAGTCTACTTCTTTTCTTTTTCTTCTGTTCTTATCTATTAATATTGTTTGATGATGCATGAATAGCTTAGGATGTTTTTATCATTTCTGATTCTATATATAATTGTCATGTTTTGTTTAAAGTTTTTTATGTTCTAGTTGATTTGTTGTTATGATTTCTCTTTTGAATCTCAAAATTTGCTAATTGTCAAAGATCTTTAAAAAAAAAAAAAAACTGATCTGAATTTTTCAGATCTGATTTTCTAAATTAAAAACTGATTTGTATTTTCATTAAATACAGATTTGATTTTTTTTAACACTTAAAAACTGATCTGTATTTTTAATAAATACAGATCTGATTTTTTTAACACTTAAAAATTGATCTGTATTTTCAATAAATACATATTTGATTTTTTTTAACACTCAAAAACTGATCTGTATTTTCATTAAGTACAGATCTGATTTTTTATGCACTTAAAAACTGATTTGTATTTTCATTAAATACAAATCTGATATTTTTTAGAAGAAGTTTTCTTTGACACAAAATAGCAGATTTTGAAATTTATAAGAAAAAGTTAAAAGTTGAGATTATTTTTGATTGATGCATGTAACGTAAATTTATTTTATGAATGTAGTTCCTCTTCTAAAAAATTCTTTTTCTTATTTCATTCATAAAAAACAGATCTGATTTTTTCTCTACAAATCTAGATTTTCTTATTCACAAAAACAAATTTGATTTTTCTTAATGGAAATCACCATTTTTAACTTTGCTCCAAAACAGATCTGATATTTTTTAGCAAAAACTTTGCTCTTTCTATTCACAAAAACAGATCTAATTTTATTCAAAAAATTTTTTTTTTAACACCAAAATAGATCTGGTTTCCTTTTTAATGAATCAAATCAAATTTTTTCTTATTCACAAAAACAGATCTAAATTTCTTTCTAAAAAGAAGAGGATACATTCATAAGATAAATTTATTTGAGTTAATGTTAGTCAAGTGTTTGTCATATATACAACATATCATTCACATCATGCAAAAAGGGTATATTGGTCATTAGAGTCTAGAAGACCATACTCTGTCTGAGCAGAATGGGTGCCTAACACCTTCCTATTCCGTAACTTAGCCTCTGAATTTATTTACAAGCACAAATAATAGGAATAGGACAGTCATGGACAGCCATGTATAGTCATTTGTTTCATTCTGTGACCCTCTTTGACTAAAAGAAATCACAAAACAAGAGAGAGAGAGAGAGAAAGAGATTACCTAGCTGGCAGCAAGTAGGGGAGATTGTCGGTGGTGGGCTGCTAGAGGGGTCTATGAGAAATAAAGAATGAGAGCAAACCCTTTTTTCTTAGAATCAAATGAGAGCAAACCTGATACACTACAAAAAACGGGGCCTTTAGGCCCCGTTTTTTTGGGCCGCGTTTGCAAAAACGCGGCCCAAAACGGACTGAAGCCGCGTTTCTGCAAACGCGGCTTCAGTCCTAACAATGGGCCGCGTTTTGTGAACGCGGCCCAAGTCTGTAGATTGAGGCCGCGTTCTTACACGCGGCCTCACATGTTTTTTGAAGCCGCGTTTAATAAAACGCGGCCTCAGTTGGGCTGGGGCCGCGTTTTATTAAACGCGGCTTAAGTTTTTAGCTTAAGGCCGCGTCTAAAACGCGGCCTCAAGCGTTTTTTTTGTTGCTTTTATTCTCATTTTGACCGGGTTGAGCTCTACTCTCATCATTCTCCCTCATCATTCTTCTCCCTCGTTCTTCTCCCTCATTCTTCTCCCTCATCAGATGTCCATCTCCGAGCCTGGTTCTCCGAACCGATCGGAGATCGGAGATGGAGGCTTGGAGCTCCAAGCCTCCGTCTCCGATCTCCGAACCGATCGGAGATCGAGGCTTGGAGATCCAAGCCGATCTCCGATCGGAGATTGGAGATCCAAGTCGATCTCCGATCGGAGATCGGAGATCGAGGCTTGGAGATCCAAGCCTGGATCTCCGATCGGAGATCGGAGATCGAGGCTCGGAGATCCAAGCCTGGATCTCCGATCGGTTCGGATCGAGAACGAGGCTTGGATCTCCAAGCCTCGTTCTCGATCCGAACCGATCGGAGATCGAGGCTTGGATCTCCGAGCCTCGATCTCCGATCCGATCGGAGATCCAGGCTTGGATCTCCGAGCCTCGATCTCCGATCCGATCGGAGATCGGCTTGGATCTCCGAGCCTCGATCTCGGATCGAAGATCGGAGATGGAGGCTTGGATCTCCAAGCCTCGATCTCCGATCCGATCGGAGATGGAGGCTTGGAGAGCTCCACCTCCGAGCCTCGATTCGACGGCGACCGGGTTTTTGCTGGGTTTGTGTTTTTGCTGTGTTAAGTTGTATTTAAATTTTTGCTGGGTTAATTTGTATTTAAATTTTTGCTGGGTTAGTTGTGTTCTTGTATATAGTTGCTGGGTTTGTGCTTAATTTTGTATGTATACTTGTGTTTAAATATTTGTGTTACGTTCTTGTATATAGTTGCTGGGTTTGTGCTTAATTTTGTATGTATACTTGTGTTTAAATATTTGTGTTCTTGCTGGGTTTGTGTTTAATTTTCTGCTGGGTTTGTGTTCAAATCTTGCTGGGTTTGGGTTCAATTATTTTTTCTTGAATATTAATTCTGAAAATTGAGAAAATTAATTCTGAAAATATTCAAAAATATTTTTGAATATTTTCAGAATTATTTTTTTGGAATAGTCCTTGGTCTTAGGCCGCGTTTTAAACGCGGCCATAGTCTTCGGGTTTAGGCCGCGGTTTTAAAAAATGCGGCCAGAGACCCCGAAAGTCTATAGTCGCGGGGTTTAGGCCACGTTTAAAAACGCGGCCTAAAAAACCGCGGCCTAAGGCTAAGGCCGCGTTTTTTGGACCTTAGGCCGCGTTTTTTAAACGCGGCCTAAAGCCTTTTTTTTTGTAGTGATAGTAAGTTAGAGACCTAGAGGCTAGAATGCCATTCGGCGCCTTTGTTTCTCTTCATTATTATTATTATTATTATTATTATTTTTGCATTTAATAAGTTATTGTGACAAACATTATATCTGTTGTGGCAAACATTTTTGTCACAATAGGATATCCATTATAACAGCCGTGCAAAGCTGTCTCAAACTAAGCTATTGTGACAACAATTGTACTTTGTCAAAAAAAATTCTTTTTATTTTTCTGAAAGACCACTAGAATTAGGAAAAATTACAGCGGGAACTCTCCCTCCAGACCTTAAAAAAATACAATTTTTAAAAATATTTAGTACAATTTTTTCTTATTTTTTAGTTTTTCAATGAGTTGTGAAGAGATTTGTTGTTACAAGTATTTTGGTGCTTGATAAATTTTGCATTATTATTCAAAAATTTTCAGTAATGTATGTACTAATCATTATTGAACTTTGGTAAAGAAGATTCTATAAAAAAAAAAAAAAAAAAGCACGAAAGTCGAGAAAACCCTAAAACACAAAAGAATACCTAAAACCACTCAAAATCTCCATGATCCTATTGAGTGGTCACAGACCCAACTTCGATGGTTGATCATGTTTGACCAAATATTGACCAATTTTGACTGAGTTTTGCAAATTTTGACTACTCATTTCTCATAATTTGACCGTCTGATTGGTGTCATACTTCACCAAAACACCAATATCTCACAACATTCTTCCAATCCAACGGTTGGATTTTAGATTTGAGTCTAGAGCATTATGGACATGTGTCGTTGTACCAAAATACTAGGATTTGAGACATGTTGGATTTGAGTTTAGAGCATTCTGAACTCTCACAAATTTTCAAAATTATCTTATTTCATATTTAAAATTCATTGATTTAAAATTTTAATTAAAGTTTCCTTAAAAAAATTACTTAAAGAGTATTTAAAATATTTAGAATGACACTTTTATTTCTTTTTTATTTTCAACAGGTTGTGGAGAGAATTGTCGTTGCAAGTATTTTGGTGCTTGATAAACTTTGTATTATTATTCTAAAATTTTCAGTATTGTATGTACTTCACCAACACCAATATCTCACCACATTCTTCCAATCCAACGATCAGATTTTGGATTTGAGTCTAGAGCATTATGGGCATGTGTTATTGTACCAACACACCAAGAAATTTTGATTGGTCACATTTTACTAATCCAACCATTTGATTGAGCTCAAAATTCATCAAAACGAATATTTTATCCTACTCTTTTAATCCAATGGTCAAATTTTAAATCTGACTATGGTACAAGATGTACGCATGTCGTTTCCACCTATAATGAAACTTCAATCACTAAAAATAGTCAATACTATACTAATTAAGAGAGCTATACACTATATAAGTATTACTAAGAATCGAGAAAAACGATCTACAAAATATAACCAAAAACCTACAAAATGACCTCGAATGGATTTGCATATGACTTTTGGCTTTGCCATTTTAAAACTTGAAATTAATAAAAGCATGAAAACTAAGAAAACCTTAAAACACTGATCAATACCCAAAACCCACTTTAAACCTCCTTGAACAACCTAATTTGATTAAATCTAGTGGTCTTAGAACCAACTTTGAATTTTGACCAACGATTGACCAAGTTTAATAGACTTTAACGAAGTTTCGCAAGATTTAACTACTTTGTTCTCACAATCTGGCCGTCTGATTATTGCTATAATTTACAAACAGAAATATTTCACCACATTCTACTAATCCAACAGACAAATTTTGGATCTCGATCTGGTTTCATGATGGACACATGTTGTTGTACCCACCCACTAGGAAACTTTAATTAACCCATTGACACAATCCGACCATTCAAAATGGCTGAAATACGCCATCAAAGCTAGGAAATTATTGAAATACCTATAAAATTTTAAAGTGATAAAAGTGCCCCAAAAAGTTTCAAAATGATCAAAATACGTTTTACTTTGAAATGACCAAAATAGCCCTTATGTACTTGGAGGGTCTTTTAGATATATATATATATATATATATTTTTTTTTTTTTCTAAATTAAGACAATTCTAGAGTTTTAAGACAAAATTGAGGAACATTTACCATGCAAAGTAAATAATAATTTTTTACGGCCATATGTATGTTGGAAATCACTTTTATTGTGATAGATTTTCCTTACCGTCATTAATATTTTTTTTCTTAAGAAAATTTTAACTATTAACGACAACTACAACGTCCATCACAAATAACAATACAATATATAGTGATGGAAAAAACCATCAAACACATGAAATATAATACCCTCTTTTATATTTACGATGGAAGATTGTTTGTTGCAAATACTAACACCATAAAAATATATATTTTGTATTTTTGACGTACCAAAGCCGTCACAAGTGTTAATAGTTCCAACGGTTTTTTTTCGGTCGTCATAAATAATACTTGACTAGCGACGAACATTCTTATGCCGTCGTAGAAAGTAAGGCAGGAAAACTTCCCTCCAAAAAAACTCACATTTTTGACAAAAATAATAGGCATTTTCAACAGACTCATTTTGCCGTCACAAATGTCTTAATATTTGACCAGTAATTGTCGACGGAAGAGACTTATCGTCGAAAAAGCTAGTTTTTACGACGACTTTTTGTAGTCGTTCAAAAAGTTTTGTCACAAATAGCAATTTTTTTTGTAGTGGATCTGTGCCTTGTCTTTCTTTAATTTTTGGGTAGATTGTAACTAGGAAAAAAAACTATGTATTCTTTTGGTAGATTGTAACTAGGATTCAAAGACTTGTAAGATTCAATTTATCAAGCTTGTATTTATTTTTATTTAATCAATGACAATGAAGCATTTCAATCATGTAAATTTGTATTTTTTTTTCTTATTTTTTTATATAAAAAAATAAGTGGCGACTACACACCACTTATCCAAAAAGAGTGGTGCCCTTCAAAGCACCCAAATCTCTTTTTTGAGTGCGCCTAATTTCTCTCTCTCTCTCTCTCTCTCACACACACACACACACACACACACACACACACACACACACACACACACACACACACACACATAGACGACTTATTAATATGAATTGTTTTTAGTTATAAAAAAAATGGCTCATAAATATAAAATCATTCAAACTCTCTCTTCCTCTAATTTTATATATAGAGATAAATATATGATTACGTTTTTTTTATGATTTATATATATTGAACTCCTCGTTTTCTATACTAAATTAACTTATTTGGCACAAAAAAATTTAAAAAAACTTAGATTAAATGGGACACATGGCACAAAATTAAACTCTAATTGAAATCCAATTTTTGACACTGAATTAACTTACTAGGCACAAAAATTTAAAAACTTAGATTAGAGGAGACACGTGGCACAAAATTAGACTCTAATTGAATTCTAATTTGAAATCTAATTGAATTTTCTCTCAACTTTGTCTATTAATATTGAAATCCAATTTTTACACTAAAATAACTCACTTGGCATAAAAATTTAAAAACTTAAATTAGATAGGATACATAATGCAAAATTAGACTCTAATTAAATTTCAATTTGAAATCTAATTGAATTTTCTCTCAGTTTTGCCTATATATATATATATATATCTATATATCTATATAGACACACATATACAGGGGTTACTTCGATATCGACCTAATAACCCAATTGCAAACTCATCATCATGCCTTGCATAGACCTCATGCACAAATACCCTATCGAGAAAACCCTAAAAATTGCCCCACAAATCACATAAAAGGTATGCATTCGATCATCTCGTTACATTGAAAATTTTGGTTGAAGTTTATTTTGCAAATCTCTGAGTGGTCTTTAGTCTAGGGAGTAGGTCCTTTACTTTTAAACAAATCCCCAATACTAATTAATGAGTCGTTGGACATTCAAACTCCGTGCTCGTCGAAATCTATTTCCCTATGGACAAAGTTTAGCTACAAAATTAGTTGTAATCTTAGGCTACAAACTTACTTAATATCTTTTTATTAGAGGTAAATTTTGACAAATCCACCATTGGATTACATCTTCTTCTTATATTCTCATTGCTTGCAAAATTTCAAGAAAATTAAAGATTAATAGCTATGTCATCAATAAATTTTTTAAATTGCAAGTTTTTGTAATTTAAAATTATGCACAAAATATAAGCTTATAAATCATATAGTAAATGATATTTGATTGACACAAAAATTAACATGTGTATTAAGGGCGTAAAGAACATGTAATTCAATGGTTAGATTTTCAAAATATGTTGTAATATTTATTTTATTAAGTGAGTTTGTAGCCTTAAGCTACAACCAATTTTGTAGCTAAACTTTGTCCTTTCACTGTTCCAACCATGTACATTTGTTAAACAAAGCTTTAAAATATGAATGTGTTCGATGTATTCTTGGCTTTACATAACACCAAATTAATTATTATATATACTAATTATAAAAGTGGGACTTCAAATCTGTTAGGTGGAGGTGGAGGTGGAGGTGGAGGTGCACATGCTATGTCGAGTCTTGCTCCTAATTAATTGTCACTTTTAAAGAAATCGAAATGAATAAGCCAAATCTTGTAAATGTAGCCTAATTAGATTCTACTAGCAAACAATCCGTTCCTACGCGCAGCACAGGCTTATGTATGAACAGAAGCTCATCTAGATAAAAGAAGAGGAAGAAGATGATATGTCGTTGACAATCTAGTGAAGCACAACCCAAACCACTCTATTAATCTATCTAGTCAACCTACAAATAAGTCAAAAAAAAGTTACTATTTTGCTACGTTTGGATGCTAGAGTGAGCTCAAAAAAAAAAAAAAAAAAAAAAAAAAAAAACACAATGTTTACTTAAAAATATTACAAACTTTTTTTTTATATTCCGTGATTCTCAGCAACCCAAAATAACAAAAAACCGAAAAAGTAAATGAGGATATAAAAAATTAGATACAAATTTATTTTGTTAAGGTTTTAACCAAGAATAAAAAGGAACAGGAAAAAAAAGGCAAAATGTAATTTTCTAACTCTTAATTCCTCAATGATCCTTCTATCACTCATAGTTTGTACAAACCCAAAGTGACAATTTAACTCATAGTTTGTACAAACCCAAAGTGAAAATTTAACACTGACAATGACATGCTTTCAAAATGTGAGGAAATGGACTCAAAAAGTGTTTTTTTTTTTTTTGGTGTGTGTGTGTGTTTATCAGCAACGAATGTAATATTGAGTAAATGGCAGACATTACATAAATAATTAGGTTGCAATTATTCTCTTCTTATTCCAAAATTGCTCAAAATTTTATAAAGTAAGAACGAAGTACATAATAAATGCACCATCTCTATCTCAAGCACACACATTTTTCAATTCCATGACATTATGCGTCTCTTAAGTATATATGTTTAAATTTTTTCAAGAAAAATGTGCAAGAAAACGAAAAAAATTAGCATCTAGCAATGAAAAGAAATGATACCAAAATCAATTTTCCATTATATTTTAAAATGCTAAGGAGTGCAAGTGCAGATCTCCATTGTGTATATGCAAGTCACTGGAATTAGCATAGTGAATGATAGAAGATTTCAAATTTTTAGAGTTAGGGATACCCCATATGTATATATTATCATAGGTATAACAATTGTAGATACTGTGACTACTATAAATCCCTATCCAAAGTAATAATTGTAGAATGTATATAGAAATATATCATTGAAGTCAATTTCATGTCCACAAAATACATTTACCTGAAACTTGATCATTACAGTTAGTTTCGAATGCATAGTCCTGGAGAGTCAAAAGGATAAGAAGATATCAAACTGAAAATTCATAACCACACATATGTAAATCCAACTCAAATCCATCCACAATAAATGGCATTACACCCTCTGCATCAAACTATGTTCTGCTAACTGCTAAGTTGTGCATTTGTCAAGACAAGACATTTATATTTTCGTGGTTAATTCAAAGGAAACCGAAGAAAAATTAACAATGATGTAGTCACGTAAAATTAGGATATGTCCTCAAGAGTCAAGCATCAGTAAAGGAACCTTCAGCTTTTATAGAAATCCATTTAATCTCAAAATTTCAAAATAAAAAACGATGATACATAAGCCAAATCTATATACATAGATATCCAAAATGCAAAAACAAAAAAAATCTTAATCAACAAAAAAAGGTAAACTAAGGATCTTACATTCTCAAAAGAGATCCAGATGTTTTTGTTCCTCCATTTAAATCCCCTAATTTTAGTGGGTCTAGATGAAGATATCCAAACATAATTTTATCAAAAGACACATATGGAGAGAAAGTCAATTGTAATGGCAGGAAATATCTTGAATTGTTTCCATGGAAACTAATAAAAAGAAGGAAACAAAGCACCAGTAACAACACTCTAATATAAAACTTAATTGATACGATACAATAACTTACTTTGCACAAAAATTCAAAAACTTATATGAGACACGCGGCACAAAATTGAGAATTCATTCAAAAATCTAATTTGACTTATTCTGAGTTTTACCAATATATATATATATATATATATAGATGAGTTCAAGTTACACCTGGTGTAACTTCTTAAAAGTTACACCTTTTTTATACCGTAAATTTCTAATAGATCCAACGGTTGAAAAAATAGTATTAAATGATTAAGGATTTCCACCTTAATTACCTAATTAATAACATATTTTCTCTATCCTCATTTACTGCTTTCCATAGACCTTATTGGGTATTGTTTAACTGTGTCCCTTTCTTCTTCTTTTAAATAAATAAAAAAAAAAAATCTTTTACCCAATAAGCGCATTATCATCAAACAACCCGATTAAGTTACAAGATCCATATATTTACCAAACTGTCGTCTAAAGAATTACAAACTTACTATACATGGGAGAAGTCCTATATCGAATTCAGAAAGCATGGAGACCTCACCAACGAGGTCCTCTCAAGACACCCAGACACAATAGCTACCTACTTTTTGGTTTGCTCTTTTTCTTCCAACAGAGAAACAACATTAATAACATCTTAATGGCTTCCTACGCACCATCATCTTCAAGGTTGTTGACCCACTCACGTTCATCAATCCATTCACTATATATATCTATGGGTTCAGTTAAAGCAATTACAGTTGAAGACAGGGTGGGTTTGAGATCAAAAAATAAAATAAAGAAGGGAGTAGGACAAGTGGAGTATTTATGTAAAGAAAGCATCAGATCTTGTGGAGTGTCAATCAATGAAAGAAGGTAGCAAAGTGTCAAAAGTGTGTTCTATATTAAAAATAATTTTCGTTACTAAGCTTACAATTTTTTTTTTCTAAGGAAGAAAGGGACGAAGTTAAACAATACCCAATAAGGTCTATGGAAAGTAGTAAATGAGGTTAGAGAAAATCTGTTATTAATTAGGTAATTAAGGTGGAAATCCTTAATCATTTAATGTTATTTTTTCAACCATTGGATTTATTAGAAATCTACGGCACAAAAAAGGTGTAACTTGAACCCATCTCATATATATATATATATAGATGAATTCAATTCAGGGTTAATTATATCACCACAACAAATCACAATAATATGAGTGCAAAAATATAAAATGACATAGTATTTGTTTACGTTGTGAAAAAATGATGGTACTCATTAAAGGAAAAAAAAAAAAAAAAACAAAACAAAAAACACACTTAGAGTTTACCCACCAATTAAATCGAGGTTCTTACAATAGAAATTAACCTAAATTTCTATCATTGCTTTACTCACATGACCACTGTAACTCTAACCTGCTTAGACTCTTTTATTATGGATTTTACCACACGAACTTCTTGCTCACTATTTCAAGGACCGCCTTGAAGATTTCATAGCAACTTGACTGTGTTGATTTATTATGACTTTAGTTTAATCACTAAACGACAACAATATTGATCTTCATATTCACTTTTGTAGACTCAGGTATGTTGGTGATTTGAGTGAATTTATCTATTTTAGAAACTTCTAATGATCCCTTTTATAGTTTGGCAAGTAGTGCTTCAATTCCAATTATAAAGCCAACTTAACGGGCTTGTCTGAGATCAGATTTTGCAATTTTTGATTGATTGAGAATCTATCGAGGCTCACTTCGATCTATTGAGAGGTATCGAGGTAGGTGTCGAGAAGTCAACAACTTCCATTTTCTAGAGCTATTTCTAGGACTTAGTCTAGATCTTAAAATTAACTCCTATGACACAACAAACTTACAATTTGTTTATGGTTTTTTTTTTTTTGGCAAATGCACTCTTATATTTACTGGGTTTATTAGTGTAAGTTTTTGAATTTTATTATAATTGTGCTTATTTTTTGTGTTGATATTAATTGTTTTGTACAATATTTATAGTGGTGAATTAAGTTTGTGGACAAAGTTTGGATTGCATTCCAGTATGAGCGGTTGGCTGCATTGTGCTTCAACTGTGGTGTAGTAGGACATGAGGTTAGGGACTACCGTTACCCAATATCGACAGTAGATGGAGATAAGCCATATGGTGAATGGCTTAGGGCTGGAAATTGAATGGCAAGGCACCTGAGGGGGAGGAAACCGCCTAGTCCGCCACGGTGCAACACGGAGG
This sequence comes from Lithocarpus polystachyus, assembly GCA_033629205.1. Taxonomy (NCBI): domain Eukaryota; kingdom Viridiplantae; phylum Streptophyta; class Magnoliopsida; order Fagales; family Fagaceae; genus Lithocarpus; species Lithocarpus polystachyus. Next base: position 43,379,413 of record CM066172.1, read on the forward strand.
AAACCAATGACCAGGCAAGCAATGGCGGCTCCAGGAATTTTGTCCAGGGTGTTCCTATTCCACTTTGAAAAAATTTCGGGTCATTTCAGTCTGTTTGGGGAAGTTTTGGTAAATACCGGCCAAAATTCAAAATTTGGCCAGCATGAAGTTTGTGCTTAAAAAAAACAAATATTCTTAAAACAAAACAAATTTGCATTCAGTACACCAAAAAACCTCAAAAGGAAAAAAAAAAAAAAGAAAAGAAATGAAATGAACAAAGGTACCTGTACAATAAACTATACGTTCATTTGAAATATTAATAAAATTATTAATTATTATTGTTTACTTGTTTCATAAATTTGTTTGTTTTTTATAAACTATAATTTGTTGTATTGTTATTTCATTAATTATTAATTGTTTTTTAGGCTAACGTAATTTAATTTGTTTGTCTTTTATAATGTATTAGTTAATTAAATTATTAATTATTGATGTTTAGTTGCTTCATTAATTTTTTTACTAATTACTAGCAGTCTAGCACACACTCCAGTATGCATTAGCACACACTAGCACACATCCCACTGTGCATTAGCACACACTAGCACACATCCCACTGTGCATTAGATTTTAGTTCAAAATTTATTTGGCATAAAAATTTTGAGGGTGTTCCTGATATTGCTTGAGGGTGTTCCTATTTTTTTTTTTTTTAAGGATAAACAAATAAAAAAATTTAAATTATTATACATAAAAAAAAAAATTTCAAGTCAAGGTGTTCCTAGGAACACCCTGAACTATGAGTGGCGCCGCCACTGCAGGCAAGCGATCAACCCTATCCACCCCAAAAGCAGCATGAGGGAGTTTCAAATGACACTGCTACCAACTTGGAAGCCGTTACGCATAGGGATTCTGAGCTGGCTATTTTCATGGGAGAAGAGGGAATGAATGCGTCCGTTACAAATCAGTTTTGCATGGATCACGCTCATAATGAATCCATGATGCAAATGGATAACTCAGCTACGGCGCAAGTTACCAATATTTTGGGAGAAGTTTTAGTGAGTGTACTAGTTACGTTTATAGAAAAAGATGTGGGAGAGATTCTCGGGGTATCAAACGCTGAAACCCTAGTGGCTACCTTAACTACTAATGTGTTAAATGGCTCCTCACGTGATAGTTTAAAGAAGAAAACAAGTGTTACATGGACATGGAAAAAGAAAGACAAACTCGTGAAACCAAAAACACCGATCCAAGGGAGTACAAGTGAATCAGGAAAGGAGGCAGTGGGACAAAAATGCAGGTTAGGGTTCGAGCAGAAGGATGTTAACACTGGGGAAAGGAAAAGAACAAAGGGTCAATCCAATGATTAAGCATATGCACAATGGTGGAGGTTGAGGTCTAGCCCCACTAAGCACACAACGAAAATCATAAGTTGGAACTACAGGGGGCTTGGGAACCCTTGTGCAGGTGCAGTTCTCTCTCACTTGGTGAGGAAAAAAGCTCCCAAGGTTCTATTCCTGATGGAGACAAAACAAACAGTGGATGAAATGAGAAATATTCACGCAGATTAACGATATGACAATATGCTTGTTGCTCCCTGTGTTCGAAGGGCGGGTGGATTAGCCATGCTTTGGAAGGATGAGGTAACTCTAGATGTCCAAACCTACTCCTTGAATCACATTGATGCTTGTATCATGATTAACCTAAACTCCCCCTGGAGACTTATTGGTTTCTATGGCATGCTAGAGGAACAATGGAAGCATGAATCTTAGGGTTATTTGAAACACCTACACTCTCAAGATTCTGTGCCATAGGTATGTGTAAGGTTGAAACTTATCAACCATTTTGTTAGTTTTATTTCGTGCCAATTTGCTTGGATTGCAGCACTTAGAAACCTTGTATTTAGATGGGAATCATGTAAGGGTAGTGCGTGAGAGAATGTGAAGAAATGCTCAAGTCTGTGCAGCAGAACATGGACTCGCGACTGGATCTCGCTGGTGTCTCGCGACTGGCAAGCCGTCAGATGTTGCACACGAGTGAAGCGTGCAGAGAAGAACTCGCGACTAGATCTCGTAGGTAGCTCGCGACTGGCAAGCCACCAGAAGCTGAACCGTCGTGCCAACTATCTCACTACAAGACAAAAAATTCCAGTCTGGCCGTTCAGTTAGTTCGCGGTTGAACTCGCGACTCAGTCAAGCCGCGAGGCCAAGCAACCAGCCAACTCTGTTTTGAAAAACTAACTCTTCGCATTCCTTTCTCACCCTAGTATAAATACCCTTTATACCACGAAATGTAGAGAGCTTCCAGAGAAATTTTGAGAGTAAAACCCTAAAGAAAAACAAGATTGACTTATCCACAATCTTTACCTTGTGACTCTTCAAATTCCTCTACTCTCACCCTATCCATTGTTAGATCCTAAGGATGTTCATTATCTAAAACCTTTTCTCACCTTACCTATTTCTGTGAGAAGGTTGTTTGGTGCTTTAGGAAGCAGTTAGGAAGGAACCAATTTCATATTGGTAGATGCTATGGACTAGTAGCAGAATCCGGTAAGCTAAGGAAGACAAAGGTTCGGGGGAACCTCGTTGGAGCAAGAAGCTTGGAGGGCTTAGGTACACCTGGTAGATTAGGCTTGGAGGGTCTATTGCTGTCCTTGTATCCCAACTACATTCTTTAGTGGATTATTTGACCGCTTGGAGGGCGGCGGAGAGGTTTTACGCCGAGGGTTTCAGTTTTCTCTTCGATAACACATCGTGTGTTGTCCTTGTGTTTGCATCTCTCTTCCCTTTATCTTTGTCATTTAATTTCTGTTATGGATGTGATTTTATTTGACTTAGTTTGTTTATCAATTCTGTTTTAAGCTTTAGTTCATTTTTCACACGTTTATTGTTTGATTTAAAGCTTGAATTGGTAATTTGTTATTTAGGGGTTCAAACGTTCATAGTGTTTTACACGCTATTTGAACTTTTAATTAGTATCAGAGCGGGTGCACTTGCTGTGGTATAACTACCTTTGTGCGATCCTTGACCCCTGTGCTCTGGTCGTTGATGTGAAAATAACCATGTTGAAGTGTGGTTTAAGTGTTTGTAATAATGACTCTGTGAGTATGTTTGAAGGGCGTTCTAACAATGAACTCTTAGAGTTATTAAAAACAAAGATACATGCTAGGATGTTTATTCACATGTTGAAATATTTTGAATATAAGAGTCAATGTTTACACTATAGTCTATGTGAGTCTAACTCGTTAATTGAGAAGTATAGAAGAAGAAATAGACTTCTGTGTGAGAAGGTTGATAATTTAAAAAGAAAAATTCAATCTAACGAAAGCATGAAAAATGAGGATAAATTTTTGTATGAAGGTCAAGAATGCTTGTCCCATGCTTGCTTATTTGTGCACACCTCTTTGAAAGTATTTAATTCATGCTTGTGGTATCTTGATAGTGGCTGTTCTTGTCATATGACAGGAGATAAATCACTGTTTAATTCACTCAAAGAGAAGGTTGGTGACTATGTGACTTTTGGCGACGGGAGTCATGCTCAAGTACTCGGCGAAGGGACTATTAAGATACCTGGGTTGCGTCCATTGAAGGATGTCTTATACATCAAAGGATTGAAGGCAAACCTCTTAAGCATCACTCAAATATGTGATGAGGACTTCCTTGTTCAATTCTCAAAGAAGGGGTGCATAATCATTAATGAAGATTAGGTCTTTGAGGGAAATAGGACTACCGATAATTGCTATGGAGTAGTTCCTACGGCACCCATTTCGTGTAGAAGTGCACGTGTTGACATGTTGGAACTTTGGCATCATAGATTTGGGCATGCAAATTTCAAACAATTAGCCAAAGTGTCTAAACTTGAAACGGTTGAGGGTCTCCCAAAGTTTGGAAACATAGAGAAGACTATTTGTGGGCATGTCAAATGGGAAAGCAAACAAAGGCTAGTTATCACAAGGTGAATGTGATTGTTACCTCACGTTGTTTAGAACTTCTTCATGTTGATCTAATGAAGCCTACAAGAACTGAAAGTCTAGGAGGAAAGAGGTACATTATGGTCATTGTTGATGATTTTTCAAGGTACACCTGGGTTGAATTTCTTAGAGAAAAATCAGAAGCATGTGAGAAATTGAAAATTCTTTGCAAAAGATTACAAAATGAGAAAGGAGTTCCTATTGTTAAGATAAGGAGTGATCATGGTAAGGAGTTTGAGAATGCAAGATTTGAATCATTTTGTGAAAATAATGGCATTAAAAGGGAATTTTCAGCTCCCAAAACTTCCCAACAAAATGGGGTGGTTTTAAGGAAGAATCGGGTGATTCAAGAAATGGCAAGAGTCATGCTACTAAACAAGCAAATTCCTCAAAAGTTTTGGAGAGAAGCCGTGAACACTGCATGTCACATTGGTAATAGAATATCCTTCCGAGTAGGAACAAAGAAGACAGCCTATGAAATTTGGAAAGGAAAAGAAGCCCAGAGTGAAAAACTTTCCGAGTGTTTGGAAGCAAATGCTACATTCTAAATGATAGGGAGAACCTTGAGAAGTTTGATGCTAAAAGTGATGAAGGCATTTTTCTTGGGTATTCTACTACTACCCAGGCATATAGAGTTTTCAACAAAAGAACCAAGACTGTAATGGAATCCATCAATGTAGAAATTGATGATGCCATAACCAAAGTAGAGATGGTAGATGATGGAGAAGGGCCAAGCAGCAAAACTCCCACTGTTAAAGTTGAAGCTCTTGATATAGAAGTTAAAGGATCTACATCGGGAAAGGAATTGACTCCCGTGAGCTCAAGAGTGGAAACAAGATCAATGCTAAAGACATTTAGTCCTCTCACTCCTCCGGAAGTTCATCCTCCCATCTCTCGGAATGATAAAGTTTCCACATCAAAGAAGCCATCCTTAAGAGTGTCTAAGAACCATCCTGAGAACAACATCATCGGGTCTTTAGAAGAAGTTCTTCGCCTGAGAAAGGGCAACAAACTTCTGGTCAATCATGTCACATATCACTGTTACCTTGCCCAATTTGAGCCAAAAAAGGTAGAAGAAGCTCTCCAAGATGAAAATTGGGTTGAGTCCATGCATGAAAAGCTGAATCAATTTATAAGAAATGATGTATGGGAACTTGCCCCTAGGCCTGAAAATGTTCATGTCATCGGCACCAAATGGATCTTTAAAAATAAGACAAATGAAGATGGAGAGATTATCCGGAATAAATCTCGGTTAGTGGCTCAAGGATACACTCAAGTAGAAGGAGTCGATTTTGATGAATCTTTTGCTCTAGTGGCAAGACTTGAGTCTATTCGAATCCTCATGTCAATTGCATGTACTATGAACTTCAAACTCTACCAAATGGATGTAAAGTGTGCATTTCTAAATGGACACTTGAATGAAGAAGTGTTTGTCGAACAACCCAAAGATTTTAAGGATCCTCATTTCCCTGATCATGTGTTGAGATTAAAGAAAGCCCTTTATGGCTTGAAACAAGCTCCTTGAGCTTGGTATGATCAACTTACCCACTACCTCCTGGAAAGAGGGTTCAAACGGGAGTATGCTGATCATACTCTATTTTTCAAGAACGATGAAGATTATCTTCTTGTGGCTCAAGTGTATGTTGATGACATAGTATTTGGAGCTACCATTGATGATCGGGCCATAGAATTCTCTAAGGAGATGAAGAAAGAGTTTGAAATGAGGATGGTGGGGGAGCTTACATTTTTCTTAGGTCTTCAAGTCAAACAAAAGAAGGAAGGCATATTCATTTCACAAGAAAAGTATGCTAGAAAAATTGTCAAGAAATTTGGCCTTGAATAAAAAAAAATGCCACCACCCCCATGAGTTCTTCTACAAAACTGAATGTTGATTCTTCTGGAATAGAAGTGAGCCCAACCTTGTATAGGAGTATTATTGGGAGTCTACTCTATCTCACCGCTAGTAGACCGGATATTGCATTTAGCGTTGGTGTTTGTGCTAGATATCAGGCTGCTCCTAAGGAATCCCACTTGACTGCAGTGAAGAGAATTATACGATATGCCAATGGAAATCTGGATTATGAGCTATGGTATTCAAAGGACTCAAATGCTTGCCTTGCAGGTTATTTGGATGCAGACTGGACTGGCAGTGTAGATGACCGAAAAAGTACTTCAGGGGGCTGTTTCTACCTTGGTAACAATCTGGTCTCTTGGATGAGCAAGAAACAAAACTCCGTGTCTCTCTCTACGGCTGAAGTTGAATACATAGCCGCTGGAAGTTGCTGCACACAACTTCTTTGGATGAAGAAGTTACTTCATGACTACAGGATTCTTCAAGATACCATGTGTGTATTCTGTGATAACACCAGTGCCATAAATCTCTCAAAGAATTCAGTTCAGCATTAGAAGTCAAAACACATAGAGATACGTTATCACTTCATCCGAGATCTTGTGGAGGATAAAGTGGTGTCTCTTGAATTCATACACACAGACAATCAAAAGGCAGACATCTTCACCAAGCCTCTCGACGGTCCACTGTTTGAATCACTCCGCAAGACCATTGGAGTTGGTATAATTCCTTGACTCTCTTGTGTGTTGTGTGTCTTATCTCTCTATTGCATCGTAATCTCTCTGTTGTTGGACACACACTCACTTGTTGGCTATTTGTATAGCATGTTTTGTTTGTTTATTAGTACTTTAAATGTTTTTACATTGTTGTTTTTTATCAATCTTTTATTACTTTTGTGTCAAAAATCCAAAAACATATAAAAAGTAGAAAATCATAAAAGTTTAATCGACTTTGTTGAATCTTTGTCTTAAACATGTTCTGCCTTGTACCTTTGTGCAAATGGCTTTGTGCATCTAAGAGTATAGCTTGTTTTATATGCACTCATATCATTGTGGAAGAAGTCTTGAAATCTATGTGATTGTTGTAAATCGATCTTCAAACTTGTCATGAATGATTAGCCAATGGTTTTGTTGATTTTGAGACATGCACAGACTTGTGTCTATATATCTTCCCACTCTTTCTTTTCTTTATTTCTGCTTAATGAGCTTAACAAATGTAAATCTCCAAATGAAAAGAGATAATGAGTTACAAAAGCCTGTCGCACATACTAGTATTTAACTAGGAAAAAGGGAAAGCGACTCAAAATATAATGTATGATGCCCAAAAAGCCAAAGGCTAGCTCATCAATTTGAAATGTCAAAAATTTCAGGCATCGATCTCCAAAATGAGATGTTATGATTCAAAAAGATCATATGAAATGTTGAAAATGGAGCCAAATGAAAAGCTTCAATGTTATATTATCAAGTTTTTGTGGGAGGTCATATATGCATATTTCTATAATTGAGATGAGTCACATTATCTAGTGCTAATTATGTATGCCATGGTTGAATTGGTCATTGAAGCTTCACATTAGACTAAGGTCTATCTCATTGATAATATCCACACACATCACATATGCTTATGTTCAATGAATGCCTTATTCATTTGTGTGATTGTACTTGATAAAATGTGTTTTACATGCTCAATTTTTGTTGATCAACCTCAAAAAGATTTTTGAGTGTTTTTAGTTATTTTTGGAAAGTCTTTTGTTTTAGCAAAAATGTCAAAAATTTTCAAAAACTGATGTTGCACTGTTTTGGCGACTTGGTCGCAGGTCTATCCAGTCGCATGCCCTAGTCGCAAGCCTATTACAGAAGGTTTTGAGGTTTCTCGCGACTTGATGTGGCGACTTTGTCGCGAGTGGAGGCTTAATCGCGAGAATTACACAGAATGTTTCGCGGCTCAGCTCACGTTTATCTCGCGACTTGAACTTCCAATCATGAAAAACACTTAGAAATTTTTCAAAATTTTTCTTTGAAGTGTTCTGGCGGCTGGACCTGGCGACTTGTACGCGACTTGACTCAGTCGCGAAAATCGTGTGTTTTGCGCTTTTAAGGTCAGTTTTTAAAACTTTTCAATTTTTCCCTCGAATATTTGTGACTGCTCATTGCCTTCTCTTCTTTCAAACTCACCGTGTTCTTCACAAAATCATCACTATTCTTCATCATTTCATCTTCAATCTTCAAAAAAAAAGGTATGGGTTTTCTTATTTTGTTCACATTACTCATGGGTACAACCTTTATTTCTTGGATTTGTGTGATAGTGTTTGGTTTTTGTGTTCTATGTGATTCGGCCATAGTTTGGGTCATTGTGTTGAATTTGTTTGAATAGGTTTTGATGGTTTTTCTAATCTAATGCTTGATATGCTTTCTCTCATGCTTGTTATCCTCATTGAGTACATATGTTGTTTTGACCTTCTTGTGCATGTCATCCTCATTGTTCCTTATCAAAATGACAGTTTCTTGCAACTATATGTTATCCGTAAAATACATTGGTCTGTGTCACACTTGCACATTTATTCATTTTGGAGTCCTGCTAAATACTTTTATACACAATGCACTTGTGTTTCTCATGATAACTTGTTGCGGGCTAGGTTCATACTCTGTGTTAACTATTATATCATTTTTTTAACTAACTTGATTCTAATCAAGTTGATGTTTGTGTCTTGTGTTTGTTCTTGGATCTCTGCTGTGTGTCTATTCTTTTGCAGATGTCTCTCCGTTCTTCCGAAAGAAAGGAGATTGTAAGTGACGTTCCTTCTCCTGTTGCTAAGCGAACTCGTCGCTCATCCCAGTTGTCTCTAGACCCACGCAGTGAGAGATTCAGGACTCCCATTGATTCACAAACCTACTCAGACATCTTTGTCAATGCTCCCATTATCGTGGAACGAATAGTGCATTTTGATACCTTGGGAACTACATTTATCCCTAGGATCTTTGAACGAAGAGATTGGGCTGCTCTTTTTGGAAACTTCGAAGATCCATATGATGAATTAGTGAGGGAATTCAACTTAAATGCTCGATTCATTGGAATTGAACTACAATGCTGGGTAAGAGGAAAAGAATTTTTTATTACTCCAAATTACCTTGCACAGGTTCTTCACATCACCCGACTAGAAAATGTGGACAAAACTCCGTATGATGATAGAATTCCTCAAGTGCAAGACATTCTTCAAGTTCTTAGGCCTGACCATGAGGTTAGAAGCAAAGGGTTGTCTATAGGCACTATAAAGTTTATGCCTGAACTGACGACTCTGAAACTGATCATGTTCTCCAATCTTTACCCATTGTCTAACACTAGTTTCATCAATCTTGGAAGAGCCCAGTTTTTGTGTGATCTCATTACTGGTGCTCCAATTGACATTTGTGCCCATATTTTTCAAACAATAGGGAAAACAGCGGCTCGATCTGCAACAAGAGCCTGACTTCCATTCAGTAGTCTCATTATGAAGATCATGATTCAAGAAGGTATATGTCTAATAACAGATGGAAAAATTGTGCCACGTCTTCGACTAATTTCCATGTTCACTCTTCAAGCAAGCAAGAGTCACTCCTCTAAGGCAACAAAGACTGAGCCACTCACCCATGCCACTCCATCTGGTCATGATTCAGCTACTCCTATGCATACAGAGACACCTTCTACTCCCACTCCAGAGTTGCAGACGCCCAGCACTCAACCTTTCCAACCTAGTGTTTCTGCTGACAGATTGAGCACTCTGATTGAAGGTATCAATCAGCGTATTTCCGGACTGGAGAGACTTCTCATCCAATACAACAACTCTGTTCACATGCGCTTCACCCGCATCGAGGCACAATTAGATGCTATTCAGCATAGGATCGAGAATAGTCTTTAGCTATTCGTGACAAAAAAGGAGGAGAACAATGAAAGGGGAAGTACATTGAAAAGGTGAGTGAATACAGTACTATAAAAGAAAAGGGAAGTTGTACAGGGGGTGTTATTTACATACTCTTATCTTCAGTACATTTATAGTTCTTACATAAATACATTTGGTTTAAACAGTGTTTTGTTTTTAAACTGTTGGGTACTTTGGTATATATTTAGATGTTTATTCAGTTTATTTTGTACCTTTGCTTATGTGGCGTTTGGTTTATTTTGTACCTTGCTTTTGTAAGCGTATTTTGTACCTTTGCTTTGTAGCTAGTACTTTTAGTTAATGTTTTGCATTTTTTTAGTACATCACTCTTGTGCCCTTTGTTGGATTTTTAGATGTTTATTCAGTTTATTTTGTACCTTTGCTTATGTGGCATTTGGTTTATTTTATACCTTGCTTTTGTAAGCGTATTTTGTACCCTTGCTTTGTAGCTAGTACTTTTAGTTAATGTTTTGCATTTTCTTTAGTACATTACTCTTGTGCCTTTTGTTGGATTTTTATCCTTAATGCAGTTACTTTGTGTTGTTGCATTGGTTGAGTGTTGGACATGCAATTGATCCTTTGCATTGAGCTTATTATCTTGCATGTTCGGATGTTCATTCCATATGTGAATGAGCATTGTGATCACTATTTATAGTGATTGTTTATTTTTTGGTCTAGTCATGCTTTATTGCTTTAATATTTTTTTTTTGCTTGATCGCATTGTGCTTGCTTCATATGCAATACAAGTTTTTCTGCATACAATGATCTTATTGTGTGGTTACTTTTCAGGAGATACTTGAACTTATGATTCAAGAGCTTCACAGATTCTAGAGTTAGGTGTGAGTGAGTTTTGTTCAATTGTTCCCAACTCACGCGTTAAGTCCAGAGTTTATTGTAGGGTTTTGTCACGGAATAGCCAAAGGGGGAAATGTATTGGAGACTTCAAGGAAATTTTGAGTTCGTCGAAGAAACAAGGTCGCCTTCCAAAACATCCTCGGCTTATAGAGGATTTTCAGAGCACACTATTACATTGTGGTTTAGTTGATATTGGGTATCAAGGAAATATTTTTACATGATGGTTGACATGCTGAAGTTTTTCTTTAGGCTGAGAAGCATGTGCCCATCACTCTAGCAATGGCATTGAAGATGAAATATAGAGTCTGTATATCCTTGTGGTTAGTGCAGAACAACCATTCGACCAGATTTGTCATAAAATTGAGATTTTATCGTTTCCTTCCTTATCAGGGGGGGGGGGGGCTGAGGTAGCGAGGCTTCTTTATTGAAAAAGGGGGAGTGAGAGGGGAAGCATGAATGGAAAAGAGTTAGGGAAGGTCCGGAGAGCCCTAACTTTATTGATGGGGCATTTTGAGCAAGAAAAGCACGCCCTTTATTGAAAATTACCTAACTAACGCGCTTTAGTTTGATTGTAGCTCACGCGAGCACCCATGTTTTTTGGCTGAGCTGTATCTTGTTGGTAATGGATTGATTCTAAAATCTTGCTTGGTTTATGTTAAGTTATGATTTTTCTCATAACATTAGTGTTGGCTTATTCCATGACAAAAAATTTTGTAATTGCATAAATTTGTTTCCTTGTATTTTTGTGGGATTTTATTGTATTGGGTTTAGTATTAAGTTAGTGAAGACTCAAGCTTAATTGAAGATCAAGTGGATTTCACGAGAAGCTCGTGAGAAGCTAACCCATGAAGTAGCCATGTGAGAAGCACATGACTAGAAGCTGAAGAGTCTTGCCAGGCTGATAGGTTCGTGAGTGTCTCACGGGCAAGGCCTTCCTACAAGGTACTCACAAAACATTCTGCCTGGAGGATTTTGAAGTGTGAATTTCTTACCCTTCGCCCATACTATATATACCCTCATTACCCACAGAAATTGAAAGGAGGCCATTTAGAGAGAAAAACCTTAATAGGTTTTCTACAACACACACACACACACACACACACACCCATCTTTTAGAGAGAGGGCTCCTTATCCTTAGTGAGAAATCATTCTAGCCTCTTCTCCTTTTCTCTTCCATTGTCATACTTTGAGAGGAGATTTGTACTCAAACACATCCCATACCTTTTCCAAAGTGTAGAGAGTGTTTTGGAGCTTGGGAAGCTTTAGGGATTTGCCAAAAGAAGCCAGTGAGGCTTGGCGGATGCAATCGGGTGTATTGCGTTATTCAAAGAGCTAGAGAAGACAAGGTTTCGTTAATTTAGTTGGTAGAAGGAGCTTGGAGGGCTCAAGTACATTGGGAAGACTAGGCATGGAGGGTATTTTGTTATTCATGTACTCCAACTTTATTCTCTAGTAGATCGATTTACCGCTTGGAGGGTGGCGGAGAGGTTTTTTGCCGAGTTCTTCGGTTTCCTCTTCGATAACACATCTTGGTGTTATCTTGTGGTTACATCTCTCTTCCCTTACTCTTGTGCTTTACTTTTATTGTTTGTTGTTCATGCTTATATTGTTTGTTGTTCATGCTTATGCACTAGAGTAGTTATCGGTTTATTACACTTCATTTACTCTTGTTTCGCACTTAGATAAATTAGAGTAAAAGCAATCTAGCAGTATTTTTAAACTAGGGTCTAAACAAGCTCTTATGTTATCAAACAATTTTGAGCTTTCAGTTTAGGTACGAAAGTGTCAAGAGGCTCTTTAAGGCTTCCATTAGGTATACATAGCTACACATAGGTGTTTGCAATACATATTGGTTGGCTTCGAATCACATGAACCCATAGTAGGTCCTTGTATGGACTGATTTCGTTCCCACTTGGGAGAGCTTTAGAAGGAATAAGGGTGTTCTTATGCAACACTTGAACGGAGGGAATTATTTCCACAGGGCGCGGTGTGGCACCTCCAAGCATCATATTCAGACCATGATCCAATCTTACTCACATTACAGGGGGATACACAGAATGGAAGAAGGAAGATAATTCCAAAAAGGTTTGAGGAGAAGTAGGAGACACATCCTGAATGTGAAAATATTATACAAGAAGCTTGGAATAGGAAACATGGGTAGCTTGGAATGTGAAAATCTTACCCAATGTTTTGGCTATTCTCAAAGTCAAGGTGTGCCATATGGCCCTGGTAGCATGGAGTAGAAACATGGGTAGCTTTAAGACACAGTTAGAGGAAAAAGAAAAGCTATTAGAACAGCTCATGGTAATGAATGATGCATCAAATTTAGATATGATACAGGTAGTCAAAGATGAGGTTAATGCCCTTTTATATCAGGAGGAACTATCTTGGAGACAATGATTTTGTGTTATCTGGTTGCCTGCTGGTGACAAGAATACAAAATATTTCCATCCAAGAGCCAGTCAACGCTGGAGAAAAAATCACATTGTCGATTTTATGGGTGATGGGGGTCGTTGGTGTACTTTAGAAGAGGATAAGGAAAGGGTGGCCAAGGATTATTTTCAGAGGCTTTACACAATTTCAAATCCGAATGAGATGAATACTATTCTAGACAAGGTGGATTGGGTTGTTACACTTGATATGAATCAAACTCTCCTCTAACCATGTTCATCGGATGAGATTAAACAAGCTCTCTTCCGAATGCACCCTTCAAAGTCTCTAGGCCCTGATGGTATGTCTCCCTTCTTTTTTCAAAAATTTTGGAATATAGTAAGGACTGATATTATGGAAGCTGTTTTGTTTGTTTTGACTTCGGGTCATTTTTTGCGAAAGATGAATTACACTCACATTGTGCTCATACCCAATATTAATGAGCCTAAAACAGTTCCTGATTATAGACTGATTAGCCTTGCTAATATTATCTCTAGATTGGTATCCAAAGTGATAGCAAACCGGCTAAAAATGATCTTGCCTAATGTTATTTCAGATTCACAAAATGCTTTTGTTCCTAGCCGTTTAATTACTGATAATACTACTGTAGCATTGAGGTTTTGCACAGGATGAGGAATAAAAGAACAGGGAGGAAGGGACAGATGGCCATCAAACTAGATATTAGCAAGGTGTAGGTACAAAGGAAAGTATATCCTGACCGAGTGGACCATGGTGGAGAAAAGTGGAGTCGCCACCTAGAATAGGTCTAGGAACCATATTGAGCATTTTGGGCTAATCACTTACATACATGGATCCACGTACCAGATTATGGGTCTAGAATTTGGGTACAACTTTGGGTAGATGTTAGGCTCCAAGAGCGCCCTGCTTGTGGGCCGGTTTCCATTATGTCTTGCTAGACCATATTTAACTAAAGGGTTTATTAAGAGAGCCCTAATCCTTAACCTAAACATACATCATGCATTTAAGGAAATAAAACAAACAACATATAAAAGATCACAATATAAAAGGAAACAAATAAAACATAATCAAACAAAATAAATTAAATATGGAAAGTTGACAATTAAATATAACATAAAAGGAAAAAATATTAAATAAACTAAATATGGCAAAAAGATTCAAACAAACATGGTAAAGAATTAAACATAAACATATTAACCTAAAAAGAGTCAAACAGAATCAGATAACATGTTAAAAATGATTAAAATAGTAAAAAACAAGATTTTGCCCTAATTTGGGTTCGGGGTGCGTATGCATCCTTTAGTACAGATTCGAAAAAATTATATTTTTATAGATTTAATCATTCAAAGATATTAAAATAGAAATCAAACAAGCATGTTAGAACCCTAAACACTTAAACTAACAAGAAGTAAATAAAACAAGCATCAATATAAAAAATAAACATGAAACAAAACAAACAATTATACTAAACAAACATAACATCAACATACATGTTATACTTTACATGAAACCAAAATAATGAAATAAGAACAACCTAAAACAGATTATAAACAACCTAAAATCATATTAAAACATATCAAACATAACTGGGAACATCAAAAAAATCAAATATAACAAAATGGAGAAACTATATCAAGAAAATCACGTGAATCATATTAAGAAAAGTGGGAAACCATGGATAAGAGGCTCACCTTGCTTTAGAATCACAGATTTGAAGTTGTTTAACTGACCCCTTAGTGCTTATAACACAAAGATTAGATGGAAAAGACAAAGATAATCAAAGAACACCACAATTGTTACTAATCACAACTCAAGAACAAAAAGATTTGAAAAATGTTTTGAGAAATAAATTTTGGAAAATAGTTTTTGCCTTAGAACTAACTAAAGAGAGGTTTTAATTTTGTAAAAAGCGTGCTAAGGTGCTACCCTAGGTTTTGAAAAGAGAAAAAAAGGTTTTAGAGAATATGGAGGCCAAAAAATCCCCCTCTCTAGCTAGGGTTTTGATTGGAGACATAAGAAAGTATTTAGAAGTTAAAATTAGGGTTTTTGGGGCTTTTTAATTGTCTTTGGACGTTCCAAGGGTCTATGGGCCGGCCCACATCAAAGCATGATGATTTGGGCACTTAGAATGAAGTTTTAAAACACAGAAAATCGGGCTGCCTAGTTGACCGAACTTCAAATAGTCATAACTTACTCAATATTAGTTCAAATTAGGCAAAATTTGATTCAAATTGAAGCCCAGGATGTCTGATTTCCAATTAAATAAATCTCACTCAATAATTCTTTGTGGATCAAAATTTATGGTCAAAACAGTGAGGAAATGTCATTTTTCAGTATTGATTTCAAAGCGACTTGAGTACTTTTGAGTTGTAATTACTTCCAAATTATTGTGAACTCTTTAATTACCCTTGGTTGACATATATCAAGCTCATCATTGGGCCAGGGACCAAAATTTATTAACGGATACAAAATGCGGTGTCTACAAGTGGAATAGGGTTTTCTTAGGCAGATTATGATCAAACTGGGAATTGATGTACAATGGGTCCAGTTAGCTATGGAAATAGTTTGAACTGCTTCATACTCGGTGCTTATAAATGGTGAGCCTAGAGGATACATCACTCCATCTTGAGGTATTAAGCAAGGAGACTCATTATCTCCTTATCTGTTCCTATTATGTGCAGAGGGCCTATCCTCATTAATTAGACAAGCTGTTGCATCCAATAGCCTCATGGTATTTTGTCCTGCACTAATGGGGTATGCGTATCTCATTTCCTGTTTACAAATGATAGCTTCATTTTTTGCCAGGCTACAGTGGAGGAATGCCAACACCTCCTTCGGTAACTACGGTGTTATGAGGAAGCATCAGGTCAAGCAATAAATAGATAGAAGACTTCAATTTTCTTCACTCGTAATGCAAGACCCGATGTTTAGAGGGATATTCAGAGATTGATAGAGGCAAAAATTATGGAGGATTGTTACTCAAAGGCAGGCAAAGAAATTTTAATCAAAAATAGTTGCTCAAGCAATACCTACCTACACTATGGAAATTTTTAAAATTCCTAAGGCCTTATGTGATACCATCAACTCTACTTTGGCAAAATATTGGTGGGGACAGACAAAGGATGAGAAGAAAATACATTGGATCAATTGGAAGAAGTTGTTAAATTTAGCATTTAATAAAATGGTGGCATGGGCTCTCGGGATATTCAAGCATTTAATTTAGCTTTATATGCTAAAAAGGCATGGCGGCTGATCCATAATACTCATTATCTGTTTTATAGGGTGTATAAAGCAAGATATTTCCCCAATTGCTCATTCATGGATGCAGTTCTTGGTAACAATCCCTCCTATGTATGATGTAGCTTGTTGGCAGCAAGGGAGATTATCAGGGAGGGCTCAATTTGGAAGATTGATGACGGTAGAAAAATTGAAGTCTCAACGCATAGATGGTTGTCCCACAAACCTGTTTTCCTTGGGGACGCTCGGCCAAATTTGTTTGTAAGCGAGCTTATGGATACTGATACTATGCAGTGGGATAGGGACAGAATCTTTGATCTCTTTGCCTATAGAACCCGAATGGGAATTCTGGCCATTCCTTTGCAGAATACCACAACCCGTGACACTGACTTGGAACGAGAATTGCAGCAAGACCTTCACGGTGAAATCATCATATCAGGTAGCCTTGAGAATAAAGGAACAAGCCCGAATTGAGCACTCAATGGCTAGGTTAAATCGGCCAATCTGGAAAAAAATCTTGAAACTGAATGTCTCTCCAAAGGTACATACTTTTCTTTGGCAAGCTTACTCCAATATACTACCCACTCGAGGAACAGTGGAACACAATCAAACACCAATCAAACTACACATTTTCACTGGAAATGTTTTCAAGACTTAAAAACTTGATGTCCAAAACGGTTAAACGGAGCACAAGATTGATTTTTTCATGTTGACATATCCTTAAGAAAAATAGAGCTTATTTAGTTATAGACGCTTCAAAGTTCAAAGACATAAACCGGCAAAAACACACCCAAAAAAAAAAAAATCAACTAGTTTTTGCTTGCTGCACCAGCAATTCCATGTGACCTCAGTTCTTCGATTAAGGAATTCAAGTCAGAGTAAGATGATCCACCTTCTTCAACAGCCTTCTTTGCCTTCTTCCCAAGCTCTCTAGCTCTGCTTCTTATTTCCTCTGCTTCTGCCCCAACCATTATTCGAATCACTGCCTTCTCTATGGCTTCGCTCTTGATGCTATCTCCCAAAAATCTGGCCCATTGTTGAGCACCAACAGCAACTCCAACTCTCAAAATTTGGGTTACAAACTTTTCATTGAAGAATTGCTCAGCGGAAACTGGCCATGTAACCATTGGAAGCCCAGCAGAAACTCCTTCCAAGGTAGAATTCCAACCACAATGAGTCACAAATCCTCCAACAGCTTCATGATCAAGAATCATCATCTGGGGTGCCCAACCTCTTATAATTAGACCCTTCCCTTTCACTCTTTGCTCAAACCCATCAGGCAGCCATTCTTCTTTTCCTTCATCATTCTTTTCTTTCTTCACCACCCAAATGAATTGCTGCTCAGAAGCCTCAAGACCTATTGCTATTTCCTTTAGCTGGGAATCATTGAAGTTTGCCATACTTCCAAAACATACATAAACAACCGAATCTAGTTTCTTCGAATTAAGCCATTCGAAACATTCGTGGAAATCAATGGAGGCTTCCTTTCCCCTTTGTGCTTTATCTTCAGTGTCCTGATTGCATAGTGAAACCGGGCCTATCTGCCAAGCCTTCCGTCCAAGCACCTTCTTGTAAAAGTTTGCATAAGCCGGTTCAAGCGCATAGAAGCTATTGAAAACAGCCCCAAAACTCGTCAGCTCTGCTTCTAGTACTTGTTCATACATCTTCGTAGCATATGTTTGAACATTTTGGGTATAAAAATCTGGCAGTTGCTTTCTTGTCAACTTGATCTCATCAGGGAAGTTGGGGATGACAAATGGTTCTGTATCTGATGAAACTTTTTTGTGAGGTTCGTATAGTCTCAGACATTCAGCGGTACACGTAGAGAAAAAACTCATTGAATGCAAAATAAGCCTTGGTATGCCAAACTTTTTAGCAACACCAGTGGTCCAAGGAAACAAAGTGCTGGCCACAAGGCAATCAGGAGCATATTCTTGAATAAGTTTCTCGAGTGGTTGCTCTAGCATGGCGGTAGCCTGATAGAATTTCGTCCGAAGATCAAGTGAAGTAGCCAATTGGTAGCTCTCACATCCTATGGGCAATCCAACCTCAACACAAGGGAATTCGATGACTAGAACATTCATATCTAACCCCATGGTTTTGCTTTTTTCAATGGTTTTGGAGAACAAGGAGGCATTCAGAGGAGTGGTGATTATGCTTATTTTCAAACCACGCAAAGCAAATTGCTTGGCCATGTCTATGGCTGGGATCAGGTGTCCTGAAGCCAGGAATGGGAAGAAAAACAAGTGAAGCTGCCGCTTTTCACTATCCATAATGGTGACGAAGAACAGGAAGAAGAAGAAGATGAAGAAGCAAAACTTACGGATTCTGACCACTTAAGAGTAAATTTGGAACATATAGGTAGGCTTATACTGAGGTTTAATTTGTCCAGAAAGTAAGAATAATGAAGTAAAGATTGGATCAAAGAGAGTAACCAAAAAGATAATATGAAAATAATAAAAGAATGAGAAAAGAGAAGGACAAGGTAAAGTTTTGTTTGTTTGTGTGAACCCCAAGTCACGAGCCACCTTGTCTTCAAGTCTTCCCTAAATCCCTATCAATTGTAGAAAAATGGGCATTTTCTTCTATTTGTGACATATTCTCTTATGTCATGCAAATAGCGATGAAACATTTAAAATTAGGAGCATTTACACTGATTCGTGATGCTGGTGGGTACACTTTGATTCTTTAATCAAATTCGCATCTTCAAATGACTTTAAAATTGACCTTAGGAGTATTATATTAAAAGAATAGTTTTAAATTGATGTAGAATTATTTTTAAAAAAAAAGAAAGAAAAAAGAAGTGGTATAGAGTTTGTGCTTGAACCAACCTTGATAAAGGGTGTCTAGCTGTCTGCTATTGGGGAGAGTATAAAAAGATACTCTAATTAAGTAGTTAGAGACACCATTTAATCTAAAAAGCTTAGACTAATGAGTTTAGATTCAATTATGTTCATAAAAAATAAGTATAGATTCAATTATATTATATTAATTACTCATTCTTGCCATTAATATCCAACTTGGAAGTTCACTACTTAATCAAATACACCACAAGTACTAGAATATTACACCAAATGCTAATAAAAATAAGTTAGATTAGTGACAATTATTCTATATACATACCACAAGTATAGCCTCTTAATTTGAAAAATCAATAGGTACTTCAAAGACAGTAATGTGAATGGTGGATTCAACCTTCTAACTCATCTTTTAACTAGTACAATATTTAACTATTTTTTGAAAGGGAAATAGGTACTATTCAATTAACCTTTCACCTAAGCAAATTTTTCAATAAATTTTTCAATTTTATTATTTATCTTATTTAAAACGGAAATTAAAAAAAAAAAAAATCATTTAGTATTCCTATCTAGTTGGTTTTAATAATCTGTTTTATTTTCTTTAAATTTTTAATAAGCCTTTTTATTGGCAACCACTTAGCATAACTTTCTAATAAAATTTTATTTAATCCCAAAATAAAATTTGAAATTTTTTGATGCCATCCATAATTTCAATCAATACCTTGCTAGAATGTACCTTTGTTTTGCATGTAAAATAACCACCATGAACAAACAATTGAACGCCTCTATCCAATCCAAGCCAATCCACATTGGATTTATTATTATTATTATTATTATTATTATATAACCAAAACCTCCTAAGCTCTCACAATTTTCCACATCATCACAATATTTAAATAAAATTATCATTTTATTTAAATAAAATTATTTTTTGTTTAGTCCAAACTTAACAAGGAGTGAAACTCTATCACTTTAACAAGTCTAACTTAAACTTAAACTTATCATTATCATTTTTTAAAAACAAAATTATTTTTGTTTAATCTATATATACATACATATCATATACTATATAATAAAAGTTAGGTTTACAAGCCGTGGCTGCGCCAAGTGGCTGTACCAAATTGTAAAAAATTTATTAAATTTCTTTTAAGAAAATCAAATTTAGTTATTTGGTAGCATACAACTGCTATATCTAAGAGAGGCCTAATCAATCTCAAAAAAGAGAGACCTAATTTGTTTGAATAGCAAAAACTAAATTAATGTATAATCATTGCTCATCTAATATCTTTTCTAATTTAACGCCTAATGGACTCCTTTATTTTTCTTTTTCTTTTTTCCATATCAACTTCTTGAGAAGTTTCTTCTAACTTATCAAACTATTTTTTCCCTTTACTTTTTTATTCTTTGGATAAAAAAGTAAAGGGAAAAAATTGGTCATACTTACTACTTTTTTATTTTTTCCCTTTATTTATCAAACTATTTTTTCCCTTTACTTTTTTCTTTTTTACTTTTTTCCCTTTACTTTTTTATTCTTTTTCCCTTTATTTTTTTTATTTTTCTTTACTTTTTTCCAATATGGTCATACATTTTTTACATAATAAATTGGTAGCAAATTACAAACTCATTTGCTTGAATTGTGTACATTTATTCATAATAAATTTGTTTTCAAGTGTTTTGAGTCCAATAGTTAATAGTATTTTTGCTATAAACTTTTCCTTTTCCTTAAACTAGTTGGACAACTTTGAAATAACAAGAGGTACAAGATTAAGACGAAGATCCATTATGAACAACTACAAAGAGCTACATATTCAATCCCCAAAAGGCAAAAAAAAAAAAAAAAAAACACTATTCAAGAATCGAATATTTGTGCAAGGGACTATTCATCCTAAAAAGAAGACAGTTTAAAGATCTGTTATGCTGTGACAATAAAAAGAAAAAAGAAAAAGCCAAGGAAAAATTCTAAACAACATTGGCTTCTACTCACGAAGTCCAATATTCAGCCATGACCAATTGTGCATTGCTTTGTGATGCGAACCTCAATCGACACGCTTTAAGACCCAACAAACAATATTGGAATATTTGCCCAAGAAAGCTAAAATTCAGATTTTGATAGAACCCTGACTTAACTTTTATAAGAGAAACGCTAACCAAAAGTATAAGTAACAGACCTTGACCCAATGATTATAATTGAATCACGAACCAACAGTATAAAGTTTGAACGCCACAAGGAAGAATCCCTGATAAGTTCATAGTTCTTGAATAACCAAAGAAAAGAGCAAAGCCTCACCTTTTTCTAATTTTTATTCAATAATATATCTATTACAATGAGTGCATGCTATTTATAAGACATGACTGAAAGTAGAAAATGTAAAAAACGTACTAAATAATAAAACCCTAAATAAAAGCTGATTTGGTCTGAAATTAGCAGATCCAAAATAAATAAAAAAATAGCTAAAAAAACGTTCTAAATAATAAAGGCCTAAATTAAGGTAGATCTGGTCTAAAATTAGAAGATCCAGATTAGGAAAAATATCTATTAACTGATATGGAGCTGGAAAGTCAATCAGTCATTAATCCTCGCCATAAATCACGTCCAATTAAGCTAGATCAGCCCTCAATAGCTTAGATTAAATTTATTACGTCTTCATCTTCCTTTGGGCCCAGCCTGGAATGTTCTGCGTTAGAAACAACCTAAATCTCTTGAATTAGCCCATTAATTGCTTCTTTGATCTTCTTAGATCTTGCTCTAGTAATAGGCCCAATTGGAACTTGCAATGGACCCTTGAATGTTTGTTGATTCTCATCACTTTGTCTCAAGTAACAAGCCCTAAAGAACTAAAGATTTTAATAAAGAACAATGACAAACAAGAATAAAGATACACTAAAAATATATTCTAATATAAAAAATTCAATACATGTAATTACAAGTCTCATTATAGCATCATTGGTATTCTTCATTGAAGTGTTATCATTTTATATTTAATGGTTGTTACATCAATACAATTTATTCCTTTTGTTATTATATTATATAAATTTATAATACAACCGTGCAACGCACGGACCATTAACTAGTATATATATAAAACCGAAACCTCTAAAGCTCTGGCAGCTTTCCACATCAGTACAATATTTAAATAAAATTATCATTTTATTTAAATAAAATTATTTTTTGTTTAGTCCAAACTTAACAAGGAGTGAAACTCTATCTCTCTAACAAGTCCAACTTAAACTCAAACTCATCATTATAATTTTTTTTAAACAAAATTATTTTTGTTTAATCAAAACTTAACAAGGAGTGAAACTCTATCTCTCTGTTAAGTCCAACTTAAACTCAAACTCAAACGTTGATAATTTATATAAAAACAAAAATTTCGATAGGACTCAAAAAAAAAAAAAAGGAAAAAAAGAAAAAGAAAAAAGAGACTCACGTTGAAAATTTCTACTAATTTTTTTTTTATTGTACATAGTAGATAAAACATCTCTTTTTTTTTTTTTGGAGAAATATCAAAGTTGCAACCTATGTCTTTCAGCCTAAGGAACGATAAATTTTTACTTGGTATGTTATATATAAATTTGTTGAATTTGGTTTGGTTTTGAAGTAGAATTTAAGAATTCTATAAATTTTGAAGTTTTAAGTCTTGGAGTTTTGGTATTTGCGTCTCGGTAGGTTGATCTTAATTCTTCACTTTAAATGCTTTTTATTTAAGTTCATGCGATTTTTTTTTCTTATTTAAAGCTATGATTTTTGGCTGATTAATTATTTGTTTGGATTAATTTCAATTAATTATTTGTTTGGATTCAACATAAAAGATAAAGGAATTAGGTATTATAATTTGATATTGTTCCATATTTTGAATTTTCTATATTGTTATTATTACGAGAAAGTCATATTATTACTCAAATTTGAAACTTGGTGTGTCTTCCTCATATCATGGTCTTTGTTTATATATTTGTAGTTTATATTAGTTTTTTGTGTGTGTGTGTGTGTGTATAACTATTGAGAGTTTTGCTTTATTGATGAGAATCAACAAGCATTCAAGGATCCATTGCTTATTCCAGTTGGGCCAATTACAAGAGCGAGATCCAAGAAGATCAAAGAAGCACTTAATGGGCTGATTCA
>CM066172.1:43410033-43517533 GCA_033629205.1 Lithocarpus polystachyus
ACATGCATAATGTGAATCTTCAACTCATAACCTTAGTCTCATATAAATGATTTGACCAGAACTCAATCTTTTACTCTTTGCATGACACTTCCTTCTTTGTACCTTTTCATCTTCCTCTTCTCTCTTAATTAATGAGTATACTTAAGGTCCATTTATTTAGGTGGATTTTAGAGGTGATGGAAAATATAGGAGAGAAAAGAAAAGGTGAAAGAAATTTATTGGGGTGCTTGGTTGAGTGGATTGGTGGATAGAAAACTGGTAGGGCTTGGCCGTTTTCTCCCAGACCTATTAAAATATTTTCTCCTGAAATTAAGGGAAAAAGTAGAGGGGAATAGATAAATGAACAAAAGGATAAAAAAAAAATAAATAAAAACCATGACCTAATTTGTCTGTTTCGATTTTTTTTCTTTGGGCTTTTTTTTTTTTTTTTGGCCTTTGATTTTTGCCTTGTATAAAACCATGACCTAACCTGTCTGTTTCGATTTTTTTTCTTTGGGCTTTTTTTTTTTTTGCCTTTATTTTTTGCCTTGTTCTATTATATCCATGACCCATCTGTTTCATTTTTTTCCCCCTTTGGTTTTCTTCTTTAGATTTTCACTTTTTCTGTACTTCTCATTAGTGTTTTGTTTTGGTTTTTTTTTTTTTAATCCTTTAGTGCTTGTGTTATATTTTATTATTATTTTAAAATATTGAAGTGTCCATACACAATTTTTTAATAAAAAAAAAGTGTTACTTTTTGCTTTATTTAATTAGGACATAATTGTAAATTTATACCAACTTCATTTTCTATAATTTCATTTTTCTTCTCAACAAAATAAATGACTTTTCCATCTCACTCACTTTTCTATCTCTTCTCCATTTTCTTTCCTCCCACTTTGGGAAGAGGGAAGTGGGAGCATAGAAAATGGAGAGGGGATAGAAAAGTCCGAGGATAGAAAATTTTTAGTTTCTCTCATGGTGTTTGGTTGGGAGAATGGAAAAGTATAGGGATAGAATATATAGTTTGTATAAATTTACTCTTATATCCTTATTATATGTTTTTTTTTTTTTTGAGAATCCACATCATAAGATTTTTATTCAACTAAGGCTATGAAAATCAGCCTGAAGTACATCTGCAACTTCTAATGGTACATCTTCCATCCAAACTTGTAATGAAGAAAAATAAATTGCCTGCCTCGCAATCGAGTGAGCTACAGTATTACAATGCACCCTTACATGAGAAAGAGAAATAATGGAGAACTTAGAGGCTAAGTACTGTATATCATTGATAATATGACCAAACTGTGCAAGGTTGTGAGAGTTTGACTTCTGAGCGTTCATGAGGATCAGTGAGTCACCCTCTAACACTCCTTTATTGAGACCGGTTTCCAATGCCAACTCCATTGCACGTCGAGCTGCCAATGCCTCAATTTCAATAGCTGTATTAGGCAGTGGAATTCGCTACGCCAAGGAGACCATCACCTGCCCCTTGCTACCACTGCGTTGAAGGTCGTCCCATAGATGCCGTTGCTGCAAAATTATACAGCAAGAAGTCCTGTAATCTGTTTTGAGCTTGCTGCACCAGGTTTGGGAGATTTTCGCCTCTTTTCCCTACCCTCATATCATTCCTTCTCTTCCATACAGCCCATACAACCATAGCAAACAGGTCCAGGTCCCTGTTCTCCACAAAAATACAACCCATGAGATCAACGAAGCTTGTCGTTAGCCGTAGACTGCGTTGGTTCCAAGCTTGTACCAAGAGCCAAATTTCCTCCAATTTCAGAAAGAGATAGAGAGCATGGAGTGTGTCTTCTTGCTGCATCTGACAATGATCACAGCAATCATCAGTTAACACCTTTCTTTTAACTAAATTCCGCTTCGTGGGAAGTGAGTTTTTTGCAGTTCGCCAAACTAAATTTTTCACTTTTCTGGGCACATTGAGACTCCATATCCCATTCCACATTGGCTTGAGCATCAAAGGATCGGACTGCCCTGGTTGTTGGTTCTGAAATTCCATTTGTAGAAACCGATATCCTGACTTGACTATGTAGGCTCCATTTGCACTGTGAGGCCAAATTAATTCGTTCGGCTGCTCGATAAGGCAGAGGGGAATGCCTTTCACCATTGTTGCCTCAAAATCCAGCAAGGTTTCATCAATTAACTCTTTCTTCCAGCATCTTTGTTCTTCATCAATCAAGCTTTGGACATTTGCTTCAGCCAAACCATCTACCCGTGGAGATAAAACAAGTGCTGAATGTTTTTGTGGCAGCCACCTAACCCCCCAAATATGAACTGACTTCCCGTCCCCAATTCTCCAAATAGCTCCACGTTTAATCACATCTCTCTCTTTTATAATACTTTTCCAGGCCGAACTTGGACAAGTGGCCTCCATGATTGAACAATTTGGAAAAAATCTCGCTTTAAAAATTCGGTAAAATAGTGAGGATTTATCATGTAGAAGTCTCCAAGTTTGTTTAGCAAGCAAAGCATCATTAAAACAGGTCAAATCCTTGAAGCCCATCCCTCCTTGCTCCTTTGGCTTACATAACTCTTCCCACCTTACCCAATGCACCTTTCGACTATCTCCTCGCTGCCCCCAAAAGAATCTTTGAATAAGAGCTTCAATGCAATGGCAAAGAGTAACTGGTAGTTTGAAACATGACATAGTGTAGGTAGGTAGTGCTTGAGCCATTGCTTTAATTAAAATTTCTCTCCCTGCTTGTGATAGAAGCTTGCCTTCCCACCCTTGAAGCTTTTTCCAGACTCTTTGCATAATGTTGTCAAAGCTATCCTTCTTTTTTCGCCCTATGAAACTTGGCAATCCCAAATACTTCTCATATTACTTGACCACGGGTACTCCAAGGGTTGCTTGAATTGAAGCTTGCATTTGATGGGAAGTGGACTTACTAAAAAATAGAGTAGTTTTATCTCTATTTATTTGTTGCCCGCGATGCTTTCTCATAAGTGGCTAGGATCTCCAGAAGCTTCTCACACTCATTAATTTTTTCCCTGCAAAAAATAAGGCTGTCATCTGAAAAAAGAAGGTGTGTTAGCTTTGGTGCTCTTCGACAAATAGAAACACTTCGTATATCTCCATTCTCCTTCGCTTTTCTCAACAAACCATGGAACCCTTCCGTGCATAATAAGAATAAGTAAGGAGACAAAGGATCTCCTTGGCCCAGCCCCCTCGAGGGTGTGATGTGACCATGTGGCTCTCCATTAATCAAAACAGAATAAGTAGCCTTTGAAATACATTGCATCATCAGATTTACCCAAGTGTCTCCAAAACCCAGCTTCTTCATCAATTTCTCCATATACAACCACTCCACCCTATCATACACCTTGCTCATGTCTAATTTAAGAGCCATATACCCCGTCTCCCCCAAACTATGGTTTCTCATATAATGGAGGGTTTCGAAAGCCACCATAATATTTTCAGAAATCAATCTGTCCTTCACAAAGGCACTTTGTTGTTCCGACACTAAGTGGGGAAGAATTTTCTTCAACCTGTTAGCCACCACTTTGAAAAAATTCTGTACAATACATTGCTGAGACTAATAGGGCGATAATGTGAAATATATTCGGGACTATGAACTTTAGGGATTAAAGTTATAAATGAATGACACAAAGATGGAGGGAGATTACCCGAATTTAGGAAATACAGAATATCATCAACCACATCATTGCCCACCAAAGACCAATAATGTTGGTAAAAAATAGGTGGCATTCCATCCGGTCTGGGTGATTTCAAAGAAGCCATCTGCTTAAGAGCTGTCTATACTTCTTCTTTTTGGAACTCAGCCATCAAATCATTATTCATCACATCTGTTACTACCAGAGGTATTTGTGCCAAAATCTCATCAAAATTCTCCGAGTTTTGGGAAGTGAAAAGAGCTTGATAAAACTCCAACACAATCTCCTCCACTTGGCTACGATTTGTGCACCATTGACCATCATAATCATACAACCCCTTGATGTAGTTTTTCCTTCTTTGTTGTGAGGCTTTGCTGTGAAAAAACCTCGTATTCCTATCCCCATCTTTTAGCCATTGCACCTTAGCCCGTTGCCCCCACATCTGTGCCTCTTTTTCAAGAAGTACATTAATTTCTTTCTTCAATTTCTTCATCAATATCGCCGAACCCCCACTGCATGCTATCCTCTCGGCCTGGGCTAACTTTTTCCTCTTTTGTTCCAACTCCCGTCTCACGTTTCAAAAACAAGTCTTACTCCATTTGGTTAGACGTTTCACACATTGATCAACTTTTTTTTTATCACTTTTTCACCCTTTGGATCTTCACCTACCTGGTGCCATACCACCTCAATTGTTACCCCACACCCCAATTCACTCATCCACATCTGCTCAAAACGAAAAGGCCTATGTTACTTACAGTCCATTCCATCCGGATTAATTAACAAGGGCTTATGATCCGAAGTGGTAACATCAAGATGTTGAACTTATGTATCCGGAAACAAAGAGAACCATTCATTGGTTGCCACTGCCCTATCTAATCTCTCCCATACTGTGAAATTATCATAATGCTTATGCCACGTGAACTTTGATCCCACAAACCCAAGGTCCATAAAACCACACTCATCCAAAATATCTCTAAAAGCTTGCATCTGACTATGAGGCCGAGTTCTACCACCCAATTTTTCCGATTGCTTTGTAACTTCATTAAAATCTCCCGCATATAGCCAAGGTGCTTGACTTCTTGTTTTCAAATTTCTCAAACGTGCCCAAGCTTCATGTTTGAGTTATGTATCCGGTTCTCCATAAAAACCTGTGAATCTCCACTCCCTTTCCTTGTTTTTGCAAATTGTGGCATCAATATGGTTCTTTGAAAAAGTCTCTATGGTTAAATCTAACTCCTCTTTCCAGTACATCACTAAACCCCTTGATTTATTTTTCCTAGGTGCAATAAATCTATGCTTAAACTTCAAACGATCTTGAATGAAAATTAGCCTAGCTTCATCCGTTCATGTCTCGGCTAAAAACACAACGGAGGGATCTTTTGCCCACACTAATTCTGCAAGCTGATTCTTTGTACGCTGGTTCCCAAGCCCCCGATAGTTCCAACATAAAAGACTTATTAGTTCTGGCGGGGCTGGGAACCAGCCTCCGCCAATATCTCTTTGTCACCTTTGCCAACCCGAGAAACAGTTTTCTTTTTCCTCTGTAACTCCTGCTGACCCCGAGTAGGATGAGCACTCCTCTTTAAACCCACTGCATCTTCCATGATAACATCCGTTCCTGTGTTATACATCACTTGACGTTTCCAGGTAGCTGCATTCACTGTGTTGAGGTTTGAAGTATCGGGTAGAACAGATAATGGTGCACGGGTATTGTCTGATGGTGTTGCACAAGCTTGAGTGGCCTTCATGAAAATCTCATTAATTGTCATTGATTCCAAAATATTTTCCTTACCCGTGGGAGAGTTTGATTTGGACTGAAATTCTATTACCGTGCCAAATTTACTCAAATCCCGATTTATCTCCTCTAATTTCTCTTCAAACAACTCAGCAGATAAGCTCCCTCTGATCTGATCCATATTACCAGCATTTACTTCAGTCTCCACGTGTGAATCT
Organism: Lithocarpus polystachyus; assembly: GCA_033629205.1. Taxonomy (NCBI): domain Eukaryota; kingdom Viridiplantae; phylum Streptophyta; class Magnoliopsida; order Fagales; family Fagaceae; genus Lithocarpus; species Lithocarpus polystachyus. The sequence continues at coordinate 43,415,599 of CM066172.1, forward strand.
GTATGGAAAGGCATTGTTCCCAACGGATTTGCCTCCTGAAAATCGGGGGAATTAATTCTTTCCTGATTTCGCATCTCACTCCTTTGGCTTGACCTGATAATCTTCGGCACCGGACCCCCTTGTCGGATCACCACCTGTGGTTTTGCGGGCTGCTTTGGGGGTGGTCGTTGTATTTGGGCCTGCAGCTTTTTGTTTGTAGAAACTTGGAACAGATACTGAACTTCTTTTTGATCGCACAAACGGTAATGCTCTGATCCATGCACCATACTGTTGGGCTTTAGATGGTAACGTGCCACCACTCTCAATCCACAACTCACAATCCCGGTCATCGTGTGTGAGGATGCCGCACCAGTAGCACAGGTTTGACAGCCTCTTATACTTAAAAGAGACCTAGATTTCCTTTCCATTCTCCAGAGAAACCACACGGCCTCTGCATAAAGGTTTCGAAATATCCACCTTGACTCTTACTCAAACAAATCCATCGCCCATACTGTCACCCTTCTCTGTGTTCTTGTCTAACAAACCAGCAGCGCCACAAATCTTTTCTGCTACAGCCCTTGTTCGAAAACGAACTAGTAATTCATGTTGCTGTATCCAGAAAGCTACCATATTAAAATCAATCTCTGATACGTCAATCTCTTTATCATACCTATGTAAAACCATAAGGTGCTTACCAAAGCTCCATGGTTCTGTTATAAGAACTTGCTTCAGATCAGTTTGGTTATCGAATGTAAAGAGAACCACATGGTCGCTTTCTTTTGTCACCCTAAATCTGTTTTTCATCCTCCATATGGGTGTGAATGTCTTGGCAATAGCCTCCACATGCAAAGCCCTCTTGGTGAGAAACTTTGCCGCAAGGACGAACTCTGGAATTGCTTCTTCCTCTGTGATACTAACTTGAGAACCCTCCACATCCGATAGAGTAAGACAACTCCAAGACTTTGCTAACTCCTCCATAAAGCTGAAAAATTAGAAACCCCCGCCAGCAAAAACAAAACTCAAGAACAAACAAAAGCAAATGTGTTTCTCCACCCCAAAAGAAAGGAAAACCACTAAACCCTGAAGGTAAACCTGTTACCTCAAGGTACAAAGACACCTTCCGAGGAAAGGACAGCTATTCTACGACCTAGGAGAAGATGGAGAGGAACCACCTTTCGCTAGCGAAGAGAAACTTTCATTTTCTCCTTATTATATGTAAAGATATAATACTTTTGGAAAAAAATGCGAAGAGACCCCCTGAACTTTAGAGTAATGGGCAAGAGACCCCCTAAGATTTTATTTTAGCTAATTTACTCCTTGAACTATAATTAAAAGCCAAATTGATACATCTGTTTAGCTTCCATTTAAATTGACTAAGTTTGCTCACGTGACATGCACGTGCAACCTGCCAAACACCCAAACTAATGGATAAGAGGAGAGAAAAGCCAGGTTCAACGATAGGGTGCAGTTGAGAGGAGAGAGAGGCTATGGCTTGCCAGAATTCCTAGTCCCACCGTCGCTGGTCTCTTCCACCACCGATCTTTGCCATCCTTGACTTTCACCGCATGGTTTCCAACAACTGATAAATAGAGAGATAGATTCAAGCAAGTAACCTCTTATAAATCCAAAGATTGAAAACTCATCAATCGATTAACATGACTGTGCTAAGTTTGACAAAAGTAAAATTGTGCTTGTGGCTTGGTACTTCTAGAGAGATATTTATTTTTCCCTATAAATATTAAGTAAATATAGGAATGCAAGATCAACAACATACTGAATATTGATGCATATCCTAACACTAATAACGGCCAGCTATTTAGACATGGCAAAACGGGTCAGAATTTTTTGACCCGACCCGAAAAATACTCGACCCGAACCCGATTTTTTTTACCCGAAGTAAAAATGGGTTGACCCGTGACCCGACCCGTGGTTTTGCGGGTCAACCCGACCCAACCCGCGACTCGACCCGAACCTGAAACATTTTTTTAAAACTTTGTTTTTTTAGTAAAAAAAAAAGTAAAATTAAGACAATATTGGTTTAATTGTTTATTATGAGCTCTAAGGAAACAATTGATACATTTACATAACTGCATGCAAATAATTGATAGATAAATGGTTGAGCATTCTGTAATGAGTAAAGATTTTTAGATATCAAATAGATTTAAAGATAATCTGGTTACAATAAAGTTAAAAACATAGATTTAAAATTGTAGACATGTGTGAGAAACATTCACAAGTGTGAACATAGTGAAGCCAAAGTATCAAATTAACATAAATTATGAATGCTTTGACCTATTTTTTAACAATTTATGTCCAAAATAAATGGCTTTTTAATATAAATTATGATATTTCCTAAAGTGTGTGTTACTTAACAATTATATGATATTCATAAAAGAAACTATGAATAAATAAGTAAACTATCAAACTTTTAATGTATATTTCAAATTGAAATAGAGTGTCAACCTTAATTGATAATAGATTATAAAATTAATTTTCAAGATTGTAAATTTCTTATATGTTTTTATTCTTTATCAAATGAGTTATCCAATAAGTCATTTGTAATTTTGTTTTATATTTTAGAATGTTGATATAGTGTAGAAATAAAACTTGTGTATTTGTTTTACTTATCTTTGTGTTATTATGTTTTAGATAGCAATGTTAAGATTTGTATAATTTTAAAATTATTGAATAAGTATTAATAAATTTAACTGAGTTCATTCTTGATATAAGTGGTGAATTCAAAATAATGCATTTTACATCAAGTAATTTGTTGCATAACTTTCTAAATGACAAATACATGTTGTTTTCTTTATAAAAAGAAAAAAAAAATTCATGTGAAAAATACGGGTCAACCCAACCGACCCGCAACCCAATTGACCCGAACCCGTTTTTAACCCGCTAAAAATGACCCGTTTTTGACCCGTGACCCGTAACCCGATTGACCCGACCCGAACCCGACCCGACCCACCCGTTTTGCCATGTCTGCAGCCATTCTTGCAGTGGAAAGAGAAAAGAAAAACCACTTGAACAAAAAAAATCAAGATGTGTGGGTTACTCGCCCACAATAAGGAGAATCTTTCAAATTCAACATCAAAAGATATCAATTCGTGTTGTAAATTAATTAGTAATAGGTTTTTGTGAGTGATTTTCCCTTCAGTAGTTGTTGTCAGATGAATCTCTCCCTAATCTCTATTCATCAGTTGTTGTTAGAAAACATGAGCAGCAGCAGAAGCCAAGGATGGCAAGATCGACGGTGGAAGAGAACAGCGACGGCGGGACCAGGAATTCTGGCGACCATTGCCTCTCTCTCTCTCTTTTCAACTGCACTTTGTCGTTGAACCTAGGTTTTCTCTCCCTTTATCCATTAGTTTGGGTGTTTGGCAGGTTGCATGTGTGTGTTACGTGAGCAAACTTAGTCAAATTAAACGGAAACAAAACAGGTGTATCAATTTGGCTTTTAAGTATAGTTCGAGGAGTTAATTGGCTAAAATAAGATAAAAGTTTAGGGAGGGCTTTTTGGCCACTACTCCAAAGTTCAAGGGATCTTTTAGCATTTTTCTCAATATTTTTTAATCATTAAATAAATAAATAAAAATACTTTTCCATTATATTACACACACATATTAAAAGTGACAACCACCATTTAATTAAAATAAAACACCATTAATTAAGTAAAGAAATAAATCCATGGTTTATTTTTTTTTTAAAGCCAAAACCAAATAATTTAAAAAGCACATTGACAAGAAAAGAACAAACAAAAAAGAGGGTAAGAGACATACTTGTGTGCCTATCTAGACTTGATGTCGTGGAAGCTACAAGAAAACAAACACGTTTTCTGAATGGAAAAAGAAACCAAACATGTTAGAATCTGAATAAAAACCTCTAATCCACGAGAGGCGTCTTAAATCCACAAGGAGATAAGTTTCTGGAATCCACTAGAGAGAAATAAACAAAATCTGTATTTTTATAAATCTAAAAACTGAATTTCCCTGGAGGCTACAATATGTCTTAATAGTAAAAGAAACCCTAAGGCAGCTAGGAAAACGCCCAGAAACCCTAACTTGCACTAATTATGAGATTATGGGGCAAAATACTAAATTCTACCAAAAATAATAAAATTGAGTTAAATGCAAAATCACAAATTACTGACCTTAAGGGTCGTCCTAAAACAGATGGAACCTTATTCTGACTTTTAAACTGAAAGTTATTAAGGAAAAACAACTATTAATATAAATAGCAAAAACACTGTTTTCGGGGCCTTAACGAAGGAATTTGCCTAAATTTAGGCGACACTCTTGAGTTTGGATCAGAATGCCGTTTCCCTTCAACCTATAGATGGCCTCTACTGGTACCCCCCCTTTGATCTTGCACCGTGACTTCCAACGCCCTTACTGCTCCAGAAGGCTTGTGCTGTTTGTTCTACATCAAGACTGCAAAGTGCAGGCAAGTTGCAAATTGAGAAGAAATGAGGGGCAGGTAAGCGGTATTAATTGGGGGTAATTTAGTAACACCAATTGTATCAAGCTCACAGATTTTTACAATAAGAATGGTGTTATACACCAGAAAACCTATGTTTACACTCCACAATAAAACTCTGTTGTGGAAAGGAAACATCAGCATATACAGTCTATGGCTAGGGCCTTAAGAATTCAGTCAAGTCTTCCTCTTCATATTTAGGGTGACTGTGTTTTAACTGCAGTATATTTAATCAACAGATTTCCCTCTAAAGTTCTTGCTCATAAAACACGTTTTAAACTTTTGTTTCATAAACCACTAGTCTACACACATCTCAAAGTTTTTGGATGCTTATGTTTTGCTTCCACCATTGCTCAAACCAAAACAAAATTTTCTCCTCAAGCAAGGGCTTTGTGTTTTCATTGGTTACCCTTTCAATGTCAAAGGGTACAAGCTTTATGATTTGGATTCTCATCATCCCTTCATTTCAAGGGATGTTTTTCATGATCAAACATTTCCTTTCTCTCAGCATTCCATTCCTTCTATTCCACATACAACAGATCCTTTTGTACCTCTACCTTGTGCTCCTTCAATTCCTATTTTCTAGATGAGGCTTCATCTACTACTCATTCTGGTCAGTCTTATGGTTCTAATCAACTTGAAGATCTTATCATTTAGGTTCATAATGATCCTAATGATGAGTTTCTTCAAGATGTTCTAGAGGCACTAGATATTCCACATGTTCCAGATTCTCCTAGAAGATCCACTAGGATTTCCAAACCTCTTTACCTTCAGGCTTATCATTGCAATCAGGTTTCATCAATTTCCATCCCACACCAATCAGATACAGCATATCCAGTCTCTTCCTATCTTTCCTACTGTCATCTGTGCACACCCTATAAGACTTCTTGTAATTATATTTCTTCTCAAGTTAAACCTTAATACTATCACCAAGCTGTTAATGATCCAAAATGGCAAGAAGCTATGGATGCTAAAATTGTAGCTTTGGAGGCCAACAGCACTTGGACTCTTAACTCCACTTTTTGTCCACAAACAAGTAATTGGTTGTAAGTCGGTTTATCAAATAAAGTCCAAGGCTGATGGGAAAATTGAGAGGTAAAAGGCCAGGTTAGTGGCAAAGGGGTTCACACAAAAAGAAGGGAAAAATTACACAAATACATTTAGTCCTTTTACTAAAATGGTGTCTGTCAAGTTTCTTCTAGCTGCTGCTGCTATGAAGGGCTGGTTCCTTAGCCCACTTGGTGTTAACAATGCCTTTCTTCATGGAGATTTGTATGAGGAGGTCTACATGGCTCTTCCACCAGGGTTCCATAGCAAGGGGGAGCTAGTATGTAAACTCAGTAAGTCTCTTTATAGTCTTAAACAAGCATCTAGGCAATGGTTTTCAAAATTCTCAAGCACTTTGGTTCAGTTGGGTTTCTGTCAATCTAAGGCAGACTACTCATTGTTTACTAGAAAACAAGGTCAGTCATTTATTGCCTTTTAGTCTATGTAAATGATGTTCTAATTGCAAGTAATGACAAAGATGAAGGGCAGAATTTCAAACTGTTGTTGGATCAGAAGTTTAAGCTTAAGGACTTGGGAGATTTGAAATTTTTCCTTGTTCTTGAAGTGGCAAGATCAGAAAGTGGTATTGTGTTGTGCCAAAGAAAATACTCTTTGGAATTACTGAATGATGTAGGACTGCTGGGCTGCAAGCCTATCAAGACACCAATGGTGCCGAATGTAAAGTTGAGTAAGTTTGAAGGTGAACCTCTTAAGATCCTAGTGCTTAAAAGAGAGTGATTGAAAGATTGTTGTATTTGACAATTTCAAGACCCGATATCAAATTTGCTGTACACAAGCAAAGTCATCTTATGGCCAAACCAAGAAAACCTCACTTGAATGCAGCAAACAGAATATTGCAGTATCTAAAGAATAAACCTCGGAAATGAACTCTTTTTTTCCTCTAATGCAGAGTTACATGTTAAGGGTTTCTTAGATTTAGATTGGGCCTCATGCCCAGACACAAGAAGGTCTACCAAAAGGTATTGTATTTTCATTGGTGATTCTTTGGTCTCATGGAAGTCCAAGAAACAACAAACCCAAGAAACAACAAACTATCTCAAGATCTTCAGTAGAGGCAGAGTACAGATCAATGGTTGTGGCCACTTGTGAGATAGTTAGGATATTGTATTTTTAAAAGGATATTCAGGTCAATCATGAAAGGGAAGTCTTATTGTTTTGTGACAGTCAGCCTGCTCTCTATATTGGCTCTAATCCAATTTTCCATGAGGACCAAATATATAGAGGTTGATTGTAATGTGGTTCAAGACAAGGTGTTGCCAAAGTGATCAAACTGAATCATGTTAAGACCAATTCTTAATTAGTAGATTTATTGACCAATGCTTTCGGATTAAATCAGTTCTCTAATCTTCTCTGCAAGATGGGAACGGTGAATATTCTTGAGGGGAGTATCAAAATGGTAAACAAGAACAAAAGTGTGGCAAGCAAGAAGAGCAACTTTAGAAGGAAGAAAAGAAGATCACCTGCAAGTTAAAGAACAAAGACAAACAGCAAGAAGAACTTCTAGCTTAAGAATGTAAATGACATGTAGTTTTATTTTATTGTAGCATTAGTTTCTCGCGTGAATAGCACGTGCACAATTAGTTTTGATTCCCCGTAGCTATTAGTTCTTCCTCTTGTATATATAAACAGAGATGTACGATTTCATTTTAATTAATCCAATTCACTTAGTTTTTCATCAAACTTTCTCTCTTGTTCCTTTGGATATTTGATAGTGCTGCCATGTTATGGCACTGTGGTTACAGTTAGTGGCAGTGGTAGACTACTGATCTCCTTGCTGCTTATGGTCCCATTCTCTAAAAGCCAACCTCATACAGATGTATAATAGATCACAATGGGAGGAACAACATACTTCTTGAACTCTCTTGCGGGATTCAGATTTCAGAAACTAAAAATAAATTCAATAAACACCTTAAAGTTCAAAAACTGTACAAAACCTTCTCGATCACTACAGAAAATAAGATTCAAATTCACTTTTCTGGGTGCCCCAACTCAAACGCATATGTCTTCCATCACTCTCACGCATTAGCCATTAACTCACAATCCAAACGCCAAACCCAACATCCAGAACAAACCCAACAATCAACACAATTCAATAAAAAATCCACCCACTAAGAGCATTCTCATCAAGGTGGGCAAAATTTTTAGCATATCCCACTTCAAATCCTAAAATTTTAACTTTTAACAACCCATTCTACATTGCATTCAATATCAAACCTTCGATAACTTTTACAATTTCATTTAAATAATATAAACTACTCATAAAAATAATAATAAAACAACTCCTACCAATACTATAGCAACCAGCCAATCCCCTCCTCCACCACCCCTACCACCGCTCCACTTGCCATAACCACCATTGTAGCTACCACAACCCACCACAGCCACCATCACCACAAGTCACAGCACCACCGTGACAAAGGCCCAATCATTACTTCCTCTTCCAAATCACAAATCAACCACCATCACAATCAAAAAACCCAGATTGGCGAGAAGAAGGAAGAAAGACAGAGAGGCAAACCCATCACACCGGCGAGCAAAACACACACACACACACACACACACACACAAACACACGCCGGCGAGCAAAACAAACACACACACCCACTATGACCCAGACCCACAACCCAGAGACCCATGCCGATCACAATCCGAAGTCACAAACCCATAACCCAGAGACCCACGCCCACGCCGAGCACAACCGAAATCACAAAGCCACAACCCAGAGACCCACGCCCACGCCGATCACAATCTGAAATCACAAACCCACAAACAGACCCACGCCGACCACAAAATCAAATCACCCCGCCGTCAAGCTCTACCTCCATATCGGCGGCAACACTTCGAAGGCGTTGGGCTTTGAAGTTTCTGACTGACGAGGTGAGGAGCTCAAACCGTGAAACAGAGAAACAGAGAAGAAAGAAGCAGAGAAACAGAGAAGCTACGGGAAAGAGAGGAGGAAAGTGAGAGAGGAGAGAGAAGAAAGAAGTGAAAAATAAAAAAGTAATATACGCACAGTAATTGGTGGAATAAAAAAATAATTTTTGTTTTAAGATTTGCATTAATACAACCTCACTGTAGCTCTTTCTCAAAAAAAAAAAAAAATACAATCTCACTGTAGCTAAATTGCAAAATAAATAAGATTTGAAATTCTTGATGGAGGGTGTTTTTTAGTCTTTATAACATTTAGTATGCTAAATTTTAGCATTTATAGCATTTGCCCATGGGGTTATCTTTAGATATGAAAAAATTAAAAAAATTAAATAAATAAAAAAAAACGTATAGCAACAACACCGAAAGTTCTCATATATGAAAAGGGTAAGTGGAGAAATTGAGAAAAACCAACCTCCCAGAAAGTGATTCTTATGGCCGATTACACATGCAAATGCTTAAATTTTTGATTTTTTGATCATTCATAAAACCCATCTACATTTCTGTCACAAAGAAATAACAGATCAAATAGTTGTTAGTTTACAATAATTTGAGATTGATCTATTGCTACCTTGTGGGTATGTAAGGATGGCTTTCAAAGAATCAGTAGTCCACCGCTGCCACTGTAGACACCGCATTTTGTACCCATTAATAAATTTTGGTATTCAACCCCAATGATGAGCTTTACATATGTCAACTAAGGGTAATTAAAGAGTTTACAATATTTTGGAAGTAATTACAACTTAAAAGTGCTCAAATCACTTTGAAATCGATACTGAAAAGTGACATTTGCTCACTGTTTTGACCATAACTTTTGATCCACAAAGAATTTTTTAGTGAGATTTATTTCATTGGAAAGTAGACATCCTGAGATTCAATTTGAATACAAATTTTTCCTAATTTGGACTTATTTTGAGTGAGTTATGGCTGTTTGAAGTTAGGCCAACTAGGCAATCCGATTTTCTGGGTTTTAAAACTTCATTTTAAGGGCCCACAACATAATGCTTTCATGTGGGCTGGCCCATGGACCCTTGAAAATGTCCAAAGATTATTAAAAATTCTAAAAACTCTAATTTTAACTTATAAATACTCATTTTATGCCTCCAATCAAAACCTTAGCTAGAGAGAGTGATCTTTTGGCCTCCATCTTCTCCAAAACTTCCACATGGCACCTTTGCACATTTTTTACAAATTAAAAACCTCTCTTTAGTTATTTCTAACACAAAAACTATTTTCCCAATTTCATTTCTCAAAACCTTTATCAAAACTAATCTTGTTCTTGAGTTGTGATTATCAAATTCTATCGTATTCTTTAATTCTCCTGTTCTCTCAACTTAATATTTGTGTTGTAGGCACTGAAGGGCCAGTTAAATATCAATCAAGAGTGTTTCCATAAGCAAGGTGAGTCTCCCTTCATGGCTTATTTTTAATTGGATCTTTTATAACTTGTTCTTGTTGTTCTTAATGGATTTATATGTTATATATTTTATAGAAATATATTTGATTCTATTTGGTTTTGATTTATTGTGCCTCACTATATTTTGATTAGAGAGTTGAATGTTTGGATATTTTGATGAACATGTTTTGATGTGTTAAGTGTGTTCTTATTTGTTGTTAGATCCAATGCATGTTTAGGAATAGATTTTGTTTTGTTTATTTTGGATATTTTTGTTGTTAGTTTAGGTTGTTTATGTTTATATTAAAAGCATGTTAGGTTGTTAGTTTCCTTAGTTTTCGTTTATGCTTTGTTTTTGAGTTTCTAAGTTTCTGGGTTAGGGTTTCTGGGGGTGTGTCTGCACATATACTTCAGCCCGAAAACCCTAATCCGAGTTTTTCAGCATCTTTTTCTTTATTTCCTTGTGTCATATGCCTCTGTTTTGGCTCCTTTTATGTTTTTGAGTCTCTGTTCCTCTGTTGTTTGTTTGTCTTTAACATGCTAGATTAGGTTTTTCTTTTCTTTTCTTGCTTTAATACCATGAACATGCATTCACATGTCCATTCATTGATGCATAGGTGCTGAGATGTAGTAAGGTAAGGTAAGTCATGCATCCACATGAACATGCATTGGATATATATTTAATGATGAGTTGAACATGCGTGGGTGGATGATGTGTTTCTTGATGTCTAGAATGCAATCACATGTTTCTTTGATGTTGTCATGTCTATGTTTTTGCCCTTGTGATATCTTGTTGTTTTCTGCCTTGGATGAGATAATATGATATGCATGATAGATGTATGCTAGGTTTGATATGAGTTGCCATGATAGATGTATGTTAGGGTTTTTGGGATGATTGATGTCATGTTAATTGCTACATGTATGCTAGTGTGTGTGTGTGTGTGTGTGTGTGTGAGTATAGATAACAATATTGAATGAGCCGTTGATGAGATTAAAATGTAAGACACAATGACTGGAAGCCGACTCACAAGTCGGGTGGGGTTGGATACCTAAACTCCGAACTCATACTCTGGTAGTAAGACTAGTCCTTCCATGTAAGGGCACTATATTTATGGTTCCTAAACTTAATCTAGGTGATGACTCCATTAGTCCACAGCCACCACTAGCAACCCCAGTGGCCACAACACGGAACCACCACCATAGCCCTGTAGCCCCAATCTGGCTTTCACTTTCAGAGGTTTTTCGGTTTTTTTTTTTTTTTTTTTTTTTTGAGGAACTAGTTTAACCATAGTTGAATGTGTTGAGTTAATAAATTTTAATTGATGTGCCTGTTTTGGACCTTAGATCTATTTCAAATAGATCATGTCCATAAAATGGACACTCTCTATTTGAAATAGAAATGGAGAGGATCCGGATCCAATGAAGAATTGTGGCAAGAGGTCCCCCATTGTGAAATCACAACAGTTTGAGGCAATGTTGTATATTTGCAGAAAATCGAGACCCTACACTTTTCTTGATGGTAATCTAAGCTGTGTATGAATCGTAGAAACAATCTTCGCCTGGCTAAACAAATAGTTTTACTGAGACAACTCTCACAACAAGCAAAGGAACGTGTCCATGAATTCTCTATGCACCACACCACTCCAACCCCACCTCGGGTTCTTCCATCTACTTCTTTGCGCCCTCCTGATACCTCTTGGTATAAGATAAACTTTGACAGTGCTCTCTTTGATAAGGAAAATTGTGCTGGGATTGGTGTAGTGATAAGAAATGTGTTACAAACCCAATTGATCCAATTGAGTTTGTTGGTTGCTTCGAAGGAATCAAAACCTCCTAATTGATAAATAGACTACTTCGACAGAGTCTAAACCTCCAAAGTGAATATTCACTCAATAATAATATTTTTTAGTCTCCCTTTATTAATCAACATCAAGTCATATAAATAAATGGCTTTACAAGATAAAGCTAACATTTAAATTCAAAAGAAACCTAATCTTTATCTACTAGAAGTAGATAAGATTTATTCAAATACTAAGCTAATAATTTATCCTATCATTATCTAATAACCCAACTCTTAATAAAATCTTAAATAAAAATTAAATAAAAACTAGGCACGTAACATTCCTCCTCCCTTGAAATCAGCCCTTGTCCTCAAGGGCTTAATCTGAAAATTATTGTTGCATATGAGCTCAATCTTTCCAAGTTGCTTCTCACATACTTGATCACTTCTTGGGCTTGCAAAGATCTTATGACGAGGCACCCACAAAGGTGCTAAGTTTTTTGGTATTGCAAAACTATCTTTAACATGATTTAAAAGTTGTTGCATGCTTGAATTGTGTGAAGGTGGAATGATTTGATTTTGTGGAGCTACCATGGCCTTCTTATCTTTGATTTTGTATTCCCCATTACTTTCCTTAGTTAGCTTCTCTTCTTCATAGTGAGCCAAATTCCTCTTTTTGTTTCGCCTTGCCCACCACCCTCTTTTGTTGGTATCTCTTGTTCATATCTAGCCAAACGCAAGGATTTGCATATCACTTGCATTTTCTTGGTACTTTTCATTTGATCAACAGTTAGAGATTGTATCTCCTTCAGTTTATCCATGCATTCTAACAATTGTTCCTTCATGCATTCCAACAATTGTTTCTTCATGCCTGGCTCTGATACCAATTGTTACAAACACAATTGATCCAATTGAGTTCGTTGGTTGCTTCGAAGGAATCAAGACCTCCAAATTGATAAATAGACTACTTCGACAGAGTCTAAACCTCCAAAGTGAATATTCACTCAATAATAATATTTTTCAGTCTCCCTTTATTAATCAACATCAAGTCATATAAATAAATGGCTTTACAAGATAAAGCTAACATTTAAATTCAAAAGAAACCTAATCTTTATCTACTACAAGTAGATAAGATTTATTCACATACTAAACTAATAATTTATCCTATCATTATCTAATAACCCAACTCTTAATAAAATCTTAAATAAAAACTAGGCACATAACAAAATGATAAAGGTTTGGTGATGGCACCTCTCTCCCAAGAGATTCCTCTACCTTTCACTGCCATTGAGGTTAAGGCACTAGCAAGTAGCAACACGTAGAGCAGTATAATTTGCTGCAGAAGTTGGTGTGGACCGGTTTATCTCGGAAGGGGACTCCCAAATTCTTATCAATACCTTACAAAGAGCCCATAGTTCTCTGTACAGTTTGGTCATATTGCGAATGATGTGCAATACTTTGCCTTCTCTTCTTTCAATGATTTCAGACTTTCTCATGTACGTAAGCAAAGTAATATATATATATATATATATATATATATATATATATATATATATATATATAAAGAAGTTGTATATCTTTTTATTTAAAAGAACAAGATATTAGACAATGACTTTTAAAAATTATATAAAAACCCAAGTATTAACAAAATAGGACCATGTGAATAACAATGACACTAGTGATTATCAAAAGCCGTTTAAGTTCTAAATGTAAGATTTCTAGCAATGGTAGCTATTGTTTCTAGTGTGCAAAATTATCCTCTTATTTGCTGATTCCATCTTGCAGGCCTCAAAAAGCGATGCTAGCCGTAATGATTTGCTGGTTGGGCCAAATTCGAGTTTAATATTTTAATGCTAGATTCTCAAATAGAAAGATGGAGCCATCTACCTATAATTTTTACACTTGCCTTTATTGGTTTAGAGTTCCCTAAACCTATAAATTAATAAAAATAACCTCAATCTAGTCTTCAAATAATCAAATCAGCAGTTTCACAACAGCAAGTCAGCCTAGCAGGGACAAACCCAAGATTTCAAGCTGGGGGGGTCGAAGATAAGCAAAAAAAAAAATTTTCAAAAACGCATCCATATAATATTAATAAACTATCAACCAAGACAAATACCCAAAAATCATTGTTTCTTAATATATTAAGATACAATCATGTACCAACAAAAACAAAAGACACAAAACACTATTATTTCTTAATACAATTATCTATGAAAAGGGAACTCGACGCTCTTTCAAATCTTCAAAATCATCTACGATTAAATTCAAACTAAATGTCGAAGCTATATCCTTTTCAATGTTGAAACTGTTAGGGTTTATGCCCTAAAATCCAATTTACTGACATGTCATAAATAATTAAATTGTTTAATTATATGGGATATTATCTTAGTCCATGAGATGCATAGTATGCGATTTATGTGAAAAGTCACAGAAGATATATTGCAAGTTCTTTGTAAACTCAGAATGTAGTTCGTAGTCGGTGATGAAATTGGGCATTTTATCTGCGAAGACTATAACATATCAACTAAGATTATTTGTCTTGATCATGGAAATGGAGATTTCTAGTTGGTATGTTGATATGTTTTAAGAGTTAAGACATATTGAACTGGACCGCTGTGAGATTTTTTATTCTCCTAACGACTGTCAAATGAATAATAAATCTCACGACTTCTATTTACATCAACTCTCAATTCTGAAAGAATAATGGCCTAATCATGAGATGTAAGTTGCTTTGATATATCAGGAGTGAGATCTATAAGTTACGATCAAAACCTCAGTATGTTGGACAGCCACATTTAGTGTTGATGGAACATAAATTCTCAAGATAAAATTCATAATCTCTTAACAGAGATATAAAATATTCCCTTGAGATAAGTTTAATGGGATTGGTTATTCAGAGTGTTAGGCCCAACCACTTTAGTAAAGAGTTACTAAAGTATATATTTATGGAATTGGATTTCATATGTATATATGATGAATAACGTAAAGGATTAAACCGGGTACTTAAGGATTAAGATGTAGTAATCTTCAAAGTGACAGTCTATATTCATGACTTTGTATTACTATGAATATTTTAATGAAGGGGTTGCATGTATAATAAAGTCTTGGAATATAATTTATTAACAAGGCCTAGAATGCAATTATATTCATATAGTTGTATTGAATATAATTAATGGTAACTTTGGACTTGTCAAGAGTTGACAGAAAAGCCCAAGGTCCATTGGAGCTAGAATCTTATTTGTTCCCTTTTAGTTCCACTCCAAGCCACACAACTTGAGCCCAATTGGAATGACCCAAAAGGCTAGTCCAATTAGATAATTAGTTATATTTAAGGAGAGAAACATACAAAATTTCATAAGTCTTTTCATAAGTGTTTTTCATTAAGATTACACAAGGAATGAAATGGTTTGTATGTGAGTGTTAGACACTCCCTTATTCTCTCCTTAGAAACTGATTAAGAGACCACACTTCCTGGGCATTAAGTGGGATTAGAGTGAAGATTAAAAGTCTTCCCAAGAACTTCTGATCTTTGGTTTTGAATTTCATCGCACCAAGGTACGCTTTTTTGTTCTTAAATTCTGAAATTTACATAGTTTATGTTATCAATTGTGAATGAAGTAGATCCGTTAATTTACACCTATTTTGCCAATAGAAACTAAACGTCGAAGCTATATCATTTTCAATGACACTAACCCACTAACCCAATGAATCCCACTACCGACAAATCTATTCCGCTTTCTGCACAACTAACAAAAACTTTCTTAACTTTACTTCTTCTTTTTTTTTGTCACTTGTCCGTTGCCCAACTCTACTTGTCCCTGTTATGCCCAACTACCAGTCAACAAAGAAAAAAGTTTTTTCTTTGTTGACTCAAAATACTAATTTCTAGATTCTCTACAAACTCTCTCTCTCTCTCTCTCTCTCTCTCTCTCTCTCTCTCTCTCTCTCTATATATATATATATATATATATAATACAAGAGAAAGTCACAAACACAAAGTGACAGAGAGTCACAAAGCCAAAAAGCCAAACAAACAAACAATTTAAAAAAAAAAAAAAAAAAAAACACCACAGGCAACAGCTGCAGCACATATTCATTCAATTCACAATTAGTAAAAACACAAAGTCACAAATATGAAACACCACAAGTCCAAAACCACAAGGCACAAGCATAGTTTCTGTGAATCTCAGATTCTCAGATCACAAACATTTTATTAGGTTTTGAAATTTGAAGGAAAAGATAGAGTAAAATGTAAACACCTGTGAAGGCTAGAGAAAATCGAGCGTGGGTCTTCTCGTGTGAACTGTGAAGGCTGGAGCAAATGGGTCTCGCCGGCATGGGTCTTCTTGCGTGCTTCACGGCGACACGGCATGGGTCTTCTCGCGTGGGTCTCACTGGCATAGGGCTCTCACTCTCTCTGAGTACTCTCTATCACTCTCCCTGTCTCGCACTCTCGCCTGTCTCTCACAGTCTCACTTTCCTTTCTTTTTTTTTTTTTTCTTCTTTTTCCTTCGTTTTTTTTTTCTTTCTCCGTTTGCTTTTGGGCTGTTGAGAGCTGAGTGTGTGTGTGTGTGTGTGTTTTTTTTTTTTTTTTAGACTTACACGGGTCATGGGCTCCTAGGCTGGTGGGCTGGTCGGATGATGGGTTGGGGTTCATAAGTTTGGGAGGGGGGCCCAAGCTAAATTCTAAGGGGGGCCAAGCCCTTTTAAAAAAAAAAAAATTAGCTTGCTAAATTTTTTTTTTTTTTTTTGGCCTGGACCCCTTTAAGCCCTCACGTGGGTCCATCCCTACAGCCTAGTAAATGATAAGTTCAACAATAAATCAAAGTCAAAGTATATGTCAAGTGACAAAGTTGCAAGAAAAAATTATCAAAAATATCTTGTGAAATCTGTAAAATGACCATGAATGTTTATGTTTTGTTAATTGTTTTAGGTTTTTTTATTTGGCAATTGCAATCTTATATTTAATTATTTATTGTGCTTATTAGTGTAAGTTTTTTAAATTTTATTCTAATTGTGCTTATTTTTAATGTTGATTTTAATTGTTTTGTACAATATTTTAAATGGTGAATTAAGTTCTTTTTAATACTTAACATAAAAAAAAATAGGAAAATTAGTCATTTTCGTGCAAACCAAAATTTTTTTTAAAAATGTTTGGCAGAGTACTTTCAAGAACAAATATTACATCTTCACTGCAAATGTTTTCAGACAGAAAAACTTGATTTCTAAAATGGTTAAACAGAGCACAAGATTTTTTGCATGTTGATATCTAAGAAGTTTGAACATGGGTATAGGTAAAAGAATAGGTATGACAGTGCGACATGAACAATTTCTAAAAAATTATAATATGATATGATCAGTATGACAGTAATATAACACGGATATGACATAGTTACGACACGAGTACGACACCCTAAATGAAGTGTCTGTACTTCTCAGCTTGACATGTCCTCAAGTAAAATATAACTTATTTAGTTATAGATGCTTCAAAGACATAAACTTCCAAAAAAAAAACACGGAAAATCAACCAGTTTTTTCTTGCTGCACCAGCAATTACATGCCGACCTCGATTCTTTAATTAAGGAATTCAAGTCAGAGTAAGATGATCCACCTTCTTCAACAGCCTTCTTTGCCTTCTTCCCAAGCTCTCTTGCTCTGCTTCTTATTTCCTCTGCTTCTGCCCCAACCATTATTCGAATCACCACCTTCTCTATGGCTTCGCTCTTAATGCTATCTCCCACAAATTTGGCCCATTGTTGAGCACCAACAGCAACTCCAATTCTCAAAATTTGGTTTAAAAACTTTTCATTGAAGAATTGCTCAGCCAAAACATGCCATGTAACCATTGGAAGCCAAGCAGAAACTCCTTCCAAGGTAGAATTTCAACCACATGCAATGAGTCACAAATCCTCCAACAGCTTCATGATCAAGAATCATCATTTGCGGTGCCCAACCTCTTATAATTAGATCCTTCCCTTTCACTCTTTGCTCAAACCCATCAGGCAACCATTCTTCTTTTCCACCATCATTCTTTTCTTTCTTCACCACCCAAGTGAATTGCTGTTCAAAAGCCTCAAAACCTATTGCTATTTCCTTTAGTTGAGAATTATTAAAGTTTGACACACTTCCTAAACATACATAAACAACTAAATCTGGTTTCTTACCCTTTAACTAGGAATCATTGTAGTTTCACACACTTCCAAAACATACATAAATAACATAATTTTTACCCATTTAAATTTTTATGTAGTTTAAAAATTTGTAATTATGAATAACTTTATAATTAACTTCTAATATTAACCTTTTTGTTGCCATTTACAGAGGCATAACTTTTCAATAATATATATCGTTATTTAATCCCAAAATTAATACTTTTATTTTCATAAAATTTTAATATAAATTATACTAAATTCAATATAAAAGTCCTCCAAAAAAAGTTACAGGAATCTCCTCCAACTTATTATATGACTATTCATAAGACTATCCACGTATATTAAACATTATAACTCATTAAATCATTTAAACAAGTTAATGAATAAGTTATGTGACTAAAAGTATACATAGATACTGATTTGAACCTTTACTTAATGAGTTGGATGAAAATTTTGTCAAAATCAATTTAAAGATAAGTATTTTAAGAGCCGTCACACATGGATACAGAGACTAAGAGACTTATTTTCTCTATGTGAAGCTACTGCATTTGTGCGCCATAGGGTTTTGTAACCAAGTACTTCCTGATCTTCATTGTTGATGAAGAGAAGAACTTTGCAACCAACAACATCTGTTCAAGTTGCTGAAGTTAGTCACATACTAGGATCTGTGCAAAGGGTTAGTCACAAATTGGAGGTTTGTGCATAAAAGGAAAGAAGGCTACTACAAGATCAAGTCCAATTGGGAATTGGAGCAAAGGTTCAACTGTAGGTTGGTATTTCGGGATAGGCCAAGGTAGTTGATAAGATTCCTTATACTTGTAATAGCTTGATTGTTGATTAGTGGATTCTTAGGAGTGGTGACCTTAAAATTACCCGATGAGGTTTTTGCCTTGCAAGATTTTTCTCATTTGTAAACAAATCACCGTGTCTAATTTATTTTCCACTGCACTTAGTATTTTCGGTGATTTGTTGGTGCCTTCATCATTTGCATGCAATTGAACTTAATTAATCAACTTGGGTAATTGAATTAATTAACCGAGGTCAAGTTTTCTTAACCCAACAAGTGGTATCAGAGAGGGCACACTCTGATTAGGTGTTAATCTTTGTTGTGTGATCCATTGACCCCTGTTGTCATGGAATCAAATTGCATGAAGAGATCATTTTCTTCAAATACATCTTGCGTTTATAACCTTTATATGCTTAAGTTTCTCAAAAAATGCAAGTCTAAAGGTTACTTGAAAGCTCTATTGCTGATTATTGAAAAAAGTTTGTTTGTGAGTAGAAGAAGACTAGACTATCTCAAATTGTTCCTTTACAAGGGCGTACGCCATAGAAAGATGAAGGAAAGGGTAAAATCATGTGGCTATCAAATCAAAGAAAAGACCATACCTAATGACTTAACAAATAAGCATAAAGTATGCTCCATGATGCACTCAGCCTTCAAAGTTATGAACACCTATCTATGGTATCTTGATAGTGATTGCTCAAGATACATGACCAGAGACCGCACTCTCTTCAAAGAATTTGAATCCAAGAAAGGTGAAAATGTCACTTTTGGTGATGGAAGCAAATCCCAGATAAAGGGAAAGAAAATCATCTCTTTACCAGGACTACTGGATGTTACAAATGTGCTATATGTGGAAGGGCTGAGAGTGAATCTATTGAGCATTAGTCAGATTTGTGATCAATACTTCGTGGTGTTGTTCTCAAGAAGGAAGTGTCTAGTGTTAAATGAGTCAAGTGAGCAGCTCATAAGTGAAATTCACACACTAGACAATTGCTACGGTCTAGTTCCTGATGCTGAGATTGTTTGTAACAACATTCGAATGCCAAATGAAGACTTATGGCACCAAAGGATGGGGCATGCTAACTACAAGCAACTATCAATTGTATCCAAGAATGATGTTATTCTGGGAATGCCTAAACTCAGTAAGGTAACAAATGCTATGTGTGGACCATTTCAACTTGGAAAACAAACAAAAGCTCAACACCATGCTACCTTGACCACAGCCACAGTCAGACCTCTTGAACTTCTTCATGTTGATCTTATGGGTCCAACAAGAATGGAATCTCTTGGAGGAAAGAAGTACATCATGATAGTGGTCAACGACTTTACTAGATTAACTTGGGTCATCTTGCTGTGATCTAAGTCTAAAGCTCCTCTTCACATTTAGTCACTGTGTAAAAGGGTACAGAATGAAAAAGGATTGAAAGTTGATCAAATCCGAATTGATCAAGGCAAAGAATTTGAAAACTCTCAATTGGAGTCTTTCTACACTAGTGCTGACATAGCTCAAGAATTCGCAGCTCCTATCACCTGGTGTTGTTGAGAGAAAGAATAAAGTAATTCAAGAAATGGCCAAAGCTGTGTTACAAAACAAAGATATGGCAAAAGATCTGCGGGGAAAGGCAGTTAACACTGTATGTCACTTTGTGAACCAAGTGTACTTCAGACCAAGAACAAAGAAGATTCCCTATAAACTATGGAAAGGAAAAAAACCATATGTGAAATACTTCAGAATATTTGGTAGTACTTGTTTCATTCTAAAGGACAGAGAGAACGTGGGAAAGTTTGACACCCGAAGTGATGAAGGAATCTTTCTTGGGTACTCCTCTACCAACAAAGCTTACAGGGTGCTGAACAAAAGGAACAGAAAGGTCATGGAAACTGTCAATATTGTGATTGATTAAGCATCATCTTCAAAGTCTATAAAAGCTGCTGAGAAAATGCCAAAGTTAGTTCTCCCCTCACCTTTGGAAACTGATCAAGAAGTAGGTGATCAAGATTCTTCTCCTCTTGCCTCACCTAATGCTGTACAAGTCCCAGAAGACTCTGCTACATCACCTCAGCCTAAAGATCACTTGGAAAGAGAACCTACATGCAAAATCAAACTGAATCATCCTCTAGAAATGATCATGGTAAACATGAATGAACTAACCTTGAGAAAGCGCACAATTGTTAAATATGTGGCTAAATTTGTTTCTTATTCATGTCATTTGTCTCAGGTAGAACCTGCCAAGGTTGAAGATGCTCTTCAAGATGAAAGCTAGGTTGAAGCCATGCATGATGAACTTCATCAATTTCAAAGGAATGATGTCTGGACACTAGTACCTAGATCGGAGGGAGTGAACATCATTAGGACAAAATGAATATTAACAAGACTGGTGAGGAAGGAAATGTCATTTGCAACAAAGCTAGACTTATGGCCCAAGGATACACTCAAGTAGAAGGAGTGGACTTTGATGAAACTTTTGCTGCTATTGCTCGTATCGAATCCATAAGAGTCTTACTTGCATTGGCATGTCACTTGAAGCTCAAGTTATATCAAATGGATATGAAGAGTTCCTTTCTGAATGGTTTTCTCAAAGAGGAAGTCTATGTAGCTCAGCCCAAAGGGTTCATTGACCCATACTTTCCAGATCACGTGCTTTACCTTAACAAGGCACTTTATGGATTAAAACAAGCACCGAAAGCATGGTATGATAGTCTCACTGAATACTTGGTGTCAAATGGCTTCATAAGAGGACAAGCTGATTGAACATTTTTCATCAAGAAAGTTGATGGAGAACTAGTCGTAGCTCAAGTTTATGTAGATGACATCATCTTTAGATCTACAAAAGATGACTTAGCTCACTCCTTCTCAAGCATGATGTAAACTAAATTTGAGATGAGCATGATTGGAGAATTGAATTAGTTCCTTGGATTGCAGATTTGTCAAAGTGACTAAGGAATTTTCATCACTCAATTTAAATATGTTAAAAATCTTGTGAATAAATTTGGTTTAGAATCTGCTAGCTCTGTTAGAACACCTATGAGTCCAAATGTTAAACTCACTATTAACTTATTAGGAAAGAGTATTGATCCTTCTTTGTATAGAAGCATGATAGGTAGTCTCCTTTACCTTTCTACTAGTAGGCCTAACATTAGCTACAATGTGGGAGTGTGTGCTAGATATCAAGCTAATCCTAAAGAATCTCACATCACTGCGGTAAAACATATTATCAAATATGTTAAGACCACTAGTAACTTTGGAGTATGGTATGATAAAGATACTAATAATGTCTTAGCTGGATATTCTGATGCGAATTGGGCTGGGAATGTTGATGACCAAAAAAGTACTTATGGCGGGTGTTTCTACTTAGGTAATAACCTTGTGTCCTGGATGAGCAAGATATAGAACTCAATTTCTCTCTCCACTACTAAGGCTGAATACATTGTTGCTGGTAGTTGTTGCACCTAACTTCTTTGGATGCAAAAACTCCTTCTTGATTATGGTATTTGTCAAAAGCATCTTACTATCTATTGTAACAATACTAGTGCCATCAACATCTCTAAAAATCCTACTCAACATTCTCAAACTAAACACACTGAGATCCAACATCACTTCATTCATAAGCTAGTTGAAGATGGTACTCTCACCCTTGAGTTCATTCACACTGATAATCAAAAGGTTGTTTTGTTCACCAAACCTCTAGATGGTCGACGCTTTGAATTCTTACACCAAAACATTGGTGTTATATCCATTGACTGATCTCTCTCTCTCTCTCTCTCTCTCTCTCTCTCTCTCTCTCTCTCTCTCTCTCTCTCTCTCTCATGCATATGCATCTAGTTGATGCTTTGGTTGTTTGTTTGTTTATTTTTGCTTTGTTTTAAGTTTTTTTAATAAAAAAATACAAAAATACAAAAATAGTTTGTATTTGTGTATACTGGTACTTGTGTACCTTCGATGGCCTTTGAAACAAAATTTCCTAACTTTATATCTCTTGTAGCTTAGATGAGCATTTTCCTGCACAACTATGTAATGTGAGCTTTGTGGCTCTCTTATATGATTTGTATGATTTGGTTAATTTCTTATCTTTCATATCTTAAATCACTCTTTTTTATTAGAATGACTAGAAAATCCTAAGAGAAATGCATAAATAACCATCTCACCACTAAAACTTGTCAATCATAAGACATCTGTGTACAATTCATAAAAGCTGTGCTCGATAAGGTGTAGCACTTACACAGCAAAATAAGGATGCTCAAGCTTACATAATTGGATAATTTTTTTTCTCTCTTATATGCCCATACATGATATGCTTAAAAGATATATATATATATATATATATATATATATATATATGCAAAGAACATAAAAAGAAAAAAGAATCAAAATGTTTTTAATATGGTTGCAAGCGTGTTTCTAGGAGATGTGTGAGTTATATGATGTACCTCGAAGGTCATAGTCCCTCTCAAACAATTATGATTATGTGTGAATGTATTTAGCCCTCCTATATCATTATTGTCATATGATAAGACACTTATGCTTTCTTGCAAAAGTTTTACACACAACACATGTACTCTTTACTACTCTTGATACTATTGTACAAGTACAATGTGATTTGGCCATTACGAGGAATACATGTGATAGTATATGCTCTCTAAACTGTCTAAACTTGTTTTGAAATAAAATTTGGTTAGACTTGTTTAGTGTGTTTTGATCTAGGAATGCTTTGCATCTAGAGTTGAGGTTGTGTTTTTGTGCTTAATATGCTCTTTGAGTGCTTGCTTTGATGGTTATCTTGTTTGCATTCATCTTGTGTTGTTTCTCCCTCTTGAAAACTCTTCTTCAGGCCTCTCAACAGATAGCTCAATACCTGCTCGACACCTCCTCAATACAAGCCTTTTCTATCGAGATTTCTAGGTTTCTTCTCGATACCTCTCAATTGATAGCCCGATCCATCGAGCCAAATTCTTTGGAGTCTCTATCTGCTCGATAGCTTCTCGATACCTTCCTCGATCTATCGAGACTTTTTTCTATCGATACCACTCAATCTATCGAGATTTTATTCTCGATAGCAGCTCGATACCTTCTCAATCTATCGAGCTGCGTTTTTCTATATATACCTGAGGTCCGATCCATTTCTTCTCTATCTCAAATATCTCGATACCTCTCTCTTCCCTCTCAACCCTAACCCTTTCTTTTCAAGAAAAATCCTCTTCCTTCTTCATTTTCGACCTACTTCAAGCTTTGATATTTTGGTAAGTCTCTCTAATCCCTCTTTTTCTTCATCTTTCATGCATTCATTCATTTTTGTGACCTAGGTTTTAGTTTTGGGAAATTTTTGGGGTTTTTGTGATTTGTCAAAAATTTTGGGTTGGGTTCTGTTAAAATGATCTCACATGCTCATGCATTGCATTCTATGTTCATTATAACAATGTTTCATGTATACTAGGATTATGTGACTGATTATACCTTGTGAGTGCTGTTAGGTTGCATTAGGTTTCTACCTATGATGCAATTTTCTTTAGCACGTAACATGTTCATGCATTGATCATGCATTGCACATGTCTTTTTCTTTCTTCTTTCCTGTGCCTTACTGTCTGCTGCGATTCTATGTCTTACATCTCTCTCTCTCTCTCTCTCTCTCTCTCTCTCTTTTAGTCTCCTTGTCATGGTACCTAAAAAGTTTGTTCCATATAAAAACCTGATTCATCGTGGTTCTTCTTCTTCTTCTTCTTCTTCTTCTTCTTCTTCTTCTTCTTCTTTTCCTTCTGATTCTATTCGGTTCCATGATAAGAAGGCATGAGATGACTTCTTTAAGAACTTCTTTAACCAGGCGATTCATTTGGAACACCAAGTCATTCTGTCTAACTTCTCAGACACTCCTCTACCTTGTGCGTTTAGCTCTTGGGGATGGACTTCTCTTAGTGAGAAAACCTCGAGGTGTCCCGATGTGTTCATAAAGGAGTTCTACTTCAACGTGCACGCCATTAAGACCTCCATACCTCGGTTTACTACAATATTCCATGGTACACGTGTCGTAGTTACCCAGAGCTCATTTTTGAGGTACTACATGTCCCTAGGGTAGATTGTCCGGATTACCCTAGTCATCGTCATCTCTTTTCCATCTCTAGAGACGAGTTGACCTTACTATTCTGTGAGAAGACCATGTTGTGGGGAGGTACCCTAAATTTCTCCACAATTGACCTTACTATTCTGTAACACTATCACCGAGCCTCGTGCTCATTTCCTTCTTTCTTTCATGGAAGGTCTTTCTATAAACTTTCCATCACACATGATCGCATCTATTATAGATTGCCACACATGATAAGCTCATCTTTCCTTTGGCTATCACGCGTATCCTCACACACTTTCACATCACCATTCCTCCTTCTCCCCTCTTCCGTGTCATAGGTGCCATTAGCAAGGAGTCTATGTGGAGGAGTGCAGCGCAACTTGCTGCGAAGCAGCCTTGTGTAGAGCCTATGGGTGCAGCCCCTACAGACCCTGCAACCCCTTCCTCTCGACCCTCTTCCTCATATGCCCCTTCTTCCTCATCTAGGGCAACTGTCTCCCTTGCTGACATCATGGAGCAACTTCAGCATATGCGTGCTGATTTTGGTAGTCGTCTTGACCATCTATCCAATGAGATATGTCAAATGAACACTAGAATCGATTGCATCGCTAGCCGCCAGTCTCGCCTTGGTGGTTTTGCGCTCTCACCTTCACCCGAGCCAGCTAAGTCTTCTTCGGATGGTGGAGATGATGATGGTGATGATGCTTCTTGGTCTTAGACTGATGATGAGATGAATGCCTCTCAGTGATTCACCCTTTGTCACTCGTGATAAAAAGGGAGAGTAGTTTTATAGATGAGAGTAGTCTTTTTGTAAGAGGGAGAGTGTTTTGAGGGATGTAGTGAGGTTTTGGCGTTTTTTTTTTTTTTTCTCATTACATGTACAATGGTCTTATGACCACTTTTTTTACATACATTGTATTCTTTGTATAAATATGAGATGATGTATGTTTTCTTCGCTTTTGTCTTACATGTGTTGTTTCTTTTCTCTCTTTATACACATGTTTCTTCTTGTATACAACTTGTCTATTTTTTAGACTTGATGCCTTAATGAATCTTGTTTAAGTGTTGCAAATAAGACAGGTTGCAAGTCTATCATGCCATGATCTTTCTTCTTGCAAAGTTTTCAAGAGTTCGTTGTAGGGTTAGACTAGTGTACTTTTGTAAATTATGAGATAGTTGTGCTAGACTTCTCTCATAATTGTTGTTTGTAGTTTTGTCACAGATTACTAAAAGGGGAGATTGTTAAGGTCATATTTTATTGTAATTGGCTAATCCTTTGACAAAATATACTTTACTTGTAATTCGGTAGATCTAAGATGGGTTTAGTACTTCAAGAAATATGTTGTTCAAGTCAAGTATTAAAGATATAAAGATTGGTCCAAGAAACAAGTAAAGAAAAGCTATTTATAAAGTCTCGACCAAATAGATCGACAAAAACTTGCTATTGAGACTTAATGTAAAGCTCGATAGATAGCTCGACATAACCTCGAGAATTAATGTAAAGCTCGATAGATTGATCAACAGAAACTTGCTATCAAGACTTAATGTAAAGCTCGATAGATAGCTCGATCTATCGTGAATTACGATTTCAAAATTTCCAAATCTAAAATTCGGCCCAGGCTTTTGTATTTCTAAGGCTTATTTTAAAAGCCATCACACATGGATACAGAGACCAAAAAACTTATTTTCTCTGTGTGAAGCTACTGCATTTGTGCGCCATAGGGTTTTGTAACCAAGTGCTTCCTGATCTTCATTGTTGGTGAAATGAAGAACTTTGCAGCCAACAACATCTGTTCAAGTTGCTGGAGTTAGTCATGTGCTGGGATCCGTGCAAAGGGTTAGTCACAAATTGGAGATTTGTGTATTAAAGGAAAGAAGATTATTACAAAATCAAGTCCAATTGTGTATTGGAGCAAAGGTTCAATTGTAGGTTGGTGTTTCGGGATAGGCTAGGGTAGTTGGTAAGATTCCTTATACTTGTAACCACTTGATTGTTGGTTAGTGGATTCTTGTGAGTGGCAACCTTAAAATCACTCGGTGAGGTTTTTGCCTTACGAGGTTTTTCCCATTTGTCAACAAATCACCGTGTCTAATTTATTTTCTACTGCACTTAGTATTTTTGGTGATTTGTTGGTGCCTTCACGATTTGCATGCAATTAAGCCTAATTAATCAACTTGGGTAATTGAATTAATTAATTGGGGTCAAGTTTTCTTAACCCAACAGCTTTTTTTTTCCTTTTGATTTTTGTCTTTTTCTATTATACCCACAACCCATCTATTTCGTTTTTTTCCTTTTATTCTTCTTTGGTTTTCTTCTTTAGCTTGTTTTTCTTATTCTATACTTCTCATTTGTGTTTTTATTTTTATTTTTTTGTGTATCCTTTGGCTTGTGCTTTTTTTTTATTTATTTAATATTGAAGTATTGAAGTATACTTCAATACTTCAATATTGAAGTATACATACACAATTTTTTAATTTAGAAAAAATGTGTTATTTTTTTATTTATTTAATAGGGACATAATTATAAATTTATACTAACTTTATTTTTCTTTTTATCTAAACAAATGAGTTTTTCATCCCTCCACTTTTTTATCCTCTCATGTATTAATTCTTCTACTTTTCTATCCCTTCCTCATTTTCTATCCTCCCACTTTTTCACTCTCCAACCAAATGGACCCCAATAGAAGTCAAGTTCTTATCTTAAGACATTAATTACAAAATTAAATGCAATTATTAGGTTCTCTTTAAGGGTTATAGGAATGGATAGAAGACTTAATTTATTTGATAATTCACATATTCTGCTTAGCACAAGTGATTTGCCTAGTTGATCACCAATTCTTGGGACAATGTCTTAAAGTATTGAAGAACAAGTAAGCAAATAAGAGTAACACAGCTCACCAACAAAGATAAATATTTTGTTTTACGACAAAAAAACTATATTGGCAATTTTTTTTTGCATCAAGGTCGAGGGCAATGTGACTTTAAATCTTCAATTAATGCATTCAAATCAGAGTAGGATGATCCCCCTTCTTCAACAGCCCTCCTTGCCATCTCCCCTAGCACCTCGGCTTTGCCTCTCATTTCCTCAGCTTCTTTGCCCACCATAATTTGTCTTACTGCCTTTTGTATTGCTTCCCTCTTAATACCATCTCCAACCATTCTAATCCACTGCTGCGCACCAACACTAACCCCAATTTTCAGTACTTGAGTCACTAACTTCTCATTGTAAAATTGCTCAGCTGCCACAGGCCATGTGACCATGGGCACCCCTGCCGTCACTCCTTCCAAGGTCGAGTTCCACCCACAATGAGTTACAAATCCTCCAACCGCTTCATGGTCAAGAATCAATATTTGGGGTGCCCAACCTTGTATAATTAGTCCCTTGCCTTCCATTCTTTTCTCAAATTCTTTTGGTAACCAATCTTCCTCTGCTTTTTCATTTTTGCCTTTCCTCACAACCCAAATGAATTGTTGTCTAGAAGCCTCAAGACCCATTGCAATCTCCATGAGTTGAGAATCACTAAATTTTGATGTACTCCCAAAACAAATAAATACAACCGAATTGGGTTTCTTTGTAGCAAGCCACTTCAAACATTCATGTTCATCAATGGAAGCTTCCTTTCCCCTTTGGGCTTTATCTTTAGTGTCCTTGTTGCATAATGAAACTGGACCTATATGCCATGCCTTTCTTCCCAAAACGTTTCTGTAATGATCTATATAATCCGGTTCAAGCTCATAGAAGCTATTAACAACAACCCCATAGCTCCTCAACACTGATTTGGAAGCTTCTTTCAAGAACTTGGAAAAGTCTGTTTCAACTTCTTGCCGAGTGAAATCTGGCAGTTGCATCCTTGTCAACTTTATCTCCCCCGGAAAGTTAGGAATGACAAAAGTTTCAGAATCAGATGAAACTTTCTTGTGAGGTCCATATTGCCTGATACAATGTCCTGCAGACATTGAAAAAAAACTGGTACCACAGAATTCAAGCCTTGGAATACCAAATTTAGCTGCAACATCAACTGCCCATGGAAAGAGCATGTCAGCTACAATGCAACTAGGTTGGTACTCTTGAATTAGTTCCTCAAGTGGTTGTTGAAGCATTGAAGTGGCTAAGACAAAAGTGGGAATCATATCTGAGGAATTCAATGAGTCAATGTTCTCACATCCTTCTGGCAAGCCAGCCTCAACAGCTGGGAACTTGATGATTTTGATATCAATATTGATGCCGCGAGCTTTGGTATTTTCAAATGTTTTGGAGACTACAGGCATGTTGAGAGGAGTAGTGACAAAGGTTGCCTTCACACCTCTCGCTGCAAATAGCTTGGCCATGTCTATGGCCGGTATCATGTGACCTTGAGCCATGAAAGGAAAGAAGAATATGTGAAGCTGGCCACTTTTGCTACCCATGTGTTTGCCAAGAATGATAACGAAGACTGGCGAAATAGAGTTTAGGCTAGGCTATATTTTTCAGTGTTGTATGAGACATTTCAAATTTGTAATTATAATTCTACTTTCTGCAAAGAATTTTGATTTGTGTTCTATCCGGTGCTGAGTGAATGCAACGCAGTGATTCTCAGTGCCACACGTTCTTGTTCAATCCTATCCACAATAACTTTGTTTGTCATCTTACTTGTTGACCAGAAAATTATTGAATGCGACTGGAATCATGTATACTTGCGAAGCTCATTTTTGTGCTTCCAAGATGAAATCCAACATGATCGAAAACGAGTCTTAGAGTAGCATCAGACATTCTAAAAATGAAATCCAACGGGATCGAAAGCTATTACTCGCACGGAATCTATGTATATATGAGTTTTTGAACGAAATTAAAAAAATAATAATAATTGAATTGAGTTTGGTGGCTAGCAAGAGACAACTACCATCTAGACACCATAGATTGACAGGGTGTTTCCATCAAACACATTTTCTAATAGTGAGGTCTAATTTGTAGCCTAGTGCGTAATGAACCTTATCTTCATTTGCAGTTCACACAAATTTGGAAATGACGAATTGCCCTACAAATTATAGTTTGGTGTTTCATGTTTGTTGGAACTCGCAACATAAAATTACTATAATTCTAGTAGCACAACATTTTTTTACTAACTATACATATTGCCACATCGGTCCCGGGTGTGTGTGTTGCAAGATTTATAAGCCTTGCTTATTACTTCAAAAGTTAGGCCCTTTTGTTGGGATAAGTATTTGTAAGCCTTGTTGATCTTGCCCTCCCCCTCCCCTGTATATGTAGTAATATTAACTGAAGTTTATCAAAAAAAGAAAACCTTTGGTGGGTGTTATCCCACATCGGTCCCGGGTGTGTGTGTTGCAAGATTTATAAGCCTTGCTTATTCCTTCAAGAGTTAGGCCCTTTTATTGGGATAAGTATTTGTAAGCCTTGTTGATCTTGCCCTCCCCCTCCCCTGTTAATTAATATTAACTGAAGTTTATCAAAAAAAAAAAAACTATGCATATTGTGATGGGTGTATAATAACGCTGTCATTGATAAATTCTAAAATGTATTGATAGATGTAAGGTTAAATCTAGAATTGAGAAACACGCTATGAGGTAAGTTAGTAATCATGATCAGATTTCTTGGTAGAATAAGTCTACCGACAATTTTTTTTTTTTTTTTTAAAGGCAATGTTTATTGCACATGGTGTTTGCAAATTCACACTACCCAAATATACTAAAAACTTGACTTTTTATTTTGTTAAGGGTCTATTTGGATACTGTTTATTGTTGAAAACTAAAAATTAAAAATTCTGTAATAAAATAATTTTTAAATGTGTGAATAGTACCGTGAAACCCATTTGTAATGAAAGTATTGCTGAAAAAAAAGATATTTGTGGGTCCCATAAATAGTGCACAAGACCCACTCATTCAGACGCAAACGCAGCTGAACACTACTTTCAACAACATCCAAACGGAGGCTTAAAGTTATGTTTTTAATGTATTCTTGAAGTAGGTATAAAATACACTGTGCAATATAGTTTTTCAAAAAAAAAAAAAAAAAAAAAAAAAAACTCACAAAATCTTATATTGTCATAGGATCATATCATATAATCTACAATTCATCAAGAGTAAGCCTACTAACACCCAAAAAAATCACAAAAATTTCACAAAATTTGACGTTTCTGTCCTTTGGATTTGAACTAAACTCAAATAATAGGCCCAATAATACTTTGTGAAATAACTCTTGTGAAACTTCTTGTCTAAAGACTAACTGTTGTATTGATATATAACTCCTGCAAATATGTCCTAATCGGCCCAATTTTAACCTATCATATCAACTAAAAACCAACTTACCTCCAAGTCCAACTCATTGCTGATGGAACTCCCAACATCTCTCTCTTGACGCTTTGCTCTTGGCATTAGTACGTATCAGGTTCTCTGTTTATGGTAAGACCCCAATTTGGGGAGATAAAGCCCAAACACTCACACATTAGACTTCCTATCGGTTCCCATTTTAGGGAAAATGTTAAGGTATTGTCCTATATTTAGGGAAGCACTGCCTTCATTTCCCAATATTTTAGAGTAATGCTAGAGATCCAGACGTTTTTACAAAAAAAAATTTACAAACTGTTGATGTGGTGAGTGATTAGTAGTAAATAAAAAATTGATGTTAATAATGTGTCTAAATAAAACCCAATAAAAAGTTGGACACATGTACATCAACAGTTTATAAAAATATTGTAAAATAGTTTGTATCTGTAGTATTATTCAATATTTTATTACTGTATTATTTGTGTCTCGATAACTTAAATGAAAACAAAGTTAGTGTTTTAAATGTGAGATAAATAATTTTAAAAAATGAATGAAGAAATTTATATTTAAATAAAACAAAGTTTAGAATACGAAATTTTATGTGGCCCATGTGGGTGTTTTGAAAAGTAGTTGGCTAAAATAAGAAAAGTAAGGTTTTATCTAAGTTTTGCCCTAATCCTAATATAAGGATTCCCTAAATGCTAATTCTAATGTTATAAAGAGACAAGCTGACTTGATAAATTGTTCATTTAACTATTGACATGGGTATTTAGAGTTTAAGAGAGGGACAGAGGCACTCATGGTCATCCACCACAAATTTAAAAATAATATATATAGTACTAATTTTAGCAATTTTGTTTTATAAAATTACATTTTGCCCCCCTCTTAACAATATCATTGATTTTTTTAAGAGTAATGCTATAACCACAAATTTTTCAACAAAATTTTATAAGCTGATGGGTAGTAAATTTTTACTTATTCTCATCTGGACCCATTACTTATATCATTTTTTTTACTTACCAGTAATCACTCATTACATCAGCAATTTATTATAAAAAAAAAAATCTTGTAACTCTAGCATTTTCCTCATTTTAAAAACTATAAAAAAAAAATTATAACTCTAAAATCTAAAATAAAATATACAAGCCCCAAAAAATAGCCCAACAACAAAAATTGTCAATAACAAAGCTAAAAAAAAAATTAAATTCAATAAACCAATTTTACCCAAAAGAAACCCAACCCTTTAAAAAATTTTAAACAAAATAATTCTTTCATGTCCCAGCAGCAGTGGCAGGCATTAAAGAAAATAAAATAAGGCAAAATTATAATATTGATCCCTCAAATTTACTTTGTGGGCACAATTAGTCTTTTAAATTTAAAGTGAGCACAATTAGTCCATTAAGTTTTAAAATTGAGTTGTACTAGTCATTTTATTAGGTGCTGTTAGCAGTGTTACTTAATAACGTGAAATTTCTTTTATTAAAAAATTATAAAATAAATTTACACATGAGACGCTGCCAACAACTCTGCCGGTTATCAAAAAAAAAAAAAAAAAAGTTTCTGATACGCCACTCCTAACCCCACCGCGACCACCACTATCCTCTACATGAACCCTATTCGGCCACAAATTCGCAAGCAAAGGTGAAGAAGAAGTGGAACCAAACAACGACATCATTTCCAGCATTGACGAATCGGGCACCGAATGAACCGTATCAGAAAGCTTGCCGACAACTGCACTGGCCTCCAAGGATTTATGGTTTTTAATGCTGTTGGTGGAGGCACTGGTTTTAAGCTTGGCTAAAGGCAAGCCTTTTTCTAGAGAGTGAGAAAGTCCTACCAACCGCACTCCGAGCATTTTCATGACCTCGATTGTGGCAATTCAAGTGCAATTGGAGAGAGGATCGCAGCTGAGATTTCCAGCGGCCTCGCTAGATATTTTCGTGATGGAGATCTCGCCGGAGTGGACAGATGAGTAGATGGAGAGGGAGACAAAGTCTCCAAGACCGTCAACGGAGCAGCCGAGGAAGTCGAAGCCGGGGCCAAGGTTGGCCACGGTGGTAGGAGCGAAGGTTTTGACAGAGGCAAATACGGATTCGAGTTCGAGTATGTGGGTGGGTTTGGAATTCGGAATAGACAGGTTGCAGCTGCAGCGTAAAGAGTTGAGTTTGAGAGTGGGTGAGATAAGATTCAATGTAGGAGGAGGTTGATACCAAAGAGCCTAGCTTTGTTTTGCAAGCTTTTTGCTTTGCTTTAGCTTAGCACTCACTCACACAAACTTATATGTCGTTTATGGGAAGAAATCAAAGCCAACTTTTACATGCTGACCCAATTTCGCATTTAGTAATTTTTTAATAAAAAAATTCCCCATATTAAAAAAGTGAAAAATTATTGTTCCATTAGACACGTAAGTAACCCCACCAACGATAGTTAATAAAATAACTAATACAACTCAGTTTTAAAACTTGAGGAACTAATTATGTTCGCTTCAAACTTGATGGACCAATTGCGTACATAAGGTAAACTTGAGGGACCGATATTATAGTTTCGCCAAAAAATAAAGCTCAAGTAGCAGCAGAGCCGAAGGTCGAAGCCGCCACATGCAGCCAACAACAAAACTGCCCCCCTAACTCCAAGTCCCAGGCTCCCAGCTTCCTCCTTATATTAAGACTAAGGAAAAACGATATCAACTGAAGTTATAACCTTAGGTTACAATCAAATTTGTAGCCAAACTTTGTCTTTAGTCTAAATTCTTGTTTGAAAAAACATAAGTAAAAAGGGTAGTACTCATTGTTAGAATAATAGTTAAGTGATTATGTTCATCATTTCTCAACACTGTAACC
This sequence comes from Lithocarpus polystachyus, assembly GCA_033629205.1. NCBI lineage: Eukaryota > Viridiplantae > Streptophyta > Magnoliopsida > Fagales > Fagaceae > Lithocarpus > Lithocarpus polystachyus. Next base: position 43,449,328 of record CM066172.1, read on the forward strand.
TCTTAGTTCAATTGGTAATTTATCACCCCTAATAACATCAATTATTTTGAAACATGAATCTTGGTTAAAATGGAAAGCAAAAAAAAAAGTATATATATATATATATATACATACTACAAAGTCAACTTATAAATTTAGTGTAAGTTTTTAAAGAATGAATAGAGGGAAAAAATGTGAAATTATTCAATGCATGTGTTACTACTTTCTAAATAAAATGTCTACATATAGATATAGAGACTTGTTATAATAACAAAGTGCCATAGGTTATTGATGGCAGGAAATTGCTAGATTGGGAATGGACTATGCACCTTTGTCATGTCTTCCGTGAAACAAAGGGAACACAAACATGTTGAAAAAGATGGGTAGAGATCTAAGCACCAACATAAGAGAATATACTAAGGACAAAACTTAGGTCTTTAAGTTCTCCTTTTAATATTCAACCATGTGGTTACTTAACTAAAAAATACACTTAATTCCATTCCATGTGAAAAAATTCATATGATAGAATCTTAAGAGGGAAACTTAAAAATCAGCACCTAAATACTGTACCTAAGTTTTGCCCATATGCTAAATATTATTTCGCTTATCATGCCTATTTTAGGGGTGTAAAGGGATTGGTTTATATTAGAGATTGCCTAACAAATTAATGCTATTTAAAAAAAAAAAAAAAAAAAACTTAATTACTTATCCCATGTTATCTAGAAAATGACAATTTCATAGAAAAAAGTCTTGGGAAGGACCAGAACATAGTAGTAATATAATTTAGACTTTAGAGTTCACACTGGACTATCAATCACAAATTCTTAGGAAAATGCCTTACAAATTAAAATTATAGAAGAACAATAAAGCAAGGGAAATTAATACACACTAACCAACAAGGTTTATTTTTTCTTTTCTTTTTTCTTTTTAAATGGTGAAATAGAACTGTGTTGGCAACTTTTCTTCTTCTTTTTTTTTTTTTTTTTTTTTTTTTTGAATCAGAGCAAACTTAATTCTTTAATTAAATTATTCAAATCAGAGTATGATGATCTCCCTTCTTCAACAACCCTCTTTGCCATCATCCCAAGTGCCTTTGCTCTACTTCTTATTTCTTCAGCTTCTTCACCCACCATAATTAGCCTCACCGCCTCCTTTATTTCTTCCTTCTTGATATCATCTACCATCACTTTAATCCATTGATGTGCACCAACACCAACCCCAATTTTCAATACTTCAGTCACTAACTTCTCGTTGTAAAACTGCTCAGCAACCGTAGGCCATGTGACCATGGGCAATCCTGCAGTCACTCCTTCCAAAATTGAGTTCCAACCACAGTGAGTCACAAATCCTCCAACTGCTTCATGATCAAGGATCAACACTTGGGGAGCCCAACCTCTTATAATTAGTCCCTTACCCTCCATTCTTTTCTCAAATCCTTTAGGTAACCAACCTTCCTCTTCTTTTTCATTTTTACCTTTCCTCACAACCCAAATGAATTGTTGTCTAGAAGCCTCAAGACCTATTGCAATCTCCATGAGCTGAGAATCACTAAGTTTTGCTATAATCCCAAAACAAATATAAACTACCGAATTAGATTTCTTTGTACCAAGCCACTTCAAACATTCATGTTCATCAATGGAGGCCTCCTTTCCCCTCTAGGCTTTATCTTCAGCGTCTTTGTTGCATAGTGACACTGGACCTATATGCCATGCTTTTCTTCCCAAAACCTTTTTGTAATGATCTGCATAAACCGGCTCGAGCTCATGGAAGCTGTTAACAACAACCCCATAGCTCCTTAACTCTGATTCAGCAGCCTCTTTCAACAACTTGGTAAAGTCCGTTTCAACTTCTTGCTAAGTGAAGTCTGTAAGTTGAACCCTTGTCAACTTTATCTCCCCTGGAAAATTAGGAGTGGCAAAAGTTTCAAAATCAGATGAAACTTTCTTGTGAGGTTCATACAGTCTCATAGCATCGTTTGCAGCCAGAGAAAAAAAACAGGTCCCATGGAAAACAAGCCTTGGAATACCAAACTTAGCTGCAACATCAGTTGCCCATGGAAAGAACATGTCGGCCACAAGGCAACTAGGTTGGTAATCTTGAAGTAGTTGCTCGAGTGGTTGTTGAAGCATCTTAGTGGCTATGAAGAAAGCGGGAAACATGTCTGGGGAACTCACCGAGTCAACGTTCTCACATCCTTCTGGCAAGCCAGCCTCCACAGTTGGGAACTTGATGAATTGAATGTCAATATTGATGCCTAGAGCTCTGGTTCTTTCAATTGTTTTGGAGACTAAAGTCGCGTTGCATGGAGTAGTAACGATGGTTGCCTTCACACCTCGCGCTGCGAATAGCTTGGCCATGTCTATGGTGGGTATCATGTGGCCTTGAGCCGTGAAAGGGAAGAAGAATATGTGAAGTTGAACACTTTCGCTACTCATGGCGATGATAATGAGGACAGAGTTCACAAGGACTTGGGAAAGATAACTAGAATGAAAATTTTGGTTTCTTCTGTTTGGTGCTGAATGCAAACACTACAAAAAAATCGTCCTGTCCCAGCGTTTTTTTCCTAGCGTTTTTAAAAAACGCCGTAATAGATAAGCCTATGCCAACGCTTTTTAAAAGCGCTGGTATAGGAAACTCTATAACAGCGTTTTTCAAAAACACTAGTACAGGAAGCTATATTGCGCTGGAATAAGGGGACTGAATTCCCTTCTGGGAAGACCTATCCCAACGCTTTTCAAAGCGCCGGGATAGGCTGCTTTCTATAACGGAATGAATGGCCTATCCCAGCGCTTTAAAAAGCGCTGGGATAGGGTCAACCTATCCTGACGCTTTGGAAAGCGCTGGGATAGGACATTCATTCCGTTATGGAAAGCAGCGTATCCCAGCGCTTTCTGAAGCGCTGGTATAAGTTCAACCTATCCCGGCACTTTTAAAAACGCTGGGATAGGTATTCCATTCTCTTATGGAAAGTGGCCTTTGCCAATGCTTTTTGAAGCGCTAGGATAGGTTCAACCTATCCCGATGCTTTTAAAAGCGCTAGGATGGGTCACCTATGGTGCATCTCTGAAATTACCAAAATACCCCCAAAACCATAAAATGACCAAAATACCCCCGAAACTTAAAAATTAAAAAAATACTCCCAAAACCCAAAAAATGTCCAAAATAAGACCAAAAACCTAAAAAATACCAAAATATCCTCAAATCCCAAAAAATAACCAAAATACCCTCGAAACCTAAAAATGGCTAAAATACCCCTAAAACTCAAAAAAATGACCAAAATACCCCTGACGCCGGAAAAATGAGCAAAATACCACTGAAACCTGTAAAAATCACCTATATGGATTTGTTAATTATTGAATGACCAAAATATCGTCCGAATATTAAAAAAATGACCAAAATACCCCCAAAACCTAAAAATTACTAAAATCCCCTTGAAACATAAAAAATGACTAAAATACCTCCTGCAACCAAAAAAACGCCGGTTTGAAGCACCAGGAAAAAAAACGCCGGGATAGGAATTTTGACCCTATCCCAGCACTTTTTGGGGCTATCCCAGGGCTTTTGAAAACGCTGGGATAGCCCCATTTTTTTGTAGTGAAAGCAATGGTGCATAATCCTATTTGTCCTTTGTCGACCAGAAGCTACAGGATCGTATTGGAAGCAATATATACTACTTGTGATTGTGATGTTCACGCATAATCGTTCCAATCCAAATTTATTATCATACAATATAATTTCAACATTATTTTTTAAAATGAAAAATTTTTTAATTAAAAACATGGGTAAAATGCAAAACTAACCTTCTAAATTTCTTCATATTTCATTTCAGTCCTTTAAATTTACTTTTGTTCATTTCAGTCTTCTAACTTTCAAGTTTATTCAATTAAGACTTTTCTATCAACCTTTGCTATATGTTGTGGTTAATTTTTCAATTTTATAAATTTTTCTTCAAATTTTATAAACTAAAAAAATTCAATTAATGATTGAAAAATATTTTCCAATTTTTTTTTTCAAAAAATTTTAACAAACATTAACGGAAATGCCTTAATTGAAAAAATCTAAAATTTAGAGGACTAAAATAAAAAAAAAATCAAAATTAAAAGACTAAAATGAAATCTAAAGAAAGTTAGAGGATTAGTTTTGCATTTTAGCCTAAAAGCATTTATGTGTCAATAATTGATCTTGTCATTGATAAGTATTATTTCTAAAGGTCATGTTAACATATGTCCTTAAAGCAATTGTTAATAAATTATAATATGAAAATTTTGACATTATTTTCATTGGAAATATATATATATATATATATATATATATATATATATAACTGTCAACAACATTTTTTGCTTTATCATTCTCCCAATAAAATGTTTTTAAAAATAACATTTAAACTAATACTCTTAGAGCATTGGTTAACATTTCTCTATTTCTAAAACATTAAAAAGGTCAAACAGCTTTATCTCTATTTATTAAGAGGATTCAAAAAGTTAGTTATGATTTCAAAAAATGTCAAAAATACCTCTAATATAATTAGATAATCCTTATTCTAAAAAAAAAATTGTGTTAAAATTGTAATTCAAAGAAATTCAAAAAAAAAAAACTACTAGAGAAAAATTTTTCCTAGAAATTAGCACTCTCTAGTTAAATATATCTCACGCACGTTTGATACTTTTTTTCCTAAAAACTAGCACAAACTAAACCCAGCAGTTTACTCTATTTCAAATCCTAAATTTTGGTTTCTTAAAAATTTCTTCCTGTGTAACCCAACTAACAATAGATAAATTCAAATTGAAAAATTACATTAAACTTAAAATAAATAAATAAAAAGAGCCTCATCGCATGTGCGGAGCGCATGTGATGAGGCTAATTTGTTAATAAGAAAAACAAAAAATTATATCTAGAATGACATAGCAATCTAAATTTATATCATATCATATCATATACTTATTATATAATACAATTTGGGCTTAGAAGCCGTAATTGCGCCAAATGGCTAGTCTCACTAATTAGTAAATTAATTATATATTTTTTGTTATGATATATCTCCTCAATTAAGGTATAATATTTAAAAAATATTTAATTTAGGTAAAAATTTATCATTTAAATTTCAATAAGTTTAAATTATATACCAATCGGTTTTTGGTATATATAGGTAGAAATTGAACCCTAAATCTCTTATTTAACCATCAAAGACTTTACCAGTTAAGTTAACTGGAACTCACTAAAAAAATTTCTAAACTTAAATCCCACACAACAACCCACATTTTCTTTCTTAAAATAAAAAAGCCATGTTTTGACTAACGGATAAGATTTAAAAATAATTTAAAACTAATTCAAATTCAATTCGAACTAAAAGTTTTTTATCAAAATTTTCTAAACTTAAATCCCACACAACCCATGCTTTTGTTTTTTTTTTTTTTTTTCTTAAGTTGCATGATTGAACAATAATTTAAAACAAAATTAAATTTTATTCAAACTAAAAGTCTATTATCAAAATTTTCTAAACTTAAATCCCACACATGACAAACTTAAACCCCACACATGACACAACCCATGTTTTTTTTTTTCCCTCAATTTGCATCTTATTAAATTAATATTTTTTTAGGATATTAAGTTACAAAGCTCTTGACTAATAAATTCATCTTACTTATTGTTCTTTGTTTTTGAATTTGCATGCAAGATATTATGTCAAAGGAAGTTTTTGGTTCTTTTATGTAATTTTTTATATATTTTTTTATATTTTCAAATTTTGAACTCTTTTGTGTATAATTTGATTTTCAATTCTGATTATTATATTTAATTTGTGAAAAATCGGTATTGAGGAACTAGAGCAAATTACAACTTACTCACCTGTGGTTTGACCGAAATTTAAATTACATACCTATGGTTAGAAATTTGACAATTTACCCATCTAAGGTTAGCTCACTTAGAGTTTTATAACCCATCTCTATTAAAAACAAGGTTAAATATATAATATTGCTCCACTTTTATGTCTCTCTCCTCAAAAAACACAAAAAACATAAAATAAAATAAATAAAAAAGATCAAATAAAATAAAAAAAGAATTCAGTAGAATACTTGTATCATGGGATTTCAAACCACAGATAGGCAACTTATTTTTCGATCAAACCTCAAGTGGGTAAAGTGTCAAATTTCAAACCACAAGTAGGCAACTTAAATTTCAGCCAAACCACAAGTGGGTAAGTTGTAATTTGTTCGAGGAACTATTTTGTTTATTATTTTTTGTGCTAGTTAGGGCATAGATAAAACATAACCCAAATAGGAATGATCAAACTCATTCCATATCTCATATTAAGAAATTAACAAAAAGCATAAAGCACATAGAGAATTTTAAAATTTTAAAATAGATAAATAATGATAAAGTCTAAACACTAAATAATCAAAACTTAAATTAATTCTTTTTATTAAAATTATTTACTTATTTTATTATTTATCATTAATTTATTTAATAATTTAGTTTTAATTATTTTGAAATTTTTGAGCTTACATATGAATCTTCATCAAGTCGTGCATCACATGGGAATAATATCTAAAAATTGAAGTCTATCATTTATCAGTGGCAATGTCATCATTTTCTTTCTATCCGTAAAAAATAATATATATATATATATATATATATTTCTCCTCTTTTAAACTTTTCTTCTCCCTATTCTGCAAAAAAAAAAAAAAAAATTATTCTTCTTCCTATTATTAGTCCACAACTATTGTTTACTTCCTCTAACATTTCCCCTCTCTCTTTGTCTCTTTGTCTCTTAATCTCACCACTACTCTTTACTTTACATTTACACATCCTTTGTCATTTTCTCTTTCTTATATTTTTCTTATATTTTGACTCTTCTTCTCCCCCATTTTACTTTTTATAAATATTTGATATCGTTTCCTCAATTCAATATTCGTATTTTCGCACACAAAAACTCTCTCTCTCTCTCTCTCTCTCAAAAAAATAAAAAAAAAAATTGATAAATTTGTAGACATAAAAAGATAAAAAAATATTTGTAGATATTATTTTAAAAAATAGACAATACTTGAAGCAATTATTACTTTTTATAAATTACACCTCATTACTTAATATTTATATATTTTCATGCATCACATGAGTCTACGGCTAGTTAAAGTAAAAATTAAGGAAATAAATTGAATTTTAACTACCAAGAGTTTTATAGCTTAATTGTTACCTCCCTGTACACAAAGTGTTTAGGGATGTAAAAGAAAAAAATTATTCAAACGGCAGCTCAACAACATATTGTAACTATTTTAAAATAATAATAAAATTGAATTTTAACCCAACGCATATTTGTCTATTTTCAATATAATGATCTATTAAGTCAGGCAGAGAATCGAAAAAGAGAAACATGTAAAAGTGATTTTTTTTTTTAAATGACATTTTTCCTTTCAGGGTCAATTGTAATGTTCACGAATATTTTAAGCATTTTCCACATAGAATTTAGATTTTTTGGTCTATTGCGATAGGTCGAGCACCTTCTACAAATTTTCTCCTAAATTTTAGCTAAAATCGACTTCTTTTTTTTTTTTTCTTTTTTTTTTTTAACACATCCTTCATTCTACTCTCTAATTTTCTTTCTTTTTCATTTAAATGTTAGGGTTTATTGCATAAATACACCCTAAACTATAAAGGTATTTTTACTTTGTAATCAAAACCATGAAAACTTGCAATCCCCACCCCAATTATAATGAAGCATGTAAATGCATGTTTCTGTCACCATTTTAAAATGAATTCCCCACTATTGCCCTTGTACAATGTTAGATTATTAAAATGGGTTTCATTAATGTGTGCCCTTAGGGCATATATTAGTAAACAATTTTAAGAAACTTTTATGAAAAAAAAAAGTTTATTTTAACATGGAAAAATCTGTAAGTCCTTTGATTATAGGGGAAAACATCATTTTGGTCCTTAAATTTTGGGGTCACAGTCAATTTGGTCCCTATATTTTGGTAGCAGTCAATTTGGTCCTCGTTATTTTCAACTTGCAGTATGTTGGAGCATTTTAATATTAAATAATTAAAATGAATAAATGTTACAACATAAATGTAAAGATGTGGAAGTGAATATAGAAGATGAGGAATTAGTAAAAATGTTTAATCCCACATTAAAAATGAAAGAGACTATTTTATTCTTTTTAATTGTGGTGATTAATGGGTTAACATGAATTGTTTCAGATATTGGGCTAGATACGTGCGCAAGGGGGAGTTGAAGGGTGGAGGTGTCATTAATTGTGTAATTCCAGCCCATCAGATTAATATCCAATAATTAATCCTATAACACCCATTACATCAAAAAGTACAATCTAGGAGGGAGTTCCAAAAGACTTTGCGACACAAACAAAAAGAGACATCCTTGGAGACTTTGATCACACGCATCCGTGTGGAGGAGGAGGCTAGAGGACAATATGCACTCATGACACAAGAGAGCAATGATAATTCCACCACAAAGGTAAACCTTATTTCGGCCAATAATAATATGTCCAAAAATCATTTTCCTAGAAATGGTCAATTGAAGCCTAAAAAAGAGCCTATAAAAATATTAATAGACCTCAAGGAAGGGGAAACCCAAATAAAAATTACAATAAGAACCAAGGACCCCCTTCACAAGATCAATTTAATAAATCCTGTTTTGTCTGTGACAAGAGTGGGCATATTGCTCGATTTTGCAAATTTCAGAAACGTGAATATGTCCTACAGGCTAACGTAACCAAAGAGCCTTTAGTGACTATGATTACAGACATCAATATGGTGCAACATGTTGAAGGGTGGTGAGCAGATTCTGGTGCTAATAGGCACGTCTGCTATGATAAAAATTGGTTCAAGTTGTACACTCCTTTTAAAGAAGAAAAAACTATTATGCTTGGTGACTCTAGCAAAACCAATGTTCTTGGAGTGGTGAAGTTGATTTGAAATTCACTTCTGGACGTGTGCTAACATTGAAAGATGTACTTTATACTCCGTCCATGAGAAAGAATTTGATGTCAAGTTTTTTGCTTAACAAGACTGACTTTAAGCAAACTATAGAATCTGATAATTATGTAATCACTAAAAAGAAATTATTTGTGGGCAAGGGTTATGCTTGTGATGGAATGTTTAAATTGAATGTTGAGAATAATAAAGCATCTACCAGTTTAGTTTATATGCTTTCCTCTATTAATTTTTGGCATGCTCGTTTGTGTCATATAAATAGTAGATATGTGGGAATCATGAGTAGTTTAGGATTAATTCCAAGACTGTCAAAAGATTTTTAAAAATGTGAAACTTATAGTCAAGCTAAGTGTAAGGTTGAATTTTATCAACCACTTTGTTAGCTTTATTTTGTGTCAATTTGCTTGTATTTCAATACTTAGAAACCCTGTATTTAGGTGGGAATCATGTAAGGGTAGTGTGTGAGAGAGTGTGAAGAAATGCTCAAGACTGTGCTGTAGAACAGGGACTCGCGACTGGATCTCACTGGTGTCTCGCGACTGGCAAGCCGCCAGATGTTGCACATGAGTGAAGCGTGCAAAGGAAAACTCGCGACTGGATCTCGCGGATGGCTCGCAACTGGAAAGTCGCCAGAATCTAAACCGTCATGCCAGTTGTTGCACTACAGGACAAAAATTCTAATCTGGCCGTTCAGTTAGTTCGCCACTTGAACTCGCGACTCAGTCAAGCCGCGAGGCCAAGTCGCTAGCCAACTTTGTTTTGGAAAAATCTGTCTCTTCGCATTCCAAACACCCACCAATATATATACCCCTTATACCCACGAAATGTAGAGAGCTTCCAAAGAGAATTTTGAGAGAGAAACCCTAGAGAAAAACAAGAATGACTCATCCACAATCTTTACCTTGTGACTCTTCAAATTCCTCTACTCTCACCCTCTCCATTGTAGATCCTTGAGAGGTTCTTTAGCCAAATCCTTTTCTCACCATACCCATATCAGTGAGTAGGCTCTTTGGTGCTTTGGGAAGCAGTTAGGAAGGGACCAATTCATATTGGTTGATGCTATGGACTAGTAGCGGGATTCGAGAAGCTAAAGAAGAAATAGGTTCGGCGTAACCTCGTTGGAGCAAGAAGCTTGGAAGGCTTAGGTACACTGGATAGATTAGGCTTGGAGGGTCTATTGTTGTCCTTGTATCCCAATTACATTCTTTAATGGATCATTTGACCGCTTGGAGGGCGGAGGAGAGGTTTTTCGCTGAGGTCTTCGGTTTCCTCTTCGATAACACATCAAGTGTTGTCCTTGTATTTGCATCTCTCTTCTCTTTATCTTTGTCATTTAATTTCTGTTATGGATGTGATTTTATTTGACTTAAATGGTTTATCAATTCTGTTTTAAGCTTTAGTTCATTTTCTGCACGTTTATCATTTGATTTAAAGCTTAAATTGATAATTTGTAATTTGGGGATCTAAATGTTCATAGTATTTTACACGCTATTTGAACTTTCAATTTGTATCAGAGCATAACAAAACTCAAAAACAACATGTTATAAGTTTTGAAACATGTAAACATAAGCACAATGCATGAATTAAGTGACTGAGCATGTGTGTGCCTGGGCTGTGCATATGCTAATGCATGTGAGTGCAGCAGGTGATGTAATGGGTGTGCCTAAATGATGCCTAGAATGTGCCTAGTGTGTGTATGGCATGGCAATGAGGCACAAGAATGAGAAAATGTGTACAAACACAAACTCTTTGACCAAAACATGTTCCAAATGTTCAAAGAAGAGTAAACCCAAGTATAGGAACACAGTAAAGACCAAAACAACACAAGAGTGTCACTAGGACATTCTGTCAAGCACAAAACGTGCAACAATGCACAACAAGTATGAATAATGCATGAACATAGTAAAAACTGCCTCAATACATGCATAATTTGCCACATGGGGCCAACACAAGTGTAAAACACAGCAAATGAGACTCAACCCAATCAAAATTAAGGAAAAAATCATATTTTCACTCCCTATTTCATGTTTTTTAGCCTTATTTTCTTGGATTTTGTGCTGTTTTGATTGGTTGAGTTATTTGGGGTTTCGGCTATGGGTTTGAGTTATTTTGCTAGTTTTGCTTGAATGATGTTTGAGTTATTTGAACTTTCACTAAGATTACAAAAAGGCCTCATAAAAGTGTTGTAAGAAATACCGAATTACTTGAGTTAATTCACTCCGATTTATGTGAATTCGAGGGAATTTTAACTCATGGTGGAAATATATATTATCACTTTTATTGATGATTTCTCAAAATATACAACTATTTATTTGTTGAAAAATAAAAGTGATGCTTTCGAAAAATTTCAAGATTTTTTAAAAGAAGTTCAAAATCAATTCGGTAGAAAAAAAAAATGATAGAGGCCGTGAGTATGAATCAAGTGCATTCAACTCATTTGTTCAGTCTTTTGGAATTATCTATGAAACTATTGCACCATATTCACCTGCTTCTAATGGTGTGGTTGAAAAAAAAATAGAACTTTAATTGAGTTAACAAATGCTATGTTAATTGAATCTGGTGCACCTTTACATTTTTGGAGTGAAACTATTTTAACTGCATGTCATGTTTTAAATAGAGTGCCACATAAAAAATCACATACCACGCCTTTTGAAATATGGAAAGGACATAAGCCAAATTTGGGATATTTGAGAGCATGGGGTTGTCTTGCTTATGTAAGGCTTACTGGCCCTAAAATACCTAAATTAGATTTAAGAGCTACTACTTGTACTTTTCTTGGTTATGTAATTAATAGTGCAGCCTATAGATTTTTCTATCTTGGAAACAAATAATGTTTGAATCTAGTGATGCAATTTTTCATGAAGAAAATTTTCCTTTTAAATTAAAAAATACTGGAGTGAAGAAAATATTTTGTCACATCCTAGTTCATCTACTTCTCATTTACAAAACCAAGAAAATTTTGAAATGGAACCTAGAAGGAATAAAAGAACTAGAGCTGAAAATGATTTTGGTCCTGATTATTATGTTTTTAACATTAAGGAAAATCCCCAAAATTTAAAAAAGGCTTTAACATCACCTGATGCTATATTTTGGAAAGAGACTGTAAATGATGAGATGGAATCTCTAATTTCTAATAGAACTTGGAAATTAGTAGATCTTCCACCAGATTATAAAACCATAGGTTGTAAATGGGTCCTTAGAAAAAAGTTGAAACCGGTTGGATCAATAAATAAGTTTAAAGCTAGACTTGTTCCAAAGGGCTTTAAACCAAAAGCTGATCTTGATTTCTTTGATACTTTTTCTTCGGTAACAAGAATTATATCTATTAGATTGTTAATTGCTATTGCTGCAATTTTTGATTTGAAAATTCATCAAATGGATGTAAAAACTGCTTTTCTAAATGGGAACCTAGAGGAAGAGATTTATATAGATCAACCCGAAGGCTTTGTAGAGCCTGGACAAGAAAGCAAGATATGTAAGCTAACTAAATTCCTATATGGCTTAAAACAAGCATCTAAGTAGTGGCATGAAAAATTTGATTCCTGCATGATTAAAAATGGTATAAATCAAATGAATGTAATAAATGTATTTATTCTAAACCATGAAATAATTCACATGTTAATATTAGCCTCTATGTGGATGATATGTTAATTTTTGGCTCAAATATGCATGTTATAAATGAGACAAAAAATATGCTTAAAAGCCATTTTAATATGAAAGATCTTGGTGAGGCTAGTTTTATTTTGGGCATGAAAATTACAAAAACATGTGATGGAATATTTCTTGATCAATCACATTATGTTGAGAAAATATTGAAAAAATATAATTTTCATGATCACAAAAGTGTAGCTACTTCTTTTGATTCTAGTATTCATTTATTTCTTATGAATAATGATGATGAGATTTTTAATCAAAAGGATTATGCTAGCATCATTAGTAGTTTGCGTTATGCTACTGATTGTACTAGACCTGACATTGCATATGCAGTAGGAGTGCTTGGCAAATTTACTAGCAAGCCTAGTAAAGATCATTGGCTAAGTATTGAGCGAGTCATGAGATATTTAATTGGTACCAAAAACTATGGCTTATTTTATAAAAAATACCCTGCTGTGATTGAAGCTTTTAGTGATACCGATTGAAATACTTTTTTAGGTGATTCTCTCTCTACCACTAGTTATATTTTTACCTTAGATAGTAGTGCTATTTGTTGGAAATATAAAAAGTAAACAATTATTGCTAATTCAACAATAGAAGCTGAATTAATAGCATTAGTTTTAGCTAGTGAAAAGGCAAATTGGCTTAAAAATTTGTTATATGAAATTCCACTTTGGAAAAAGCCAATTCCACTTATATTAATTCACTGTGATAGCACTGCCGCAATTGGTAGAGTTAAAAACCATTATTACAATGGTAAATCCAGACCTATAAGAAGAAAGCACATTACCATGCGATCTTATTTGAGTAGTGGCATCATAACTGTGGATTATATTAAATCTAATTATAATCTTGCAGATCCATTTACCAAGGCTTTGGCAAAAGATAGGGTCAGGAATACATCGAGGGGGATGGAACTAAAGTCCATAGAATCATGAGCCATGTATGAGGATACCTAACCCAAGGACTAAAGATCCTGAGAATTGGGTTCAATGGAAAAAACAAATCATACAATGGTCGCAAGAAATGCACTATTTATTTTTTTAATTATTTATTTTGTAAATAATTTTTTAAATTGAACATCCCTATGATGTAAAAACATTTATCCTGTAATGTGGAGAGATTAACTAAAAACTCTTAATAAAATTTGTAGCTCGTATGAGTGGGATATCAGAATTACAGGAGCACCCTTGACAAAATTTCACCTATGTGAGAGTGGAGGTGGGGCCACTCCCTATTAGATTTGGACTTAATCTCAAATACACTCATGAAATTGGGATCAGCACACGATCGTAAAGTGCTAGCTATAAAAGCTCATGTCGACACCCGGGTTGTTATGTGTAAGCAGTGACGCTTAATTTTCCTAAAGTAGTCCTAGTTTAAGTTAGAGACCACTATGACTCTGGAGTTGAGATCGCTGTTTTACTAAGTGAAAGTTCAATGCAGAGCACACCTTCATGATGCATAGTGACTCATCTTTGCCTGGTAATCTCTCTTTAACTAAAAATTTAATATTAAAATGAGTGGGGGATTGTTGGAGAATTTTAATATTAAATAATTAAAATGAATAAATGTTACAACATAAATGTAAAGATGTGGAAGTGAATATGGAAGATGAGAAGTTAGTGAAATGTTTAATCCTACATTGAAAAGAAGAGAGACTATTTTATTCTTTTTAATTGTGGTGATTAATGAGCTAACATGAATTGTCTCAGATATTGAGCTAACATGATTAATACTCCATTTTTATTATGGAAAATGAACAGCCATTAATCCACTTAATGGACTATCCGTTTAGGCCTTTTCATTATTCAAAAACTCCTTATCTCACCATTAATTGTGTAACTTCAGCCCATCAGATTAATATCCAGCAATTAATCTTGTAGCACCCACTACATCAGAATAATGAACCTAATTAATCAGATTAATTTGGGTAGTAATTTTGTGAGGCCCATTGAGCCTATAAATAGACTCATTCAGACTCAATCCAAGTTACTGCAAAAATATACACTAAAAAAATTTAGAGAGGTTCTTGGCAAGGAAAGGTGTTCTTTCTGGTGGAGCTTTGGGCTTGAATGCTTTGGGCTTGAACACTTTGTGCAAAGGTTGTTCTGGCCATACAACACTTGTTAGCTGTTGTATCTTGAGGGAGACAAGTCAGAGAAGGTCTGCACCGGTTACAAAGTTTAGCCAACTAAGGCTTGAATCTCCTTAAAGAAAGCGAGTGCCACGCCTCAGTCCAAATAGTATTGTGTATTTTTTTTTTTTTCTCTTCAAATTAATAATATTCAGAAGTATTATTCAATTTCTCTTTATGTTATTTCCATTATCATTGTGTTTTGCACCAACACAGTCAATTTGGTTTCTACCATTAATTCACTAACAAAAAATGTCTACATAATAAACAGTGTTCTTTCTAGTGGAGCTTTGGGCTTGAATACTTTGGACTTGAACACTTTGTGCAAAGGTTGTTCTGGCCATACGACACTTGTTAGCTGTTGTATCTTGAGGAAGACAAGTCAGAGAAGGTCTGCACTGGTTACAAAGTTTAGCCAACCAAGGCTTGAATCTCCTTAAAGAAAGCGAGTGCCACGCCTCAGTCCAAATAGTGTTGTGTATTTTTTTTCTTTTCAAATTAATAATATTCAGAAGTATTATTCAATTTCTCTTTGTATTACTTCCATTATCATTGTGTTTTGCACCAACACGGTCAATTTGGTTTCTACCATTAATTCACTAACAAAAAATGTCTACATAATAAACAGTGTACATTGTTAACACACTTAAAGCTTATATGGCATATAAAATAATATTAAAAAATACCAAATCAGCATTTTAATAATTAATAAAAAGCCACATTAGGAAAAAAAAATAAACCCACAATTCTAAACTGATTTTTTTAACGGGAAAATAAAAATAAATTATGATTTTCTTTCATTTTCTTGTAATCCAAACACCCAAACATCAAAGGTTTGCAAAATACCCAGAAAGTGAAAATGAATGAGAATGTTTCCAGCTTGATTTGTTTTGATTTGGAGATTGATCAGTCTCGATCTTGCTTAGGGGCTTTCAAAATGGGTTTATTAAGTGTTAATCTTTGTTGACATTGTTCAATCTCCTTCTTCACTCTCTTTTTCTTAATAGTTTAGTTAAAGTTTTCTCCCCTTCCCATTTCCAACAACTATGAAAAACATGCAATTAAAAGACCCAACATCTTTTCACCTTTTTTACACTACTCTATTCCAAAACCCAACCTTCTTTAACAAACTGCCACCACAAAGACCACCTCATTTCCAAACCCATTTTGAAAGCTGAATTAAACCCCATTTCAGAAAGACAAAGTCTCAAACAATCTCAATAGAGCACGCATCAAAGGAAAATCAAAAGAGAGTATCGGGCTTAGGAGAGATAAAACCCCTGTGAGGAGAGAGAGAGAGAGAGAAAGAGCGCTAGCCATTCGTTTGTGGCTCATGGTGGTCGTTGGCGACAGCCATGGGGTTTGACTACATAAAGCTTGGCCATGGCTTAGGTTCCGCGAATTTTCTGCAAACTTCATCTCCCGTTATAAAAATCAGTTTAGAATTGTGGGTTTTTTTGTTTTTTCTGATGTGGCTTTTTTATTAATTATTAAAATGCTGATTTGGGTAATTTTTAATATTATTTTATATGCCACATAAGCTTTAAGTGTGTCGAAAGTTCACACCGTTTGCCACGTAAGCATTTCCCATTAGTGAATTAACAATAAAGACCAAATTAACTGCAAATCAAAAAAAAAAAAAAAAACATTGACCAAATTTACTGTTGCCAAAATGGAAGAACCAAATCAACTATGACCCCAAAATATAAAGACCAAAATGTTATTTTTGCCTTGATTATATATTTTACAAGAGTCAACTAACCATCAAAGAGCTTTAATAAATAAAATTAAATTAAAATAAACTATCCATTTGAAAACAATACAAACTTTATTTCATGCTTCTTCATTATTTCCACCTAGAACCTATGGCCAGGGGCAAAGCTAGGGGGCTCAAGAGGGGGCAATTGCCCTTCTGACCTCATCCAAACCCCACCCCCTTAATATATATATATATATATATATATATATGTTTCTTTTAGATATGGTCTGCAACTCTGCATGTAATTGTGCTATGGGACTATCACTCTTGGCGCCACTTGTAATATACTTTTCTTGGTTGATGACTAGTAGGAAGCTCATTATATTCCCTAAAAAATCATTTCTAGTAATAATAGCTTTGACTTGAAATTTTATTTTGAAAATATTGATTGTTTCATTTAAATCTTTTATTTGTTAGAAAAATATACATATAATCGGTCACCTATGTATTATCTTAAGTACAATTTTCTCCAAAAAAAAAAATCTTCAGTACAACAACATTTATACTAAATCTAATGTTACATACAAGGGGAAAAAAACAACTTAACACTTACATTATATTTTATATGTTAATTAAATATTTTTTTTAATTAATTAAGTATATTTTTAATTATACAAATTTTTAAAATTAGAATTTGATTTTGTCTTTAACTCACTATTTTCATCTTGTCCACCTAAACTAAAATCCTAACTCCGCCACTGCTTGTGGCGTACCTTTTTCTTTTGGCAAGGCAATCTTTACTACACACTTTATATACACTTCTTAAGAAATCATGTTTTAAAAATATTATTTCAATTAAAATTATGAAATAGCTGGTAAAAACAATATTTTATAATCCTAATTTAATCGTGTTTTCAAAATATGATTTCCACCGGTGTAAGTGTGTGTACATGAGTGTGCTGTAGCACAATGTAATATTCATCACCGTCTACTTGTGATGTTTGTGATTAGTTTTGCGATGGGTTGTTGTGTTGGAGCAAGTGGATGGCTTGCATGGTGTTATAAGCTTGTTTAAATTCATATTGGAAGTATTTTTAACTTCTTGCAAATGTGAATGGACCTTGTTGATTAGATGTGATGAATAATAATTTAATTGATTTCAATACTTGTAAACTCTCTATACTTGTGATGTTTGTAATTGGTTTTGTGGCGGGTTGTTGTGTTGGAGTAAGCGGGTGGCTTGCATGGTGTCATAAGGTGGTTTAAATTCATATAGGGAGTGTTTTTAGTGTCTTGCAAATGTGAATGAAACTTGTTAATTAGATATGATGAATATTACTTTATTCAATTTCAATACTTGTAAGCATTGTACTTGTGATCTTTGTGATTGGTTTTGTGGTGGGTTGTTGTGTTGGAGCAAGTGAGCGGCATGTATGGTGTCATAAGGTGGTTTAAATTCAATTGGGAGTGTTTTTAGTTTCTTGCAAATGTGAATGGAACTTGTTAATTAGATGTGATGAATATTACTTTATTCGATCTTAATACTTGTAAGCATTGTACTTGTGATGTTTGTGATTGGTTTTGTAGTAGGTTGTTGTGTTGCAGCAAGTGGGTGGCTTGCATGGTGTCATAAGGTGATTTAAATTCATATTGGATTGTTGTTGTGTTTTTAATGTATTATTTGAAATGAATTGTATTATATTACACTTGAAAATCTATATTTGCTTTCTACAATTTATACATTGGGAGTTGTGATTTTAATTCATTGGTGTGGCTACTCTTAATGCATTGTTAGAAATGTTTCTTATAACATAGTTAATGTTTTTACTTTACGATTTTAATATAGTATTGTTTTTATATTTGTGCAAATTTTTTATTGGTGGCTTTTAATTGAAGACATTGGAGGACATCTTCTGTTGGTCCTAATGTTATTATGCTACACTTTTTGTATTGCTATAAAATATCTTGTGTTATTGTATGTGTTGCAAACAGTTATTGTGTGGATACTTGTTTTATTTTTTACTTGTGGAATATATGTATCATTTTTTTTTATAAATTCTTGTTGAAATAAATGTGTTATTTAAATGTGAGGTTTTAATAATGTAATGACAAGTTACAAGTTAATATCAAAGCCATGAAAGAAATAAAAACGAAAAATAAGTTTTAGCGACGAATTTTTCTGTCACCAAATATAGCAACAAAAATTTGTTTTAGTGATGAAATATTTCTTCGCTAAATGTAGTAGAATTTTGTAAGAAATAGTTTTAGTGACGAAAATTTTCATCGCTATATGTGCCTGGATTTTCTTAAAAATAGTTTTAGTGACGAAAAAGCCGAAAAAAATTTTAGTGACAAAATTGTTCGTCACTAAATATGATTTAATAAACTAAAGTGTTTTTTGCAATGAAATATTTTCGTCGTTGAATAGTGTTTTTAGTGAAGAAAACATTTAGCGACAAAACATTTTCGTCGCTAAAAGTTTTTTTTTTTTTTTTAAACTAATCAGACTTTTAGTGACGAAATTTTTCATCGCCAGGACTTTTGGCGATGGGGTTTTAGCGACGAAATGAGTTTCGTCACTAATTAGTAGATTTTGTCACTAAAGGTCCTTAGCGACGAAAAATTGGACTTTTAGTGACGAAAATTTTCGTCACCGAAAATACATTTTGTTGTAGTGTGAAAATACATTTTGTTGTAGTGTGTGTACATGAGTGTGCTGTAGCACAATGTAATATTCATCACCCTCCACTATCAACTCTCATTTTTCTTTAAAATTTAATCTCCTCCATTAAGGCATCAGCATCTATATAAGAAGATCCACCTACCTGTTAAAATGTGTACATGTAGATATAGAGACTCGTTAGAATAACAGAGTGCCATAGGTTACAACTAGATTGCAGGAACGTG
The DNA here is from genome assembly GCA_033629205.1 of Lithocarpus polystachyus. NCBI lineage: Eukaryota > Viridiplantae > Streptophyta > Magnoliopsida > Fagales > Fagaceae > Lithocarpus > Lithocarpus polystachyus. The sequence continues at coordinate 43,468,652 of CM066172.1, forward strand.
CTAGATTGTGATGGGCAATGCATCTTTGTCATGTCTTCCGAGAAACAAATGGAGCGCAAACATTTCTGACAAGATGGGTAGAGATCTAGGCACCAACATAGTAGACTATGCTAAATATGCTTAGCATACCTCTTTAGGGGTGTAACGGGATTGAGTTATTTTAGAGATTGCCTAATTAACTAATGCTTATTTTTTAAAAAATAATACTTATCTGTTGTTATCCAAAAAAAGACAATTTCATAGAAAAAGTATTGAGAAGGACCAAAACATAGTAGTCATATAATTTGGACTTTAGAGTTCAGACTAGACTATCAACCATAAATTCTTAGGAAAATGACTTACAACTATAGAAGAACAATGAAGCAAATGAAACTTGTAAGGTTGAATTTTATCAACCACTTTTCTGGCTTTATTCCGTGACAATTTGCTTGTATTTCAGCACTTAGAAACCCTGTATTTAGGTGGGAATCATGTAAATGTAGTGTGTGAGAGAGTGTGAAGAAATGCTCAAGACTGTGCAGCAGAACAGGGACTCGCGACTGGATCTCGCGGGTGTATCACGACTGTCAAGTCGCCAGATGCTACACACGAGTAAAGCATGCAGAGGAGAACTCGCAACTGGATCTCGCAGGTAGCTCGCGACTAGCAAGCCGTCAAGAACTGAACCATCGTGCCAGCTGTTGCACTACAGGACAAAAATTCCAATCTGGCAGTTCAGTTAGTTCGTGGCTTGAACTCGCAACTCAGTCAAGTCACGAGGTCCAGTCGCTAGCCAGCTCTGTTTTGGAAAAACTGACTCTTCGCATTCCTCTCTCACCCCAGTATCAATACCCCTTATATCCACGAAATGTAGAGAGCTTTCGGAGAGAATTTTGAGAGAGAAACCCTAGAGAAAAACAAGATTGACTCATCCACAATCTTCACAAAGAGACTCTTCAAATTCCTCTACTCTCACCCTCTCCATTGTTAGATCCTTAAGAGGTTCATTACCCAAGACCTTTTCTCACCATACCCATATCTGTGAGAAGGCTCTTTAGTGCTTTGGTAAGCAGTTAGGAAGAGACCAATTTCATATTGGTTGATGCTATGGGCTATAGCGAAATTCGGCAAGCTAAAAAAAAAATAGGTTCGGCGTAACCTCGTTGGAGTAAGAGCTTGGAGGGCTTAGGTACACTAGGTAGATTAGGCTTAGAGGGTCTACTGCTGTCCATGTATCCCAAGTACATTCTTTAGTGGATTATTTGACCGCTTGGAGGGTGGCGGAGAGGTTTTACGCCAAGAGCATCGGTTTCCTCTTCGATAACACATCGTTGTGTTGTCCTTGTGTTTGCATCTCTCTTCCCTTAATCTTTGTCATTTAATTTCTGCTATGGATGTGATTTTATTTGGCTTAGATTGTTTATTAATTCTGTTTCAAGCTTTTGTTCATTTTTCGCACGCACATCGTTTGATATAAAGCTTGAATTGGTAATTTGTAATTTGGGGGTCTAAACGTTCATAGTGTTTTATACGCTATTTGAACTTTCAATTGGTATCAGAGCAGGTGCACTTACTGTGGTTTAATTACCTTAGTGCGATCCTTGACCCCTTATAGAGATGGACCGGTCTCAATCTTTAAATGCTCTACCAAATTTTGATGGTAGTAACTATGCTTTTTGGAAAGTCCGGATGAGAGCATTTTTATATTCTATTGATGAAAGTGTGTGGGGTGCTGTTGATATTGGATGGGTTAGGCCGGAGGCCGAAAAATCCACTTGGGATAAAGCAGCCCTTGCTGCATCTAACACTAACAGTAAAGCTTTGAATGCAATTTTTTGTAGTGTGTCTCCAGATGAATTTCACAGGATATCTCATGTCTCGGTTGCTAAGGAGGCATGGCAAATATTGGAGACCACATATGAAGGAACCAAGAAAGTGAAAGACACTAAGTTTCAGATGCTGACCACTCGCTTTGAGGAACTCAAAATGAGTGAGGATGAGTCCTTTGACTCTTTCTATAGTAAGCTGAATGAAGTAGTCATCGACAAGTTCAACTTAGGTGAGAAAACAGAGGACTCAAAGATTATAAGGAAAATCCTTCAATTATTGCCGGAGAGCTTCCGTGCAAAAGTTACTACAATTGAAGAGAGTAAAGACTTGGATGATATCAAAGTTCAATAATTAATTGGCTCACTTCAAACTTATGAGCTATCTTTGCCATCACAAAGGAAGAGTAAATCTCTTACTCTTAAGACAATTAATAAGAAGGTAGAAGCTCACGATTCATTGGATGAAGATGAGGCCGATAAAGATGTAGCATATCTTGTGAAGAATTTTCGAAAGTTCTTGAAGTTCAAGAAGAATGGAAAATTTGCTGAGAAAGGAAAATTCACAAGTTTCAGAAAGAAGAAAAAGGACTTTAAGAGGAAAGATGGGAATGAGTCTCAATCCTCTCAAGGAATCACTTGTTTTGAGTACAATGGACATGGACATATCAAGAAAGAGTGTCCCAATTATTTAAGAGGGAAAGGAAAAGTGTATGCCACAACTCTAAGTGATTCAGATTCTTCTAACTCAGATTCGGATGAAAGTTGTAACGATGAAGGGAATTATTCTGCTTTTATGACCATTAATCATGTTGCATCGTCAGATAACTTGACTGTGCTTGTAGAAGAGCTTGGTGAGCACTCTGAATTGGAGTCAATAAGGATAATAGAGGAATCCAATGATGAGGAAGATGAAGGTACAGTGGGATTGCAAGGGGCTTATAATTCTCTTCTCGAGAAGACAAGTGAGTATGCGAAAGTGGCTAATGCAGCCATTAAAAAAATGAAGAGGGAGAGGAAGATTATAGAAGTCTCCATGTACGACATAAGGAGGCCAAGTGTGAGATAGAAAAGCTGAATGGAGAATTGACAGAAACTTATGCAAAAGTGGGATTCCTTGAACTAGAGGTGGTACAAGCCAATGCCAAAGTAGAAAAGGTTTCCATCAAGAAGCTTGATGATGTCATTTCCTCACAAAAACGTTTCTCAGACAAAACCAAGTTGGGATATACCGGAGAAAGTAGTTCGACCATCAAAATTGCCAAGGAAGTGAAGTTTGTGAAAGTCAAAGAGCCTATAGCGGCTGCATCTACTCCTGAGAAAGAAGAGAATGAAAAGAAGAAGAATGTGGTTGATCAACGAGTGTTGAATAAGCCCCGTAACCATTCAGCAATCAAACTTGAAGCTAGAAGGAAATCACTTCCAAGATCACGAAGAGGTCCAAGAACAAATCATTTTTGTCATCATTGTGGACTTCAAGGGCATACCATACCAAATTGTCACAAACTGAGAGCATTGATTAATACAAGTGATCAAAGGTCAAGAGGACCAAGAATGACAAAAGGACTTGGGCTGTTGAGCAATCAAGAGGTCGAGATGGTGAATCCGAAATGATGGATGTGATGAAGATGATTGGTGCTTTCACCACTTGCATGGAAAGCTTCACTAAAAGGTTTGAAAGTCCTAACTCTCGTACCTAATCCTATAGAGATATCACCCCAAACGCACGTGACGTGTGGGTAAAAAAGGGTACTCATACGTAAGCATTACAACATGTCCATGCATTAATACTTCCTATATTTTGTGACTATGCTTGGTTGTGTGTTTTGTGCTTGTTTTGAGTTTTTTTTTTTTTAAAGGAAATTTTGTTGTTTGATTGTTTCTGCTTTACATTTTTTTTTTTTTTATCAATCTTTTCTTACTTTTGTGTCAAAAATCCTAAAACACATAAAAAGTAAAAAATCCTAAAAGTTTGATCGACTTTGTTAAGTCTTTGTCTCAAACATGTTTTACCTTGTACCTTTGTACTAATGACTTTGTGCATTCACGAGTGTTGCTTGTTCTTTATTCACTCATATCATTGTGGGAAAAATCTTAAAATCTATGTGATTATTGTAAATCAATCTTCAAACTTGTCATGAATGATTAGCCAATGGTTTTGTTGATCTTGAGACATGTATAGACTTGTATCTATATATCTTCTCACTCTTTATTTTCTTTTTTCTTTTTTGCCTGAAGAGCTCAAAAATGTAAATCTCCAAATGAAAAGAGATAATAAGCTGCAAAAGCCTGTGGCACATACTAGTATTTGACTAGGAAAAAGGGAAAGCGACTTTTATGAAAATGTATGATGCCCACAAAGCCAAAGTCTAACTCATCAAATTGAAATATCAAAAATTCCAGGCATCGATCTCCAAAATGAATTGTTATGATTCAAAAGATCAAATGAAATGTTGAATATGGAGCCAAATGAAAAGCTTCAAAGTTATGTTATCAAGTTTTTGTGAAAGGTCATATATGCATATTTCTATAATTGAGATAGGTCACATTATCTAGTGCTAATTGTGTATGCCTTGGTTGAATTGATCATTGAAGCATCACATCAGACTAAGGACTATCTCATTGATGATATTCACACACATCACACTTGACTATGTTCATTGAATGCCTTATTCATTCATGTGATTGTACTTGATAAAATGTGTTTCACATGCCCAATTTTTGTTGATCAAGCACAAAAAGATTTTTGAGTGTTTTTAGTTGTTTTTGAAAGTCTTTTGTTTTAGCAAAAATGTCAAAAATTTTCAAAAACTGTTGTGTCTTGTTTTGGCAACTCAGTCGCAGGCAAGTCCAATCGCATGCCTAGTCGCGAACTTTATACAGTAAGTTTTCGCGTCTCACTGGCGAGTCAATGCCCCAGTCGCGAAAAATACTTAGTAAATTTTTCAAAATCTGGGTTTAATGTTTCTTGCGACTTGATGTGGCGACTTTGTCGCGAGTGGAGGCTCAGTAGCGAGAATTACACAGAAAGTTTCGTGGCTCAGCTCGCGTTTCTCTCGCGGCTTGAACTTCCAGTCGCGAAAAACACTTTGAAAATTTTTCCAAAATTTTTGTTTAAGTGTTCTGGCAACTTGCACGCGACTTGACTCAGTCGTGAAAAACGCGTGTTTTGCGCTTTTAAGGTCAGTTCTTAAAACTTTTCAGTTTTCCCTCGAATATTTGTAATTGTTCATTGTCTTGTCCGAGCTCTCATCTCTCAAACCTCAAACTCACCAGATTATTCACAAAAACTTCATTGTTCTTCATCATTTCAACTTCAATCTTCAGGAATAAGGTATGGGTTTTCTTATTTTATTACCTATTTCATGATTTTGAGCCTTATTTTCTTAGATTTTGAGTTGTTTGTGCGGTTTGAGTTATTTGGAGTTTCGGCTATGGGTTAGAATCATTTTGTTGGATATGTTTGATTGGGGTTTTGTCGGTTCTTCAAATCTAATACCTGTTATGCTTGCCCTCTTGTTTATTTATCCTCATTGAGTACATGTGTTGATTTGTCCTTTCTTGTGCATCTCATACCCATTGTATCATGTGTTTGTGTTGTTGAGGATTTAGTGTGTTGGTATTAGTTTGTGTTGTGTTTGTTTCAAAAATTGCCTTTTGCACAACTGTTTTCGTGTCCTGATTTGTGAACCATGTTTGATTCTGCCTTGCTTATGCACAATATCAACTTAGGGCTTAACTCCATTCCTGGCAGTATATCCATACTAAGTTCTTCTATAGTATGTTATTTCCTTCTGTGATTTTTCTTCAACAATGTGTGGTCATATTTTCTGGTTTAACCTTATGTTTCATATAGTACTACTAATCAGTTACTGATGTTTTGATTGTTCCATCTATTGTGCTCTGTCCTTGTGGGTATTGTTGTCATTGTTTATGCAAATGACTCCTACAAAGAAGAAATCTATTGCAAAGAAGGGTGACAGAAGACTAAAGATGGACAACACAAAGTTCAGGTCTCCTCAACACTTTGAACGATACACCCGATATTATTTAAAGGCACCTATTATCCAAGAAAGGTTTGTGGACTTGGAAAATCTGAAAGACACTTTCATTCCTAGTTGCTTTGAGCGAAGAGGTTGAGAGAAATTGCTGAGTAACCTCCCTGGAGTATGTGACCCTCTGATTAGGGAGTTTTATGCTAATGCTGTGCTGAGAGAGAATGAGATTAACTGTTGGATAAGAGGACAAGAATTCACACTAGATGTGGATGACATTGATAACGTGTTGGGTTTTGAAGGCATGGATGATCATGATTTCACACATTACAAGGATAGAATGATGTCCATAGAATCTGCTCAAGCGCATATTGAGGGAGTCAGAGAAGGGAAATGTCTCAACACCAATACATTTCCAGCAAACATGAAATGTCTAACTGTGATAATGATGTTCAACCTATATCCTGTGAAGAAGTTGACCACAATCAACAATGCTAGAGCAATCTTTCTAATGGAGCTCAAGAAGAAGACCTACATAGACATCAGTGCTCACATATTCCATACCATTGTTGATGAGACCAGGACAACTTCCAGAGCCAAGTTGATTTTCCCCAGTCTTCTCATGAGAATTTTTAGACAAAAAGGGGTGGAAACCCCTCAAGATATAGGACTCATGTCTACTCCCTCAGCAATTAACAATCTAACCATCGCAAGGATACGAGTGCGTCTTCTGAGTGATGAAGAGGAAGGTGATTAAGAAGAAGGTAAAGGCATGGAAACTGAGACAGAAGCTGCAAGTCAACCCTCCAGTTCAAGAGGCCGTAGTAAGAGAAACAAAGCATCATCTTAATCAGATGTACCTCCGGATGCGTTCTAGATCATCTTGGAGAGGATTGATGGGATCAAAGAGGTCCAAAATGAACACTCTGACAGGCTAGCTACACTCCAAGACTAGATGAACAGCCTTTCAGCAAAGCTTGACAGCTTTAACACACAGCCATGACCCTTTGGCCATTCCAGTCAAAAAGGGGGAGAGTTATTGGAGGGTAGCTCTTGAGGGGGAGCACATCTTGATTTACTTTATGTTAATTTACGTTTTGGTACTATTGTGGTTGTGCTTCATTGGTATATATTAGATGTTATATTTTGTACCTTGCTTTTGTAAGCGTATTTTGTACCGTTTGCTTTTGTGGCGTTTGGTTATATTTTGTACCCTTGCTTTGTAGTTAGTACTTTTAGTAAATGTTATGCATTTCCTTAAGTACATCACTCTTGTGCCCTTTGTTAGATTTTTATCCTTAATGCAATTACCTTGTATTGTTGCATTGGTTGAGTGTTGGACATGCAATTGATCCTTTGCATTGAGCTTATTAGCTTGCATGTCCGGATGTTCATTCCATGTGTGAATGAGCATTGTGATCACTATTTATAGTGATTGTTTATTTTTTGGTCAAGCCATGCTTTATTGCTTTAATAATTTTTGCTTGATTGCTTTAATAATTTTTGCTTGATTGCTTTAATAATTTTTGCTTGATTGCTTTAATAATTTTTGCTTGATTGCATTGTACTTGCTTCATATGCAATACAAGTTTTTTCTGCATACAATGATCTTATTGTGTGGTTGCTTTTCAGGAGAGACTTATACTTATGATTCAAGAGTTTCACAGATTCTAGAGTTAGGTGTGAGTGAGTTTTGTTCAACTGTTCCCAACTCACGTGTTAAGGCTAGAATTTGTTGTAGGGTTTTGTCACGGAATAGCCAAAGCGGAAGATTGTAAGGTTGAATTTTATCAACCATTTTGTTAGCTTTATTCCATGCCAATTTGCTTGTATTTCAACACTTAGAAACCCTGTATTTAGGTGGAAATCATGTAAGGGTAGTGTGTGAAAGAGTGTGAAGAAATGCTCAAGACTGTGCAGCAAAACAGGGACTCGCAACTGAATCTCGCAGGTGTATCGCGACTGTCAAGTCACCAGATGCTGCACACGAGTAAAGCGTGCAGAGGAGAACTCGCGACTGGATCTCGCAGGTAGCTCGGGTTTTGTCACGGAATAGCCAAAGCGGAAGATTGTAAGGTTGAATTTTATCAACCATTTTGTTAGCTTTATTCTATGACAATTTGCTTGTATTTCAACACTTAGAAACCCTGTATTTAGGTGGAAATCATGTAAGGGTAGTGTGTGAAAGAGTGTGAAGAAATGCTCAAGACCGTGCAGCAGAACAGGGACTCGCGACTGGATCTCGCAGGTGTATCGCGACTGTCAAATCACCAGATGCTGCACACGAGTGAAGCGTGCAGAGGAGAACTCGCGACTGGATCTCGCAGGTAGCTCGCGACTGGCAAGCCACCAAGAACTGAACCGTCGTGCCAGCTGTTGCACTACAGGACAAAAATTCAAGTCTGACAATTCAGTTAGTTCACGGCTTAAACTCGCGACTCAGTCAAGTTGTGAGGTCAAGTCGCCAGCCAGCTCTGTTTTGGAAAAACTGACTCTTCGCATTCCTCTCTCACCTTAGTATCAATACCCCTTATATCCACGAAATGTAGAGAGCTTCCAGAGAGAATTTTTAGAAAGAAACCCTAGAGAAAAACAAGATTGACTCATCCACAAGCTTCACAAAGAGACTCTTCAAATTCCTCTACTCTCACCCTCTCCATTGTTAGATCCTTGAGAGGTTCATTACCCAAGACCTTTTCTCACCATACCCATATCTGTGAGAAGGCTCTTTAGTGCTTTGGGAAGCAGTTAGAAAGAGACCAATTTCATATTGGTTGATGCTATAGGCTATAGCGGAATCCGGCAAGCTAAAAAAAAAATAGGTTCGGCAGAACCTCGTTAGAGTAAGAGCTTAGAGGGCTTAGGTACACTGGGTAAATTAGGCTTAGAGGGTCTACTGCTGTCCATATATCCCAACTACATTCTTTAGTGGATTATTTGACCGCTTGGAGGGCGGCGGAGAGGTTTTACGCCGAGGGCTTCAGTTTCCTCTTCGATAACACATCGTTGTGTTGTCCTTGTGTTTGCATCTCTCTTCCCTTAATCTTTGTCATTTAATTTCTGCTATGGATGTGATTTTATTTGGCTTAGATTGTTTATCAATTCTGTTTTAAGCTTTTGTTCATTTTCTGCATGTACATCGTTTGATATAAAGCTTGAACTGGTAATTTGTAATTTGGGGGTCTAAACGTTCATAGTGTTTTATACGCTATTTGAACTTTCAAAACTAATAAACACTAAATAACAAGGTTTTTTTTCCCCCTTTTAAATGGTGAAAGAACTATGCTTGCAATTTTTTTGCATCAAAGAGAACTTAATTCTTTAATTAAAGCTTTCAAATTAGAGTATGATGATCCCCTTTCTTCAACAACCCTCTTTGCCATCTTCCCAAGTGCCTTGGCTCTACTTCTTATTTCTTCAGCTTCATCACCCACCATACTTAGCTTCACTGCCTCCTCTATTGTTTCCTTCTTGATATCATCTACCATCACTTTAATCCATTGATGTGCACCAACACCAACCCCAATTTTCAATACCTCAGTCACTAACTTCTCATTGTAAAACTGCTCAACAGCCATAGGCCATGTGATCATAGGCAACCCTGCAATCACTCCTTCCAAAGTTGAGTTCCAACCACAATGAGTGACAAATCCTCCACCTGCTTCATGATCAAGGATCAACACTTTGGGAGCCCAACCTCTTATAATTAGTCCCTTACCCTCCATTCTTTTCTCAAATCCTTTAGGTAATTAACCAACCTTCCTCTTCTTTTTCATTTTTACCTTTCCTCACAACCCAAATGAATTGCTATCCAAAAGCCTCAAGACCCATTGCAATCTCCATGAGCTGAGAATCACTAAGTTTTGCTATAGTCCCAAAACAAATATAATCAACCAAATTAGGTTTATTTGTACCAAGCCACTTCAAACATTCATGTTCATCAATGGAGGCCTCCTTTCCCCTCTGGGCTTTATCTTCAGCAACTTTGTTGCATAGTGACACTGGACCTATATGCCATGCTTTTCTTCCCAAAACCTTCCTCTAATGATCGGTATAATCTAGCTCGAGCTCATAGAAGTTGTTAACAACCCCATAGCTCTTTAACTCTGATTTAGTAGCCTCTTTCAATAACTTGGTAAAGTCCGTTTCAACTTCTTGCTAAGTGAAGTGTGGCAATTGATTCCTTATCAACTTTATCTCCCCGAGAAAATTTGACAAAAGTTTCATAATCAAATGAAACTTTCTTGTGAGGTTCATATTGTCTCATAGCATAGCTTACAGCTAGAGAAAAAAAAAAAAAAAAAAAAAAAAAAAAAAAAAAAAAAAAACAAGTCCCATGGAAAACAAGCCTAGGAAAACCAAACTTAGCTGCAACATCATTTGCCCATGGAAAGAACACGTCGGCCACAAGGCAACTAGGTTGGTATTCTTAAAGTAGTTGCTCGAGTGGTTGTTGAAGCAACTTAGTGGCTATGAAGAAAGTGGGAAACATATCTGGGGAATTTACTGAGTCAATGTTCTCACATCCTTCTGGCAAGCCAGCCTCCACAGTTGGGAACTTGATGATTTGAATCTCAATATTGATGCCAAGAGTTCTAGCTCTTTCGACTGTTTTGGAGACTAAAGGCGCGTTGCATGGAGTAGTAACAACGATTGCCTTCACACCTCGTGCTGTGAATAGCTTGGCCATGTCTATGGTGGGTATCATGTGGCCTTGAGCCATGAAAGGAAAGAAGAATATGTGAAGCTAATTACCACTTTCGGTAGCCATGACGATAATAATGAGCACAGGCGAAGATAAAGACAGGCTATATTATTTTATAGTGTTCACAAGTTCTTCGGAAAGAAAACTTGGCTTCTTTCTAGAAATAAAATTTTGGATTCTTCTGTTCGATGCTGAATGCAAAGCAATGGTGCGTTATCCAATTTGTTGACTAGAAGGTACTGGATAGGAAAATATATATATATATATACACACACACACCACACTGGGTAAGTTACAACTTATTTATAAGAAAACAACTAAGCCAACTGAGGCCATGTGATTACATTGAAAGCAGAAAATTAGAAAAGCCATTTGGTTACAGCTTGGGGATTGGATATTCCTAATACGGGATTACTAAGGGATTCTGTAAGAAGGAGATATGTTCAACCAAGTCTGCTTCCAAATGGGACTTGAACTTCTTTAAATAGACTAGGAGGAGCTTAAGATCCTCTGGGGAAGCTTAGAATCCTCTGAAGATTCTTGAAATCCTCAGGGATAATTCGCTTTTTCCAAGGGTGAAAACCTTTTCCACCGAAAGTAGACAGAAACCTCGAAAACGTAGCGTAGCTGCGTCACTGTTCATGTTTTGTCTTTTTGTGTCAGCTGGTACTGTTTTTGTTTTCTTGTGCCGCCTGGTACTGTTCATGAATAGTAACTTGTCTGCTGGTACTATTCTGAATAGTGAACGAATTTGGAACTGTTTGGAGCTATTCTAAGTATTGCCTTGTCTGCTGGTACTATTCTGAATAGTGAACGAATTTGGAACTGTTTGGAGCTATTCTAAGTATTGCCTTGTCTGCTGGTACTATTCTGAATAGTGAACGAATTTGGAACTGTTTGGAGCTATTCTAAGTATTGCCTTATAGTCTAGGAACTATCCAAATTATGGCCCTTGTAGGGGTCTTGAGAATCCTGGAAGGGGTCAAATGGTTGATGACTAGTAGATGCTTCAGAAGAGGCAGGAGAAGCCTTTTCTTCTTCTTCTAACTGAGAAGCCTGGAGAAGCAACTGATCGGCAAGATCTTTTAATTTTCTGCTAGATTTTCTGGCGACTGAGATGAATTCTAGGCTAGACTAAGACCTTGTCTTCTGGGCAATAGCTCTAGGGACTGGAGGAAAGAAATCCTTATTTAATTGATTGATGATTTGATCAATTTTGAGGCTATCCCACCATTTTACTAAGAATTCCCTGTTTAACAGATTGTTGCTAATTGCATAGGACCACATACTGATCCAATGGATTTTATACCTGATGGTCATATGCAGAATTGCTGGAAACTGGGATTGTGATGGTTGATTTGTAGTCTTGAGCTGAAATACCTAAGGGCATCGTAAAGAGGTTTTGGGAAGATTTGAGGGATTGATCCAAACATTTATATATATATATATATATATATATATATATATATAATTTCAATTTATAGCATTTGCTCCTAATTATTGCTATTATTATCTAAATAATAATTGGTTTTTAATGTATGCAGAGATTGAATTCTAGATCTCTTATTAAACGACAAGAAATTTTACTAGTTGTGACTGTGACTTTGATGCCCACATATGTAATCATTCCAGTCCAAATTTATTAGTATACAATATAATTTCAACATTATTTTTTTAAAATGAAAATTTTAATTAAAAGCATTTGTGTCAATAATTGATTTTCTCGTTTGATAAGTATTATTTTTAAAAGATTAAAAATTTGAACCAGCTTTATTTGTTAATAAGAAAAAAAAATTAAATCTTGAAGAATAATATAACAATTGAAGTAAAAGTCATGGAATTATATTGAATTTTAACTACCAAGAGCCTTGCAGCTTAGGGGCGTATCTCCCTATAAACAAAGTAATTGGGAGTCTAGGGAGGAAATGTTTGATGAATATTTGTCCTTTGTTAATATGATGATCTATTAAGTCAAAAAATCGATAAAGAGCAACATGTTAAAGTGATTTTATTTTTTTTAATGACATTTTTTCTTTCGGGATCAAGTGTAATGTTTGTGAATGTTTTAAGCAATTCCATATAGAATTTAGGTTTTTTGGTCTATTACAGTAGGTCCAGCACCTTCTACAAATTTTCTCCTAACTTTTAGCTAAAATTCACCTCTTCTTCTTTTTTTAAGTTAACCACTTATTCGAAGTTCTAACATATCCTTCATTTTACTCTCTATATTTCTTTCTATTTCATTTAAATATTAGGGTTAATTACATAAATGCATCCTAAACTATAAATATATTTCTACTTTGTAATCTAAAGTTTAAACCATGAAAATTTGCAATCACCACCCCAATTATAATGAAGCTTATACATGTATGTTCCGTAGCCATTTTAATATGAATTTCTCACTTTTGCCCTTGCGCCATGTTAAATTATTAAATAACCTTTACTACTTATGAGCAAGGCATACGACAGATTGGAGAGGATGTTTCTTCAATAGATTATGGAGAAAATGGGCTTCCATTCTACTTGGATAGGCTGGATTTCAGAATATATTCGCTCAATCACTTATTCTGTGTTGGTTAATGGAGAACCTAAAGGCCATATTATCCCTACTAGAGGTATCCGTCAAGAGGATCCTCTCTCCCTTTACCTCTTTCTTTTATGCTCAAAAGGTTTAAATGGCCTAATTGAACATGCAGTTGATAGAAAATATATTGAGAGTTTCTCTCTTTGCAAAAATGGCCCAAAAATACCTCATTTATTTTTTGCAGATGATAGCCTCCTTTTCTGTCTTGCAAGATTGGAGGATGTTAGGAAAATTCTAGAAATTTTGGGCAAGTATGAAGTGGCATTGGGTCAAAAAATAAATTTTGATAAGACTACTCTTTTCTTTAGTAAGAATGTTTTTGATTCTTCAAAAGAGTTAGTTAAAAACTTGTTGGGGGTTCCAAAAATTAGGGAGTATGAAAAATATTTGGGCTTGCTTGTAGTGGTAGGGAGGAATAAGAAGGCAAGCTTAAATTATATCAAAGACAGAGTGTGGGGAAAGCTACAGGGATGGAAGGAGAAGCTACTTTCTCAAGTGGGCAAGGAAGTTTTATTGAAGGCAGTGGTTCAAGCCATCCCCACTTTTGCAATGAGTTGTTTCAGGTTACCAGTAGGCCTTTGTCAAGACATTGAGATGCTGATCCGTAAATTTTGGTGGGTCAAAGGGGAGATAGAAGAAAGATCCATTGGAAAAAATGGTAAGTGTTATGTCAACCAAAGATGGAGAGAGGCCTAGGTTTCTAGGACCTATGTAAATTTAATGATGCCATGTTGGCAAAATAGGTTTGGCATTTGATCCGTGATAGGGATTCTCTTTTTTATCGATTTTTAAAGGCAAAATATTTCCCTACTTGCTCAATTTTCGAAGCTAAATCTTCTTCGGCTCTTTTGCTTGGAAAAGTATTTTATGGTCTAGAATATTGATTGAGAAGAGATCCAAATGAAGAATTAGGGATGGAAAATCCAAGCGGATCTTTCTTGATGCATGGTTATCTTCCCCCACCCCAAGTGTCTTAGCACCTGAAGCAACTGTGGATACCCTAATCAATCCTCAAACGGGTTGGTGAAATGTCCAATTGATCGATTTATGTTTTTATCCTCCTGAAGCTCAACACATCAAATCACTGCCTCTTTGCACTACTCCTCAACTTGATATCTTGATCTGGCCAAAAGAAAAATCTGGTACCTATTCAGTCAAATCCGGTTATAAGCTTCCCTGTGAACTCTCTAGTCTTGATCTCGACATACCTCTAATGCCCGAATCCCAGATGCTGTTCTGGAAGAGTATCTAGAAATTAAAAGTACCAGGTAAGATCAAACACTTTCTCTGGAAAGCCTGCACAAATTTTTTGCCAGAAAAAGAAAATCTGATGAAGCAAAAAATCCTCCAAAAGTCCGTGTGTCATCGTTGTTCTGCAGAAACTGAGGATGTCTTCCATGCGCTGTGGGGTTGTGAAAAATTGCAATCTGTTTCGGCGACCAATTTTGGTTGGGTGGATAGGACAAGAATGCAGTCGAGTTCCTTCCTAGAGGTGGTCAATTTGATCCATGAAAAACCATAGCTAGTTCCTTTATTTGCTGTTACAGCTTGGTCAGTTTGGTATCAACGAAATAAAACTCGCCTGCAGGAACACTCTTTGCCACTGGACAGAATATCGGCCTTTGCAAAAGAGTACATTCAGGACTTTAATAATCTAGGCAGTCCCCTTCACAAAAGCCAACGTGCTGCTGAAAAGAATTAGAGACCTCCTATTACAGGGAATATGAAGACAAACTATGATGGCACAATGTTTGGTGAGTCAGATGAGGCAGGTATTGGAGTGGTTATTCAAAACTCCGATGGTGAAGTCATGGCCGCTCTCCCTGAGAAGATTCAAAAAACTATCTTCTGTGAAAGTTCTGGAGCTGTTGGCTGCGAGGCGAGCAGTGAGTTTCACTTCAGAATTGGGTTTCATAAATTCTACCTTTGAAGGGGACTCTGAGTCAGTTGTTAAGTCTTTACAGGGTAGGGGTATGGAAAATTCTCAAGGGAGGTATCTTGTAAAAGACATTTTGACTTATGTAAACTCTACGTAGAGTTTTTCTCTCTCATATTATTTGATAAGGTAAAGCAGTTGCTCATATTTTAGCCCAGAGAGCAAAAACTTTCTTTTCCGTTATTAGTCTAGATAGAGTCTATTCCACCAAATATTTTGTCTTTCTTTTTTGTTTGAATTTCCAGATTCTTGATTTTTTTTTTTTCTTTTTTTCTTTTTGAGGAGCCAAATTCTTGATTAATAAAGCTGCAAGTACTTCCTTCTCAAAAATAAATAAATAAATAACCTTTACTACTTACAGAAAATAAAAATGGACCAAAATACTAAGCCAGCTTGCGCGTGACATTAGACACTCCATTGTTTGGACCATGCACTTATCTTCTCTTACAAAACCATAAATGTTTAGTTGTCAAATTAAATCTCACAATTTCGGCTTTTCCCAATAAATAAATAAAAATAAAAAAATCTCACAATTTCGGCTTACAATGTCAGTAAACTGAAGTTAACATGGCAAAATCTATTCCTTTTATATATTTTATAAATGTCAACTGTCCGTCAAAGAGCTAAAAGAAAGAAAGATTCTACTACCCATCAGAAATCAATACAAACTTTATTTTATTCTTTTTTTTGGTTTGAACTTTATTTTATTCATCTTCATTATTTCCACCTTAAGTAGAACCTACAGAGTTCCTTTTTTTTTCTGCTGCATTCCAATCTGATTACATAATCTTCATTGCACACTTTGCATACACCTCATAAGAAATCGTGTTTCATAATTTCAATTAAAATTATGAACTAGTAAAAACATTATTTTATAATTTTAACTTAATCGTATTTTTAAAATACGATTTCAGCCCGTGTATATTGAGTGTGCAGTACCAGAGTGTAATAATCATTTCCCACCACTATTGACTCTCATTTTTCTTTGAGGATTTAAGCTCCTCAATTAAGGCATCAGCATCTATAGACGAAGATCCACCTACTTGAACAGCTTTCTTAGCCTTCTCTGCAAGCTCTTTAGCTCGTTTTCTCATCTCTACAACCTCATCACCACCACTCATCAACCTTTTCACTGCCACCTCCACCTTCTCCCTCACAACCAACGCTTTCTTTTGAGAACTAAACGACATCCACTCCATGCTCCCAACTTGAACTCCAATCCCCAACACATCAGTAACCAATTTCTCATTGGAGAACTGTTCAGCAGAGAGTGGCCATGTAATCATAGGCACACCACAACAAACTCCCTCTAACATAGAGTTCCATCCACAATGAGTCATAAACCCTCCCACAGCACCATGTTCTAATATCAACAACTGAGGTGCCCACCCTCTTATTATCACACCCTTCTTTGATTCCTTAATCCTCTCTTCAAATCCTCCAGGAAGACAATGTTCTTCATCTTTGAAGGTTTTTCCAACTACCCAAATGAATGAATAATCGGAAGCCTCAAGAGCATGAGCAATCTCAAGGAACTGTCCAGGAGCAAAGCTGGGTTTGCTTCCAAAACTAATATAAAGAACTGTATTGGGCTCTTTCTCATCCAACCACCTTAAACAACTTTGATCGGCTTGCTTGCCTCTATCAGCCTTATCTGTAGCATTTTTGTTACATAGAGAAGCCGGTCCTACAAGCCAAGCCTTCTTTCCCATCTCCTTTCTGAAATAGTCTGCATAAGCTGGCTCTAATTCGTAGAAACTATTAACCACAGCCCCAAAGCTCTTTTCTTCATCTTTCGCCATCCTATCAGAACGCCCAGATTTGTCTCTAAGAAAAACAGGAAGCTGAGACCTTGTCAACTCGATCCGATCAGGAAGACCCGGAACCAAAAAAGGCTCATAATCCGAACCCACTTTCTCATGAGGTTCATACTTTCTTATATTCTCTGTAACACAGCGAGGAAAGCACCCACTACCATTGAAAACAATCCTTCTAATTCCGAGCCCATCGAAAAGCTCAGCAGCCCAACGGTGAAACATGTCGAAGACAATGCAGTCGGGTTTGTGTTCAATGAGGAATAGTTTCAGAGGCTCTCGGAGGACTGTGGTGTCGGTGGAAGGGGTGGCTGACATGTCTGAGTCAGGTGAGACGGCACCGTCTAGTAATTGGAGAGCGTGGATGGAAATTGGGTGGCCAGAGTTTTGGTCACGGAGGATGGAGTTTTGGAACTGAAGAGCATTTGTGGGTGTGACTATGATTGTGGATTTGGCTCCATGGGAAGCAAAGAGTCTTGCTATGTCTATCATTGGGATTTGATGACCTCCACCCACATAAGGAAAGAAGTACATTTCGACTCGAGGAGCTTCTGAGTCCATTAATGCTCTAAGAGACAGAGAGTTGGACATGAAAAAAAATGAATCTTTATTTTCCTGATTTATTAAGAGTTGCAGAAGCACGGACTTTTAAGTAGGATTTTATGCTGACGTCATTGGTGACTTCTACTTTGATTGTGACTTTCGGCGGTGTTTTCACACCGCTTTTAGCACACATGTGTGTCAAACATACACACTAACTTTTTGGACGCAAAGGTACATACACTAGTCAATCAATGATTGGTTTTATTGAAGCACACCAAGCTGATAAGGACTCAAACACTACAGCGGATATGATTAATTCAAATTCAAATATTACAGTAAATAAGGACAATTTAAGATAAGCTAGAGCAATTTCATAGCTCATCTAAATTTCTATCTCATTTGCAATTTGTATTTTAAATGTATTCTTTTGTATTTAAGCATCTTATCCTATGTAACTAATCTAATTATATATATATGAAAGCAACTCCCAATGCTGAACGTGTGAGAACATAAGATTCATCTCATAAATTACTTTTATTCTTTTATGGTATTAGGGCATTTACAACTAACGTCATGAGTTCCTCTAATTCCAACTCCTCCACAAATCAAACCAACCCCTTCACTGTCACCACTCTCTCTCTCCATGTTCAAACACTACCAAATCATCCAATTCGCCTTACCCTCACCAAAGACAACTATCTTCTTTGGAAATACCAAGTTGTTACTCATCTCAATGCTCAAAACCTATTTGTCTATATTGATGGATCCAAAACAGCACCTTCTTCCACTATCTCTAATCCTGTCACCGGATCAAATCAGCCTGTTCTTATTCCAAATCCTGAATATGTTGCTTGGCAACAAAAAGATCAACTTATTCTCAGCACATTGATTGCATCCCTCTCAGAGTCCATTTTATCTCAGGTTCTTGGCTACAATACCTCTCACACTCTATGGGTGGCTCTTGAACGTATGTTTATCTCCCAATCTCGAGCTCGTGTGATGCAAATCCAATATCAATTAGCTACCTCAAAGAAAGGTAACACAAATGTGACTGATTATTTTCAGAGAATGCATAGTCTTGGAGATACACTCACTGCAGTTGGACAAGCTCTCTCAGATACTGAAATGAGCTCCTGTATTCTTGCTGGCTTAGGAACTGAATACGACCCATTTGTCACTTCTGTCACCACTCGGGTGGACCCTCTTTCTCTTGATGAACTATATGGGCATCTCCTTGCTCACGAGCAGCGCTTGGAACAGCAACAATCAGCTGCTGAGTTAGCATTCTCAACTGCCAATATGGAAAATCGAAATACCACAAATCGTGGTCGTGGTGGTCGTGGTTCCTATGGACGTGGACCCTCTTCAAATCAAAATGGTCAAGGCACAAGAGGACGTGGTCGTGGCTGCTCAAAGTCATCCAGCAATCCCTTTTCCTCTGGAACTCCACGTGTTGTCTGCCAAGTTTGCAACAAACCTGGTCATGCTGCTATAAGTTGCTACCACAGATTTGATCATTCTTTTCAAGCTGATCCACTTGCAACTGCCCAAGCTTTTTACTCCTCACCATCTGCCATTCAAGATGACAACTAGTATCCTGATACTGGTGCCTCACATCATCTTACACCAAACTTCTCTAATCTCAATGTGAGCGCTGAAGCTTATTCTGGCACTGATCAGATCACAATCGGCAATGGTCAAGGTTTGCCTACTTCACATACTGGAAATGCATCTCTCTCTACACCTAATCACTCATTTTCTTTAAAACATGTGTTATATGTTCCCAATGCTTGTAAAAATCTTCTCTCTGTTAGTCAATTTGCTAAAGACAATTCTGTATTTTTTTAGTTCTATGCTAACTTCTTTTTGATTAAGGATCTCACAACCGGGAGAATCCTCCACCGCGGACCTTTTAGGCATGGGCTATATCCTCTCTCTTCACGTTCATCTCCAACCACTTCATCATATGCTCTGCTTGGAGAAAGAACATCTGCTGCAAATTGGCATCTTCGTTTAGGACATCCCAACTTTCGTATTGTTCGTCAAGTGTTATCCAAGTTTCAACTTCCAGTTTCTGCAAATAAAACTTTGGCAATGTGTTTAGCATGCTCTCAAGCCAAAAGTCATCAGTTATCTTTTAATTCTTCTACCTTTGTTGCATCTAGGCCTTTAGAATTGTTATTTTTAGATGTATGGGGTCCATCCCCGACTGTTTCCTTTTCAGGCAATAAATATTATGTCTCTTTTGTTAATGCCTATAGTCGATTCACTTGGTTGTATCCCATTCAAGCAAAATCTGATGTTTTTCATGTTTTTAAACAATTTCAAAGTCAAGTTGAACATCGCTTCAATGCTAAAATTCTCCATGTTCAAACTGATTGGGGAGGTGAATTTAGATCTTTAAACACTTTGTTTAAACAAATTGGCATCACTCACCGTGTTTCATGCCCACATACTCATCAACAAAATGGTTGTGTTGAAAGAAAACATCATCATATTATTGAAACTGCCCTTGCTTTACTTGCACACAGTTCTCTTCCTACCTCATTTTGGGATGATACTTGTCTTACAGCTTGTTATCTCATTAATCGCATGCCCACTCCTAATCATGGGCCATCAATCTCCTTTTCACAAATTGCTTCATCAAGAACCTGACTACAAATTTTTAAAAGTTTTTGGGTGTGCATGTTACCCTCATCTTCGTCCCTACAATAATAACAAGCTACAATTTTGTTCTCTTCAATGCATTTTTCTTGGCTATAGTTCACATCATAAAGGTTATAAATGTCTACATATACCCACTAGTCGCATTTATATATCAAGTGATGTAGTCTTTGATGAATTTAATTTTCCCTTTGCCAATAAAACACTTTCACCTACTTCCTTGCAGCCCACCACTTCTAATGTTATTCCACTTTTTATTACTGTCCCACTAACATCTTTGCAGGTTACTAATACGCCTCCTACTTCACATCTCAACTCTCAAACCAACAATACCAGTCCGTCATGTTCTGATCGTGCTAGAATCAGTGATGCTTCTCCGACCAACAGCTCATCAAATCACACTGCACCTCCATCAGTTCAGTCCTCTGTTTCAGCTCCACTTCGTACTCATCCAATGGTGACTCGGTCACAAAATTTGATCACCAAAACGAAACAATTTCATGATGGGATTATACAGTACCCAGTTCCTCGAGCTCTCATGTCCTTGATGTCTCCATCCGAGCCTACCTATTATTCTACAGCAGCAAAATTTCCAAAGTGGCACACTACGATGGAAGCAGAATTTAATGCCTTGTTGAAAAATAACACTTAGAGTCTTGTTCCCTCTTCAAGAGCTCGTAATATAGTGGGTTGTAAATGGGTTTTCCGCATCAAAAGGAGAGCTGATGGCACAATTGAGCGTTATAAGGCTCGCCTTGTAGCCAAAGGATTTCACCAACAAGCCGAATTGATTTTAGTGAAACTTTTAGTCCCGTTGTCAAACCCACAACTATTCGGGTTGTTCTCTCACTTGCTGTCTCAGCTGATTGGTCTATGCGCCAAATTGACATTCAAAATGCCTTTATTCATGGCAACTTATCTGAAGAAGTATACATGCTCCAACCTCCGGGTTTTCATCACCCATTCCTGCCTAACCACGGATGCAAGTTGAACAAGGCCATCTATGGTCTCAAACAAGCGCCTCGTGCATGGTTTTCGCGCTTGAGTGGTAAATTGTTGGAGCTTGGCTTTACTGCCTCTAAAGCTGACTCATCTCTTTTCACTTTCCTCTCAAATTCCCTCACTATGTATGTACTCATATACGTGGATGATATCATTATCACCAGCTCAAATCATTTGGCAATTGATGACCTTTTCAATCTACTCCGACGAGATTTTGCTGTTAAAGATCTTGGTGAGTTAAATTTTTTTTTCTTTGCATTGAAGTTCTTAAGCATCCAGATGGTGTTTTGTTATCTCAATGCCGTTATATCATTGATCTTCTTAACCGCACAAATATGTTTCATGCCAAGCCAATTTCCTCTCCGATGTCAAATGCTAAGCCACTTTTTGCATTTGATGGTGCTATCTTTCCTGATCTTACTTTGTTTCGCAGCACTATTGGCTCTTTACAGTATCTTTCAATCACTCGACCAGATTTGTCCTTTGCGGTTAATCGTGTCTGTCAATTTATGCACAAACCGACTACCACTCACTGGCAAGCAGTAAAGAGAATTTTGAGATATCTTAAGCATACTATCTCTCATGGTCTCTTACTAAAACGCTCTTCATCCACTCGCCTTGGTGCCTTTTCTGATGCCGATTGGACTGGATGTCCAGATGATAGGCGGTCCACTAGTGGTTTTTGTGTTTATCTTGGTGACAACTTGATTTCTTGGAGCTCTAAGAAGCAGCCTACTGTGGCCCGATCGAGCACAGAGGCAGAATACAAGGCTATTGCTAATACCACTACTGAATTGCTCTAGCTCTAGTTTCTGTTGCGTGATCTTGGTCTCCATCAATCCCATCCTCCTCGGCTGTGGTGTGACAATATTGGTGCAACATATCTCACTGCTAATCCAATCTTTCATGCAAGAACCAAGGATGTGGAAATTGATTTCCATTTTGTTCGAGATAAAGTTGTTGCTAAGGCCTTGGATGCTCGGTTCATTTCTGGCAAGGATCAATTAGCCGATGTCTTCACCAAACTGCTTGTTTCTTCCTGTTTCCACTGGCTTATTTCCAAGCTCCACATGTGTCCTTCCCCGTTGAGTTTGCGGGGGGATATTGAAGCACACCAATCTGATAAGGACTCAAACACTACAGCAGATCTGATTAATTCAAATTCAAATATTGCAGTAGATAAGAACAATTTAAGATAAGCTAGAGCAGTTTCATATCTCATTTAAATTTCTATCTCATCTGCAATTTGTATTTCAAATGTATTCTTTTGTATTTAAACATCTTATCCTATGTAACTAATCTCATTATATATATGGAAGCAACTCCCAACGCTGAATGTGTGGGAGCATAAGATTCATCTCATAAATTATCTTTGGTCTTTTAGGTTTAACTTTTAAGGGATAAGATATAGGCTGGATCTTTTCACATTCAGTGACAAAACAGTAGTTTCTTTCTAGGTTTTAATTTTATGAACACAATTTTTTTTTCACAGACAACTTTGCTGTGACTGTTAATAATGAACTTACCATTTTCACGCATGCTACCAATATTTTTTTCCCCTTCTCACAATCATTTCATGTAAAAATGTTTGTGATCCTAATTTTTCTCTTCTACATAAGACTTTTAGATTCCGAGGCAAGTGTCAAGTTATATATGGATTTGATGTTTATGTGGTCAGCCACCCTTTACTCTCCCTTTGTATTTTTGTTTACCCATTCTATCTCATTGTTTTTCGTAAAATTTTGTCAAACTTGAAAAAAAAAAATTAGTTGATTGTAAAATTTTGTAGAATGTTTTACCAAAAAATAAATGGTAAAATTTACAAAAATACATGGTAGCTCTCTCCTCCATTTGGTGGCAGGGCTGCCGATCTTATGGGGATCTTATGAGTTGGTCTACGTTCCAATGGACTAGGTCACCAATGGTGGCTAGGAGCAATTGGTTTTGATGGTTTGTGCTTATAAGTTATAAAATTTGATAGCTCAACAAACACCTAAAAATGTTATAATAAAACTTTTTTCAAATATAAGTTTGAGTTAAATATACATGTAAGTTTCTACTACACTAGGAACTTTCACATGTATTAAAAATGAAAAATAAAAGAAGGTAATGAAATACTTAATTTAAGGGGTTTTTTTTGTCTTTTAAATTTGGTAGTCTACACAATCATTTTGATTGAGCCGCGGCAGACACCCACGTACCAAGCTTGGCTTTTTAGTTTTCACACCCCCAAACTTTCTTTCTATCTCAAAAAAATAAAAAAATAAAAAACAACAACAACACAGGCTTTTTTCCCCCAGTAATAACAGAGAATCCAAGGTCACCTTTTTTTTTTCTTTTTTCTTTTTTTCTTTTTTAATTTTTGTTAACCACTTATTCAAATACATCCTTCAGTTTACTTTCTATTTTTCTCTTTATTTCATTTAAATATTAGATTTAATTGCACTAATATACCCTAAACCATAAAGGTACTCGTACTCATGGTTTTGAAACCTGAACCGTTTATTAAATTGTAAAAGAAAAAAGTTCAAGATTTTTGAGGTTAAACCAAAATTGAATGATGATGACATCATAATGAATTTAATAATTATTTTAAATATATATAAAAATATTAAATTAGTACAAATATAAAATTAACTAAAATAGTTAAATTAAATATAAAAATTTATCTTTCAAATGTATTTTCCACATCTTAAACAAACATAAATATAGGATTTCTTCAAATATATTTATAATATACATTATTTATATGTTCATAAATTTAATTATTTGGTAAAAGGCCATATAAGTTTTTTTTTTTTTTTAAGCATCAACACAAATGCAAATTTGCAAATTCATATCTAAGCCAATATGTCTTAGCCTAAATTTCAGGCCAATAAGATATTTATATAATATAAGACTAGTTAACTTTATAAAATAAATAAATAAAAATCAATAAAATATATTGTATTAATATAGTAATATTAAATTAGAGTGTTGGGTACAGGAGCAAAAAATGTAGAATTTTAAACATTCATAATAAAAATTAGAAACTGTTGCCTGGTGGCAGCGGTGATAAAACCTATGAATAAAAAAGGTAAAACACTCACCAGCCTGTATTTCACGTCTCCCAAGAGTCCCTGCCTGACTTTTCCCACTGTCACACGTTTTTTCAACTTTACAGACCACATATTATATCAATTAACCTCCACACATTCTTATTCTCATCTTCCTCTTTCTTTTTCAGATTTTCAAATTTTCATATCTAGCCTCCTCCTTATCTCAGTTCGAACTTTCAAGCTCTCGACCTTGTTTTGCAGCATCAAAAAATCTCTATTTTCAGTGACGGTGGTAACGTGGCTCTTTTTTTTCTTTTTTCTTTCCCTCTCGAATTTTTTTAATTCAAAACATTTACCGGCAGATATCAATTTTCCAGTCAAAAGAAGGAACCGTGTGAACCTCAAAAAGCCAGCCATAAGAACCGTACGGTCTGATCTCGGTTTGGATGGTTTTATGCTTTTTCTTCATATAGAAGTTCTCAAGTTTAAAAGAACCGGCATTAAGAAAGGTTCACGATTAACTGAGTCGGACCGCACAGTCCGGTCCAGATTTGAAAACCTTATTCGTACTTTGTAATCTAAATTATGATAACTTCCAATCACTACAACTGTAATAAAGTTTGTAAATGCATCTCATAGTCTGATTCACAATTCAAATTAACATTCATGTGCAAGTCACTTGAATTCCCCACTTTTGCCCTTGCACACAATGCTAAATTACTAAATAACACTTTCTACTTTTAAAAATGAACCAAAAGACCTAGCCCACTTGTTTAACTAATCACATGACTAATTCTCTCAAACTTTTCGCTCTTTCCCAACCCCAAAACTCCATTGTCCCTCTCTTGCTCTCCAACTCAGTCTCCCAAAAATGGAAATCAAGCTTGAACCCGATTTAGAAAAAGTATAAAAAGTTCTCACAACCATTAAGATTGCAATCAAGGTCGATTTGAATTTATTAGCTTTGTTCTTACTATGAGAATTAATTGTTATCCAATGGGACCGAAATTCTTTCCTAATGGTAAAACAAAATCTCTCACTAGAAATCTTAAGGTGGAGATTCAATTAGGGATTCATTTCCCCATAACCTCAAGGACTAACATAGAGTCGTCACTTAATTTAATTTAATGAAAAATTGAGAAAATATCAAAGTAAAGTTGATTAACGAATAATAAAAAACTATATGAAATATCAAATAAATCAAAATTGCATGGCCTTTGTCTTGAATACAATATAGTAAAAAGATACAATACTTTGTGTTAGTGGCAGCTCTAAGAATTATTTCTAGAGTAGTCATTAAGAAACTTAAATTTTACAAAACTTAATAAAAAGATAATTTGAATATATATAGATATCACAAAAACAAAAACAAAAAACACGCAAATACTTGAAGTTTTTAAATTGTCCTTCTACTAACAAAATTAAAAGGAAAAATGGATTGATAATAGATAACATGAGAACTAGTCTAAAAAGAAAGAAATAAAGTGAGAGATAATCTAAAATAATAATAGAGAAGAGAAAATTTGAGAAAGTGAGACAAAGACGAGCAATGGATGATACCTATTGTGGATGCAAGCTAACTAAGCTGCCAAGAAGAGCAAAGTTGTCAATGCCGTCAAGGAGAATTCATGGACACATATCTCTCTTGGTACTGTTTTTTAGGAAAAATAAAATTAGGGATTAATTTTATGAAATGGGTTGAACAAGTTTTGAATTTGAATTATTAGGAATTTGAATAATTAGATTTTTTTTTTTTTTTTTTTTTTGGTTTAAGGGGTTAAGAATTATGTTTGAGTGTCAACATTATTTTTGTGAGTAATGCTAGGGACACAACATTAACTAATATTAGTATAAAAAAATAAATTTAATTCTAAATTTTGGTGGGCCTTTGTGTGAATTGGCAAGCTAATTGAAGAATATTATGAAATTGTTGTAACATTTTGTTATGTCCTTAACATTACTCTTATTTTTGTCGAATCCAAATTCTTGGGATTCTAAACTTAGAGTATTCAATATTTTTTTAGGGTAGACAAAAGAGGTTAGTTTAAAGAGAATTACCTGAGTATATATGTATAAATTTTTTTTTCCTGCTCTACTTGCAAGTCAAGGTGTTCATATGAACACCGTGACTTATGTGTAAAGTCGCCACTACTCTATGATGTAACTCAATGATATAATTAAGCCTAATCTATATCTCTTAATAAAAAAGGGACTAAGTTTGAATGCTATGTTATAGAGTAGGAAGGAATTAGACAGCCACCTTGCCCAATCTAAGAATTGTCTCCAAGTGCACAATGGTCAATGCTAAGTATAAACAACTCGCTTGCTTACCTGTTGCAATAGCTAAGATTAAAGATTTAGCTTTTGCTTAGAATCATCACCCTACATGTTAAGTTACCTTGTTTTGCTTGTTCAGCTTGTCTTTCTCCTTTGAGTCACATTCGTAACTTATTAGATCATCTGACTTCTTGAACTTTTTTCTTTTCTTTCTCAAATAGAATTTCAACCTATAATATTCACTCTGTACTGGTTCTTTATTATCAATCAACGATATAGTATTCACTCTATACTGATTCTTCTTTGTGATCAAGCAACGACATGTGGTATATGCAGTGTTTAAACTCCAAATTTCTTATTTAACAACAACGAACTTTACTACTTAAACCTACTGGAATCCACTACTTATTAAACTTAAAGAACCTGGCCAAATTTACCATTGGACTAAGGCCAAATCACCTTCCATGATTCCATCAGATCAGTAGGCATTAGCATATATTGCCTGGTACATATCCCTCAACAATCGAGCGGTTAGTTAGATTTTTGTTCAGGGTAGAGGAGGTAAACCTCAGAGAGAAGGGCTCAACCAAAACGGGATTTTCTTCTGCTTTTTCACTCTTTGCTTTTGGGCATTTCTTGGGGCAGTAGTGATTTGGGGCATTTTATCGAACATTTGGCTTGCGTGACATAAGACACTCAATGGTCATCGACCACGCATTATCTTCTCTTGCATAACCATAAATATTTTGTTGCCAACCGAATCTCAAAGTGACAGCTTACGATGCTAATCAACTGTAGCAAAATTTATGAGTCCTAAGATTAGATTTTACAGGAGTCTAACTGCCCTTCCAAGAGCTAAAAAAAAAGTATGAAGTGCCCATCAGAAAAGCAATACAAACTTTATTTCATGAATCTTCATTCTTTTGGCAAGTGAGTAAGTGACTACAATATTACTCCATCAATTCACATTTTTCTTTAAGGATTTAAGCTCCTCAATTAAGGCATCAGCATCTATATACGAAGATCCACCTACTTGAACAGCTTTCTTAGCCTTCCCTGCAAGCTCTTTAGCTCGTTTTCTTATATCCACCACTTCATCACCACCACCCATCAACCTTTTCACCGCCACTTCCACTTTGTCCCTCCCAACCAACCCTTTCTTTTCAGACTTAAAGGAGATCCACTCTTTGCTCCCAACTTGAACCCCAATCCCCAACACATCAGTAACCAGTTTCTCATTGTAGAATTGTTCAGCAGAGAGAGGCCATGTAATCATAGGCACACCACAACAAACTCCCTCCAACATAGAGTTCCATCCACAATGAGTCATAAACCCTCCCACCGCACCATGTTCTAATATCAACAACTGAGGTGCCCACCCTCTTATTATCACACCCTTCTTGGACTCCTTAATCCTCTCTTCAAATCCACCAGGAAGGCAATTTTCTTCATCTTTGAAGTTTTTTCCAACAACCCAAATGAATGAATAGTTGGAAGCCTCAAGAGCCTGAGCAATCTCAACAAACTGTCCAGTAGCAAACCCCGGTTTGCTTCCAAAACCAATATAAAGAACAGAATTGGGTTCTTTATCATCCAACCACTTCATAAAACTCTGTTCATCAATTGAGGCTTGTGTGCCTCTCTCAGCCTTATCAGCAACATCTGTGTTACACAAAGAGGCTGGTCCTACAAACCAAGCCTTCTTTCCCATCTCTCTTCTGTAATAGTCAGCATAAGCAGGCTCCAATTCGTAGAAACTATTAACCACAGACCCAAAACTCTTGTCTTCATCTTTCTTTCCCATCTTATTAAAACGCCCAGATTTGTCTCTAACAAAAATAGGAAGCTGAGACCTTGTCAACTCGATCCGATCAGGAAGACCTGGAACCAAAAAAGACTCATAATCCGAACCCACTTTCTCTTGTGGTTCATACTTTCTTATATTCTCAGAAACACAGCCAGGAAAGCACCCACTACCATTGAAAACAATCTTTCTAATTCCGAGCCCATCGAAAAGCTCAGCTGCCCAACGGTGAAACATGTCGAATACAACGCAGTCAGGTTTGTGTTCAATGAGGAAGAGTTTGAGAGGCTCTTGGAGGACTGTGGTGTCGGTGACAGGGGTGGCTGACATGTCTGAGTCAGGTGAAACAGCACCCTCTGGTAATTGGAGAGCGTGAACGGAAATTGGGTGGCCTGAGTTTTGGTCACGAAGGATGGAATTTTGGAACTGAATAGCGTTTGTGGGAGTGACTATGATTTTGGATTTGGCTCCATGGGAAGCAAAAAGTCTTGCAATGTCTATCATTGGGATTTGATGACCTCCGCCCACGAAGGGAAAGAAGACCATTTCTACTTGAGGAGCTTCTGAGTCCATGGATGTTCTAAGAGACAGAGAGTTGGAAATAGAAAAATAAAAAGAGAATCTTTTTTATGTTCCAGGTTTATTTGATTTGGAGAGGGCTTTAGATTGATCAAGCAGGCTTTTGTGCTTGCTAACGTCATTGGTGACATATACTTTGATTGTGATTTTCACACAAACTTTTTGCACAAAAGATCAATCATTTAATACATATACAGGTAAGATTAAAAGAACAAAGATCAATCCTGTTGAAGCCTTGTTGGGTAAGCGATTTGATTATAGATTTTTTTTGCAGAAGGAAAAACTCAAAAAAGCCTTCTTTCCCCTGCACAGAATATAATTGGGCTCATTTAGTAAGAAATTTTTAATAATGCGGCCATTATTTTATAAAGATACATGTGAAAAAATATATAAAAATATGTGTAATATTATTTAAATATTAAAAATTGTTGTATAAATTATAGTAACAAATACTCCCATATCATCCAAACGATTAAAACTTTATCATAAAATTAAAAAAGAAAACCATGAGTTTTAAAAAAAAACCATTAATAACAAAAAGAAAGAAAGACACATAGATGTGTTTTCCAAGAAAGAAGTTTTGGTTGCAGAGATAACATTAGATGAAGTGGGTGGCTGGTAATAGATTATGGGAAATGTTAACAAGCACCGTGAGGTGCTTGTTAACGTTTCTTTTTTTCTGTTTTATTTAAAAAAAATGAAAAAAATTGTTAAAAAGATGACTAAAAGAGATAAAAAAAAAATTGTCAAAAACTGAAAAACTTTCAAAAGCTAAAAAAATTACCTAAAAAGTTACCCAAAAGTGTATTATTAACGGGCACCTTACGGTGCCCGTTAACACAACCCATAGATTATTAAGCTATCACTCCGCTTAAGGTGCTCGTTAACACAACCCATAGATTATTAAGCTATCACTCCGCTTCTAGGGTAGTGCCCTTCATACAACAGTTTACTCGATGTACAAAAATAATAACCATATTTCATGTATATTTATTGTCCTTTAGTTTTTTGCGTGTTATTTTTGCAATGCAGGTTGTCTAGTACTAATATTATTTTGTAGGTTGGGGAGGGGGATGATAACAAGAAAACTTAATAGCTTGTTTGGATAAAAGAGGAATAGAATAGAGGGAATGAGAGTAAGTTAAATTACCTTATTTAGATTTTTTTTTTAAAGGAGGAATGGGGTGATTTGGAGAGATTCTAACTACTTCTAACCCTTCATTTTTAATTCTCTCAAACTAGAGGGATTTGGGGGCAGAGTAGAGCATAAAAATGTTTGACTAAATGAATTACCAAATTTACCATTACCATATTAACATAATTACAAACTATAAAAAGACTAATTATTCCCCTCCCTTTACTTAATTTTAAAAGTATCCAAACAAAGTAAAGGATAATCATTCTCTTCTACTCTCCTTCCCTCTACTTTCCTCTACGATTTCTTCTCCCTCCAAACTTCTAAACATAGCATAAAAGTGTTTGTTGTGGCGAATAGTGAAATAAAAATTAAAACAAAATTTGCTACTTTACCTTTTGTTTTTGTGTGTGTTTTTAACTGTTAAAGTGAGGCTTGGATTTTGGTCTGGAAATCTTAAACTTAATATACAAAAAGAGAGTTTAGGAATAAACTTTGTGTATGTGGATTTGAAAACTTTGATATATATATATATATAGGGGATTAAGGATGAGGCATCGGATAGGAGAGATAAGAGATTGCATGGAGGAAATGAAAAAGAAGAAGAGGAGAGAGATGAAACAAAATGGTTGAATGGGAATTGGAAACGTTTTGTTTTGTTTTTTTGTTTTTAAGGTCTACCTAACATAATTCATACACTTATGTTATTTTTTTCTACTACCCTTACATTTAGGAGTATCTATATAATGTTTAAAAATTGAAGCGCAATATTTATTGTTGCTACGCTTTTTTTGAGCCACATCAGCGTAGCATTTTGGTCTAATTAAGTTCACTTTAGTCAATTCGGTTTACTTCAGTCCATTTTGTTCTAATTGAGCATTAAATTAATTCTATTTGTACATTGCCTTTTTAGTTTTGGGTTCAAAAAATCTTTTTCTTCTCTAAATTTTTGGGTTGAAAAATATGAAAATTTTATTTTATTTGAGTCAAACTCTTTAATTTTGGGCTAAAAAAAATATAGTCATTAAAAATTAGAGATATGAGCCTTAAAAACATGATAAATATTCAAAAGATTACCTTAAAATTCAGGTTTCTATATAATATAGACATTATACTTATATTTGAAAAGAAAAGAAAAAAGTTACAATTCTAAACTTATATAACAATTTAAATTTAAAGCAACAAGTTATATGTGTTCCAATGAATGATTTTTTTTTTTTTTTAATATTCATGAATATGTTCAAATTAGTCAACTAATTCACAGAACACGAAGCATGGTACTCTCTTCTCACATTCATGATAAAGTCCACTCATTAAATTTATAATAAGGTCGACCATAAATGTAAGAAGAGAGAGTATCATTTCTTTATAATTCGAGAGTACTTAAGTATTACTCTTTCTCTTCCTTTTCTCTACTCTGTAAGCTGGTATACGCACACACAAACACGTAAAAGGAATGGCAATTTGGTCCAACAATTATATGATTGTCTTCCTTCCAACGTTTTTATTATTGTTTTAGAGTTGGAGAAGTTAGATTTGAACCCTAAAACATCTCTATTAGAAATATCATTTGGTACTAGTTGAGCTATAGAGTTCCTGGGTACTTCCAAGTTTTTATAAGAGCATCAGTATTGGTGGTGGTAAAATAGCAACTATTTTACCACTTCAAACACCAAATAGAGCCTAGCATCAATGGTTCCAAAGCTAAAAAATTTTAGCAAGTTGCTATAGTAAACCAGTATTAAGTTTACTACAGCAACTTGCTAAAATTTTTTATTTATTTCTTTGTTTCTCTTATGCTTGCACACACTTTCTCTGTCTCTTCTCTGTCCTCTCTCATTTCTCATCTCCTCTATCTCTCCATCTTTCTCAGCCTCAAGAATCTCTCTTCACTCCATCTTTCTTTTTCCGCCTGAAGCATCTCTCCTCTCCTCTATCGCATTTTGGTATTGTGGGATTTGAGACAGTGGAATGGGATGGATATCGAGTTCACTGGCCATCATTTCGAAAAGGGTCAGGCTAGATCGGGTTTTATCGAGTATAGTAGGCCCGCTATGAGTGTGCAGTTGAATTCGGTGAAGCTTGACAGGAATGAATAATGACCGTTCATCGTTGTTGTTGTTGTTGCTGTTGAAGTTGTTGTGAAATCCATTACGGGTGATAGACTACCCGAAAATAATTGTATCCTAAAGCTGGATGAAGACTCGAGTTCCAGGTTTCGGTTCGGAGTACGGTGAGGAGGTGGTGTTGATGGGGGTGGGGGTTTTGAGTTTGAAGCTAGACAGCACCAAGGATTTTTTTTTTTCAGGTGAGGCAATGGTGTATTTGGCTAGGCAGTCCAGTAGCAGGTTGGGCAATGGGTGTTTGGCTGGGCAATGGGTATTTGGCGGTGGCTATGGCTGGGTTGTGATGTGATGTGGGGGTTATGGGTGGCTGGGCAGTGGGTATTTGGTTGATCTTAGTTCAAAGAAGAGAAAAAGATGGAGAGGAAGAGAGAATAAAAAATATTAAAAAATGAATATTTAAATGAAGTGAAAAAAAATAGAATCGTGTATTGTAAGAACATCTGTAGCAGATGTTGTAAAAAAAATACAATTTTGCCACACTAAAAATCTACTTTATTATTTTACCACATCATTTTACAACATTCCATTTACCAGATATTTTATACTTTAGTTCTATACATTAAAATAATATTTACTACACTAAAATAATATATTATTTTATTCCCATTTTATCAACAACAACACAACAATCAACTGAACCGGTCAAAATATTGCAGACGGAAGAGAGAAAGAGGAATAAAAAATTAATTTCCAACATTTGCAATCTCATCCGTACCGTGGCAAAATTGCTCAAAAATGCAATGACACTGTAGCATGTTGCAAAGGTTTAGAACATTTAGCACATCTGATAAACCACTCTTTTTGGTGTTTGGTGTGGCAAATGTGCCAAATATTTAGGATTTGGCACATTTGCCACATCTAGTGTGGATGCTCTAAGGTGGAATGTTAAAATAGACAAAATAGTTTTTTGAGTTAAGACCACCAATGCTAATGTTCTAACTAGAAAAATAGGATAATGTGTTCCAAACCATTTCAATGGAGTGATTTAATTGGTTTTTTTTTTTTTTTTTGTGTGGCTATTGGTGGGAAATACCCCATTGTCAGTTAATAACCATAGTAGTCTATTTTTTGTGTTCCAAGATAAATCACTGGGATCTTTTTAAAAATAAAATACAAGGAAAAGGAAAATGTAGAAAACCAGAGTAAAGAAAATGAGAGATTTTGATAAAATGAAATTTTGAGTTCTTGATCTTTTCGATCCTGGTTACAGACTCCAATATATGCATAACCAACTCCGTAGAGTGTGGAATCATCCTAACAACCTATAGCATAAACTAATCAGGTGCTGACACGTGCATAGACGAATCAAATGCTGACACGTGGACTTGTATCAATAACTAACTCCACTAATAACACCTAACTTAAGCTACCTACAATTTAGTCTATTATCATAGCTCTACTATAGGTCATTTTGACTCAGCTTGATCATATTGTTTTACACTTTTTTTCATATTTTTCAAGGCCAAATAATGTTGTTAAATGTTCCCTATTTTGAATTATGATGTACCTCAATGCATGAACAAGAACAATTTTTTCCAGATCCGAGTAAAAGATGAGGTTGTAGTACTAAAGCATATAGTAAGGGTTATCTAAACCTCTGCGGAGATATATCTCAGAGAAAACAAGCAATAAGTAGATATACCTCTCTTCTTTGGGTATAAACTTTTTGATAGTCTGACCTACAAGCCATCGAAACAGTATCATGTCGTTTCTCCGACCTAGAATATGACACTTATCTTCTTTCATAGGTAAGAACAGAAGGTTCACGCTTAGATCTGAACGGATTCTCAGCCTATTAATAACATCTTCGGAAAAAGAATTTTTCCTATGGAAGGAGAGAAGGACATCATAAGCAGCACTGAAGAAAATATTTATGAAAAAAGGCCCAAAGCTTTTGACACCAAACTTTGCCATGTAATATAGACAAATAAGAAGTGTTATAAAAGAACAAGAGCAAAAAAAAAATACAAAAATAAAAAAAAATAAAAAACAAAAAAAGAGGGTAAACGTATTAAATAGTTTGGCTGCAACTCACTCTTAATAAATGGAGTTAAGTGTGGTTCACCAGGTCCAACATTCTCCTCATTAAAATTTCGGCCGCACATCTTTTAAGCCATCTATCCTTATTAACTCATAAGTGAAAAAACGTGGTGATAAAGAGGGCCGATAAGAAACTAAAGTAAAGGGATTCGAGAACTCAAAGAGAGTCGAGGACATTGTTCTGGGTTGTGTTTTGACAAGTTTGATTGTGTTTTACATTACTTTTTTGAGGTCTAGGACAGTGATAGAGCTTTGGGTTGTGTTTTAAGTTTTAACAAGTTTTTTTTTTTTTCCGTATTCCGTAAGTTGAAGAGTATTGTGTGTGACTTCTAGCTATTTATAAGCACACAAATTTCTAATAGAGCATGGCTGGCATACATTAATGTACCCATAACAATGTTACTTGTGGTGCGGTGCGATTATGCTAATTTGCAAGCAGTTTTAGTGTGGTTTTTGCAATTTAGCGAACACCCCTACATAACACCCTAACCGAGTGGGCTAGTCAAGGAGCAGCAAAGGGAGTGAAAAGGATGGGTCGGCTAGTCAAGGAGCAGCATGCACAGGGTACTCAATTGTGCAGTAGAGGGAGAAAAGACAAGTTTGATACATTTTCATATTCGTTTATGTGCAGCAGAGGGGGAAAAGATAAGATTTAATGATACTGGGACCATATGGACCCAGTTGAACCACTAAAGGACGCTATTATCAAATTCTTAAGTATGGTCACACGTTTTCCCTTTTCATTATTTATTTATTTAAGCTCAATGTTTTCTATTCTAAACATCTACTTAAGACTTGAGTCATGCAAGTATGCAACACCATTTCAAGTCTTTCACATATATCACTACAAAAAATTGATTCTACAACCGTGTTTTTTTCCTAGTAGTTTAAAAAATGCCACTATAGGAGACCTAAAACAGTGTTTATAGAAACTGCCACAATAGGTTGACTTATTATTGCAATTTAAAACCGACACTTTTTAAACCGCTGTTATAATTATACTACCATAGCACTTTAAAAAACTGCCACAATAGGTAGAGCTATTACAATGGTTTCCAACTGCTGCTATAGGTTTGAAATTTTTTTTTTTTTTTTGGTATTTTAAATGACCTATTACAGCAGTTTTAGAACCGCCACTATAAGTTTGCTCATATTGAGGACCTATTACGACAGTTCTAAAACTGCCACTAGAGGTTTGAAATTTATATTTTTTTTATTTTAAATAACCTATTATGGTGGTTTTAGAATTGCCACTACAGGTTTGCTCATATTAAGGACCTATTACAACAATTTTAAATCTGCCGCTATAGGTTTGAAATTAATATTTTTATTTTATTTTTGTATTTTAAATAACCTATTACAACTGTTTTAGAACTGCCGCTATAGGTTTGCTCATAATGAATACCTGTTACGACGATTTCAAAACTGCCGATATAGG
Source organism: Lithocarpus polystachyus (assembly GCA_033629205.1). Lineage (NCBI taxonomy): Eukaryota > Viridiplantae > Streptophyta > Magnoliopsida > Fagales > Fagaceae > Lithocarpus > Lithocarpus polystachyus. The sequence continues at coordinate 43,504,137 of CM066172.1, forward strand.
TTTTACATTAAGAACTCTTTCTCTTCTTTAAAATGGCCTATTATGGCGGTTTTGAAACCGCCACTATAGGATTTCAAAATTAAGAAAATTATTTTAACTGACTTATTACGGCGGTTTTAAAACTGCTGCTATAGGTTTTAACATAGCCCATAATTTAATGACCTATTGCAGCAGTTTCAAACTGTTGTAAGATTGCAATCATAGTCGATTTGAATCACCTATTGCATGCAAGTCACTTCACCATTTTAAAATAAATTTCCCACTTTTATCCTTGCACAATGCTAAATTACTAAATAACCCTTACTACTTTTAAAAAATGGACCAAAATACCTAGCCCACTTGTTTAAGTAATCACATGACCAATTCCCCCAAAATTTCCACTCTTTCTCAACCCCAAAACTCCATTCTCCCTCTCTTACTCTCCACCTCAGTCTCCCAAATGGAATGAGCTTGAACTCGGTTTAAAAAAAAGTCTACAAAGCTCTTATAACCACTAAGATTGCAATCATAGTCGATTTGAATTTATTAGCTTTATTCCTACTATAAGAACTGTGACCTAATGGGACTGAGATTCTTTTCTAATGGTAAAACAAAATCCTTCGCTAGAAATCTCAAAGTGGACATTCAACTAGAGAAGCATTTCCCTCTAACCATAGGGACTAACATGGAGTCGCCACTTAATTTAATTAAATGAAAATTTGAGAAAATCTCAAAGTAAAGTTGATTAATGAATAGTAAAAAATTATATGAAATATCATATAAATCAAAATTACATGGCCTTAGTCTTGAATAGAATTTAGTAAAAAGATATAATGTTAGTGGCGGCTCTAGAAATTATTTCTAAAGTAGTCATTAAGAACCTTAAACTATAAACAATCTAACCAAAAAAAAACTTGAATATATCAACATCACACAAAAAAAAAAGGCAAATACATGAAGTTTTAAATTGTCCTTCTACTAACAAAATCAAAAACTAAAAAAGGGACTAATGAGAGATAAAGTGAGAACTAAGAATGGTAAGATGAGAGTAATAAAGAGAGAGGTAGTATAAAAATGACAATAGAGAAGAGAAAAATGGAGAATGTGAGAGACAGACAGAGAGCAACAATGACATCTACTATGACTACGAGCCGAGTTGGCAAGGAGAATAAAGTTGTCAAGGCCGCCGAGAAGAACTCACAATCACAGTATCTCTCTTGATAACATTTTTTTAGGAAAAATACAATTGGGGATTAATTATATGGAATGGGTTGAATGAGTTACAAATTTGAACGGACTTTTGTTAAATATTTTGGCCATCTATTGTTGTTTGAGCTATTTTTACTGTTATTTGGACTATTTTTTATTATTATTATTTGTACTCCTTTATTTAAGAGGTTAAGGACTATGTTTAGGTGCCAATATTATTTTTGTAAGTAGGGATACAACAAAATGTCACAATAATTTCACATTTCTAAATTAGTATACCAAACAAAATTTTAATTAGAAATTATGGTGGGCCCATGTGTTAATTGGCAAGCTAATTTAAGAATTTTCTAAAAATTCTGTGACATTTTGTTGTGTGGCTAACATTATTCTTATTTTTGTTGAACTCAAATTCTTGAAATTTTCAAATCAAGGTGTTAAATATTTTTTTAGGATATACAAAATAGGTTAGTTTAAAAATAATTATGTATATAATTTTTTTTGTTTTCAAGTCAAGGTGTTGATGTGACCACCATGGCTTACATGTAAAGCTACCACTACTTTATGGTGTAATTACAATATAGTAAATAAAAAATAAATAGAAAATTATATCGATAATCCTAATTTATGTCTATTAGATTAAGTTTGGATGGATTCTCAAAGAAAGAAAAAGGATTAAGTTTGAATGTTATGTTATAGAGTAAGAAAGTATTAGACACTCACGCTGCCCAGTTTAAGAATTGTCTTTTAGGGTACAATTGTCAATGTAAGCAACTTGCTTACCTATTGCAACCCATTTGCACGTGTTGCACAAGCTAAAATTAAAGTTTTAGCTTTGTCTTAAAAGCCTCACTATGCCTATTAAGTTACCTTGTTTTCCTCGCTCACATTACCTCTCTCCTTTGAGTCACACTCATGACCATAACAAGAACTCATTGACCTTCTTCTTTTTTTACATCTTTTCTTACCGGATGAAATTTTAACCTATGACGTCTACTTCATAATGATTATTCTTTATTATTAGGTAAAAACACTAATTAATTTTTGGTATATGCGTGGTTTAAACTCTAAATATCTTATTTGACAACAAAATACTTTACTAATTAAGTTAACTAAAATCCATAACTCTTTGAACATAAGAACAGGGCCAAATTTACCGTTGGACTAAGGCCAAATCACCTTCCATCAGATCAGTAGGCATTAGGACATATTAGTGCCTAGTACGAATCCCTCAACAATCGAGCAGCTAGTTGGATCTTTGTTCAAATCTAGAGGAGATACACCCCAGAAAGAAGGGCCCAACCAAAACGAGATTTTCTTGTGCTTTTTCACTCTAGAATGCTTGTGAGCATTTATTCGGACAGTTGAGATGTGAGGCATTTTATCGAACATTCAGCTTGCGTAACATTAGACACTCAATTGTCTTGGACCATGCACCATCTTCTCTTGCATAACTATAAATATTTAGGTAATTCACAAACCTACCCTGAGGTTTGTGATAATACCAATTAGGTCCAAAACATTTTAAAACCAATTAATTTAGTCCTTAAAAGACAACTTTTTCCCTAACCATACAAACACTGTTAGTTAGTGATTCTCTCTTCTCTCTTGTCACTCTCAGACCTCTCTCTTCTCTCTGGGCTTCAGATATTTGCAAATGATAAAAACAAGTGAAATCCATTTTAAAATACACCTCCAGCCCTTGCCTTAAAGTACACCTTACCTGCAATTATTTGAAGCCGATTAAAATACACATTGCCTGCAAGTATCTGAAGCCGAGTTCTAGTGCTCCATCTAGGCTCTACCTACCTAAGGCCTAATTGATAAGGCTCCATTAACGCACTTGTGAGATAGACCAAAAACACACCATCAAAAATCACAAAAAAAAAAAAAAAATCCCTTTCAAAACCAATAGACACCCAAATAAACCAGCAAAAATCCAAGCCAAACAACACACATAAACCCTTTGTAAATTCCCAATAAAATCCCAACAAAAAACCAACAAAAATCTCAACCAAACAACATAGAAATCAATACAACCCTAACTGCCAACCTCTTGAAGAAACACTACCAAAATCTGAAATCCAAAGGCCATGCACGATCCACAACGTTGCCGCAAAGAGGATGAGAAAGTTTGTTGAAGGCAAGATCTAGACTGAAGCACCACCACCGTGTGGGTTGTGATTTGAGAGAGAGAGAGGTGGGGCGAGAGTCTGCTGACGGTGTTAATGGCGTCAATCTTGCGGTGGGAATTGGGAAAACACTTGCATGGTAGTGTTGCTGACGCCGATGATCAAGTTCATGGGCTTCATCGTGGCTGAGTTTTGGTTAAAGAGAGAGTTCTGAGAAGGAGAAGTCAGTGAAGAGATAGGGAGAGGAAAGAGACAGAAGAGAAAATAAAAAACTTACGATGTTTGTTTTAAGTCTAGGGACAAAATTGTCTTTTTAGGATCAAATAGGTAGGTTTTAATATGTTTTGGACCTAGTTGGTATTATCACAAATTTCAGGGTAGGTTTGTAAAATTTATTCTAAATATTTTGTTGTTAATTGAATCTCAAAGTGGCAGCTTACAATGTTAATCAACTGTACTTAACATGCCAAAATTTACGAGTCCTTCTATTATAGTTTACTAGGAGTCAACTGCACATCAAATAGCAAAAGAAAAAAAGAGTCAACTGCTCATCAGAAAAACAATACAAACTTCATTTCATGTATCTTCATTATTTCTTTTCCACCTTAGTAGTACAGCATTCCTTACTCTTTTGGCAAGTGAATACAACATTCCTCCATTAATTCTCATTTTTCTTTTAAGGATTTAAGCTCCTCAATTAAGGCATCATCATCCATATACGAAGATCCACCAACTTGAACAGCTTTCTTAGCCTTCTCTGCAAGCTCTCCAGCTCGTTTTCTCATCTCCACAACCTCATCACCACCACCACCCATCAACCTTTTCACTGCCACCTCCACCTTCTCCCTCACAATCAACGCTTTCTTGTAAGACTTAATCGACCTCCACTCTATGCTCCCAACTTGAACTCCAATCCCCAACACATCAATAACCAATTTCTCATTGCAGAACTGTTCAGCAGAGAGTGGCCACGTAATTATAGGCACACCACAACAAACTCCCTCCAACATAGAGTTCCATCCACAATGAGTCAAAAACCCTCCCACTGCACCATGTTCTAATATCAATAACTGGGGTGCCCACCCTTTTAGTATCACACCCTTCTTTGATTCCTTAATCCTCTCTTCAAATCCACCAGGAAGGAAATTTTCTTCATCTTTGAAGGCTTTTCCAACAACCCAAATGAATGAATGGTTGGAAGCCTCAAGAGCATGAGCAATCTCAACAAACTGTCCTAGAGCAAAATTGGGTTTGCTTCCAAAACTAATATAAAGAACTAAATTGGGTTCTTTCTCATCCAACCAACCTAAACAATTTTGATCAGCTTGTTTGCCTCTCTCAGCCTTACCAGTAACATTTGTGTTACATAGAGAAGCTGGTCCTACAAGCCAAGCCTTCTTTCCCATCTCCTTTCTGGAAAAGTCTGCAAAAGCTGGCTCCAAATCGTAGAAACTATTAACCACAAACCCAAAGCTCTTTTCTTCATCTTTTTCCATCTTATCAAAACGCCCAGATTTGTCTTTAACAAAATCAGGAAGTTGAGACCTTATCAGCTCGATCCGATCAGGAAGGCCCAGCACTACAAAAGGCTCATAATCTGAACCCACTTTCTCATGTGGTTCATACTTTCTTAAACTCTCTGCAACACAACCAGGGAGGCACCCACTACCATTGAAGAAAATCCTTCTAATACCGAGCTCATCGAAAAGCTCAACAGCCCAACGGTGAAACATGTCGAAGACAATGCAGTCGGGTTTGTGTTCAATGAGGAAGAGTTTGAGAGGTTCTTGGAGGACTGTGGTGTCAGTGAAAGGGGTTGCAGACATGTCAGATTCAGGTGAAACTGCACCGTCTGGTAATTGGAGAGCATGGATGGAAATTGGTTGGCCAGAGTTTTGGTCACGGAGGATGGAGTTTTGGAAGTGAAGAGCGTTTGTGGGAGTGACTATGATAGTGGATTTGGCTCCATGGGAAGCAAAAAGTTTTGCCATGTCTACCATTGGGATCTGGTGGCCTCCACCCACGAAAGGAAAGAAGAACATTTCGACTGTACGAGTTTTTGAGTCCATGGATGCTTTGACTTTTGAGAGAGAGACAGAGAATGAGAGAGTATAAATGAGAAATCCTTGTGTTCCGGTTTTTATAGGAGTAATTCTGGTACCGTACCCTATTACACCTATTTTTCACAATCTTATGTGTTACAGTGTGACTCACTGCACTCTTACTCGACATTTTTGTTTACTACTAGTCTACTAGTATTTACCGTGTGCTAAGTTATGACAAAACTGTGGCACAAAAGGACATGGTTTTAGAAATTTTCGTTTCAATGGAGATAAAAAGCATAGGTTTAAATGAAGAAAAAAAATTTAGGATCACACCTTTTCTACCACAACTATGTTATAAATGTAATGTAATAAGCTCCAAGTAACGTAGAAAAAGTAGTGTGTCTTGACAGCAGATACATAATTGTCAAAAAAATTTATGATAAAATTTGTGGTCCTATCATTATACTTGTGTATTGAGGTACAGATTATTATGTACAGCTTTTTAAATCTTCTTTCTTTTCACTCTTTCAAAATACAAGTACATAAGAACATCATTATTAGTGGAGGCATGTTACTATAATGATATTTTTGCCTCCTCAAACTACAAAATATTGTGCTAGATTAGTGGTACCATAGCTAAAAAAATTTAGCTACATGCTTACTGTAGCAAGTAGCTACTTGTTTTAATATTTTTTTATTCATTTGCTTCTTCTTTTTTTCTTTCAGACTTTTGGCTCATCTCTCTCTCTCTCTCTCTCTCTCTCTCTCTCTCTCTCATGTTAATCCCCTCTCTGACCAGAGCTCCTGTCTCTCTCACCCTCTCTCTCTCTCTCTCTCTCTCATCTCAGATCAATCTGCCATGGGTCATGCCATGGATCAAGCCCTTGCCGCCATCCTTGAATCCATCTCTTTTCTCTCTTCGCTCAAATCGGAATTTGGGTGATTGGGTTTTTTTTGTGTGTTTGGTTGATTTTTGGTTGATCTTTGCTTAGATCGGAATTTGGGTGTTTGATTTTTTTTTTTTTTTTTTCCTTGTGAGTTTGGTGGCTATGATGGTAGTTGTAGTAGTAGTTTGGTGGCTATGGTGGTGGTATGGTGTTTGATTTTTTTTTCTCTATGAACTTGGTGGCTATGGCTGTGGTTGTGGTTGTGGTTGCCTTAGGTTGTGTTGGTGGTTGTGGCTATGTTGGGCTTGGTTGTAACAGTAGGTTATGGTTGTGGCTGTGTTGGTGGTAGGTTGATTTTTTTTTCTTGCCGTGAGCTGTGGTTGCCACATGGAGGTTGTGACTGGTGGAGGTGGTGGCGGTGGTGGTGGTAGTGGTGGTGGTGGTTGTGGCTAGGTGAAAGGTTTTTGCAATGGATATTTTTTATTTTATTTTATTTTAATGAGTTCTTTATATTATTTTAATATAGTATGTAAAAATATAGATTTATTAATATTGAGTGTATTAAAAGGTGAAGGAAAATAGCCAAAATTTTGCCTCTGCCAACATGAATACTCAAATCGAATAAGTTTAGTGCCACACATTTTGGTACAACAAATATCACAACTCACCCAGATGACAAATTGTGCCTTGTAAAAAGATGATGGATCACGTCGAGCAAAAGAATTCCTCCTCAGTTAGCAAAGATAACAGCTTTTATACTATCGTCGTTAGTGACGTATACTTTGATTGAGATTCTCAGTTTTCTTGCTTCTTCTTTTTTTTTTTTTTTTTTTTTTTGTCTTTTTTGGTTGCTAAGTTTTCGTGCCTAAAAGTCAAGCTATGATTGGTTTGTAAGATAAATTGATGAGATCCGTTTCACATTCAGTGACCCAGACTGTAGCTTCTTTTGTATTTATGATAAGACTTTCAGTTGCAGATGGTGAGCGTGTCAAGGTGTACTTTTTTTTTTTTTTTTTTTTTTTTTTTTTTTGGGAGAAGAAGCGTCAAGGTGTACTTTGTGGTCGACCACTCTTTAAACTCGCATGAAAGGGTTGACCACAGTAGTGGCCTTCACATGCGTTAGAGCATCTACAGTAGATATAGTATAAAAAATACCATTTTAACATATTAAAAGTCTATTTTACTATTTTATCACATCATTTAACAACATTCTATTTATTAGATGTTCTATTCTTTAATTTTATATATTAAAATAATATATACAACATATTAAAATAATATTTACAAATCACCAAACTCAATCAACAGGCACCACACTGCTGCCAACAACCAACAGCCACCATCACATCCTCCACAACCCAAAACACAATTCAAAACAAACCCATAGCACACCAAATCGGAAGCCCCACCACCACCACACCCTCAACCACAAACCCCGACAAACCCACCGCCTCCACACCCTCACGCACACCCACTTCCAAACCCAAAACCTTCATAATCCAAGTCAACCCAGACTCCAAACCCACCATCTTCCCCCCACACTCTCCGCTGCCTCCACGCCACTCGCTCCCCTCAATTCCTCAGACTCAAAACCACCAGTAACTCCGACCTCCTCAAAGAGTCCGACTTTGGCTCTGACCTCGTCTTCGCCGTCATCGACACTAACATTACTCCCAACCACAAAAGCTTCAACGACCAAGACCTTGGACCCATACCCACCCATCCGAACCCACCCACCTCCGTCGAAACCGAACCCAGCCAACACAATCTGAACCCACACATCACCGTCTAAACCCAACCATTGCCCAACCCACCCATCAAATCACAGCCAAAAAAAAAAAAAAAACAGAAAAACCATTGCTAGAGAGAGATCGGCGTGGAAGTGATTGTTGGCGTCGGCATGGAAGAGCAGTGAGGGTGAGAGAACAAAAGATGAGAGGTTGAGAGAGTTCTGGAGAGGATTGGGGTTTGAGAAAAAAAAGAGAGGAAGAGACTGACGGAGAGATGAAAGAGAAAGATCAATAAAAAATAATAAAGCCGTGTGCCATATTGCTCCGTATCGTGCCAAAGTTATCACGGTACTGTAGCATATTGTATAAATTTAACACATTTAGCACATCTGATAAAGCTCTGTTTTTTGTGTTTGATGTGCCAAATACCAAATATTATAGCATTTAGCACATATACCACATCTGCTGTGAATGCTCTTACGAAAATGAAAAATAAAAGACGGCAAAGAGCTATTTACTTTAATTGAACCGCCCACATACCAAGCATTCCAATCCAAGCCTGGCTTATTTAGCAAAAAAAATGAAAAAAAAAAAAAATCCAAGCTTGGCTTTTTACCCCTCCAAACTTTCTTTATCCCAAAACGGTCAAAATCATAACAACCTCTCCTTTAAGGGAAAATAAAATAAAATAAATTTTAGTTATAAAATTAGTTATAATTTAAGGTTACTTTATTTATTTAATAATTTTTTATTGAAGGTAAATTTTGACAAATCTACTATTGGATTACATCTTCTTCTTATATCCTCCAAACTTACAAAATTTCTAGAAAATTAAATATCAATAGCTATATTATCAATAAATTGTTTAAATTGCAAATTTTTATAGTTTAAAATTGTGCATAAAATATAAATTTATAGATCATATAGTAAATAATATCCGATTGACACAAAATTTGACATGTATATTAAGAGCATAAAAAGCATACAATTTAAAAGTTAGATTTTCAAAATATATAATAATATTTATTTTATTGAATAAGATTGTAACCTTAGACTACAACCAATTTTATAATTAAACTTTATAAAAAAAAAAAAAAAAAGTTGAAACAACATCATTTTGAACATAAGTTATGAAAAAAAAAAAAAAAAAACAAAAGAAACACCTATCAATCAAGGATCACAATCCAACAAACTAAATTCATTTAAAATCTATCAAGATTTTATATTAGGATTTTCAAAATTTGGGATATCAACAATTAATTAGAGGTTGACATTATGGCATCACTAGAATTGATTTTTGAATTATTTGTATTTTTCTTTAGAAAATGATAAATATTGTACTTGGTTTTTCCACAATCTACAAAATTAAATAAAAGTCATATTTATTATATCCTTATGTATCTAATATTCATCAAATTATAAAACTAACCAGTTTGGCCAAATTAAAAATTAAAAACATCTAAGTGCATTAGTCCTTGCGATGATTGCTATTCTCCGTAACACCATTTGAGGATCTCAAGGTCAATAATATACGGTCCACCAAAAACAAGATAGTGAGTGACAACATGCAATAGATCGTAGCACTTATAGATCAAAGGGAATTCCTCTAAACTCACTACATGGGGTTCATAACATCGTTCATTTGTATTTTTATCATATGACTTATTTAGATGATTTAATAACTCATGATTTAATATACATGTATTGTCTTATAAATCACCAAACTAATTAGGAGACTATGGCTATATTTGGTAACCGTTTTTTTCCTCATTCACCATGTCATACTTGTCTCTATCTTTTCTTTTCTTTTTTTGTTAGGTGGCTATTATCTAGTGGATTTTGGTTATCCATGCACCTTGGGGTTTCTACCTCCGTATCGTACTGAGAGATACCATCTATGAGACTTTCGAGGTGGGAATCGTCTTGAATGTGTTAAAGAGCTTTTCAATTATAGACATTCTTCTCTTCATAATGTAATAGAAACTTTCGAGGTACGACTTCCATCTACATACCCAAACACAGAGTTTAGGAGAAAGAATCAGACCCGTAGATGTCGCCGCAATTACCTCAAATGCTTAACTCCCTTCAGCGGTTAATAACTTTCATAGCCGTTGAAGAAGTTATGTCGATGTCCATAAACCTTGGAGCAGTTACAAAGCGAATAACCGCTCTAAGGTTCACTATATAAAGACCGGCCTACTCCAAATGAAGGTAAGTTTTTCAGAACATCGCTTCCCTCTAAGTCTAAACATTGTTGTTTTCTACAAGAAACTAACTTCACCATCGGAGGGGATTTGGCCGGTCAACCCCGGTCATCCTTTGATTGTATTCTTCCTTACAGGTCTTCGCAACCAACGACCGCCATCGAAGCCGGAACGTTCAGCCTACTGATTCTCTATATCATCATTATATATAAAACATTTGATTTTATAATTCCTCTAAGTGTAAGGATTTTAAATACTTTAAAGCAAACGTGTTTTTGAATTAGAATAAATATAATTTTTTTTTAAATTAACCAAACAAAACAAAATTCAACTTTTTCAAAAACAACTACCACACAAATTTCCTGAATTTTTTTTTTTTTTTTTGGAAAATGTGTTTTTCCTTTCAACTAACCAAGAATGTTTTTTATTTTGAAAACAAACAAAATAATAATAATAATAATAATAATAATAATAATTTTTTTCTCTTTCCTTTTAAAACAAGAAAATTAAAATTAAAAACGAAAACAGTTACCAAACATGGCTTTAAGTATAACTAATAATTTGTTGGGTTCTTTTGGGCCATTTTCAGTTTTAGGAGACCAAGTATAATATGAGGGAGGCCCTCTATCCCCTGCCAATCTTATTTAATTCAATCAAAAATAAGTTCAAATAGACATCACCAGTTGGTTTTTTTTTTTTTTTTTTTTTTTTAATAATAAGACAGAGGGCGCATATTTTTTAGTCAGTCACATGATCATATCCTCATCTTGTTTAATGTTTTATTGAAGGAAGAGAAACCCCGTATATCTAGTTGCCACTGCCAGTAGTGGTCCTCGTAAGAAATTATGTAGTGAAAAACAATATGCAATGCTTTCAAGACCATTGTAATTACTAATTAAGCAAAAAACGACATGATCATGTGACTGACCATTAGTGTTAGCAGTTACTCACTAAATTACCAACAAATCATTCTTGATCTAATCTCCGGCAGTTTCCAGACTCTCTCTTTGCAGGAAAGACCTGAGCTCTTCTATGAAAGACTCCAAATTGACATAAGAAGAGCCATCTTCTTCAACAGCTCTCTTTTGCCTTTTTCCCAACTCTTTCACTCTCTTTCTCATTTCCACCACCTCAACTTCATTGTTACCTGATGAGAATCAACAAGCATTCAAGGATCCATTACATGTTCCAGTTGGGCCTATTACTAGAGCAAAATCCAAGAAGATTAAAGAAGCACTTAATGGGCTGACTCAAGAGATTTGGGCTGATTCACATTCCAAGCTGATTCTCTTTTGCCTTTTTCCCAACTCTTTCACTCTCTTTCTCATTTCCACCACCTCAACTTCATTGTTACCTGATAAGAATCAACAAGCATTCAAGGATCCATTACATGTTCCAGTTGGGCCTATCACTAGAGCAAGATCCAAGAAGATTAAAGAAGCACTTAATAGGCTGATTCAAGAGATTTGGGCTGATTCACATTCTAAGCTGGGCCTAAAAGAAGATGAAGGCATAATAAATTTAATTCAAGCTATTGAGGGCTGATCTGGCTTCATTGGGCGTTATTTATGGCATGGATTTATAACTGATTGACTTTCTAGCTCCATATCAGTTAATAGATACTTTTCCTAATTTAGATCTTCTAATTTTGGACCAGATCTACTTTAAATTTAGGCTTTTATTATTTAGAACGTTTTTTTAGCTTTTTTCCTATTTTGGATCTGCTATTTTCAAACCAAATTAGATTTTATTTAGGGTTTTATTATTTAGTACATTTTTTATATTTTCTACATTCAGTCATGCCTTATAAATAGCATGCACTCATTGTAATAGGAAGGATTATTGAATAAAAATCAGAAAAAGGTGAGACTTTGCTCTTCTCTTTAGTTCTTCAAGAACTGTGAACTTATCAGGGATTTCTTCCTTGTGGCGTTCAAACTTTATACCTTTGGTTCGTGATTCCTTTATAATCATTGGGTCAAGATCTGTTACTTATACCTTTGGTTCGCGTTTCTCTTATAAACGTTGGGTCAGGGTTTCTATCAAAATCTGAATTTTAGCTTTCTTGGACAATATTCCAATATTGTGTGTTGGGTCTCAAAGCGAGTCGATCAAGGTTCGCATCATTTGGTATCAGAGCTCAGGTTCTAAAATCAGTTTTCTATCCTTTTATCTTTTGTTTCCTGTTATCTACCTATCTTGTTCCGTTTCTGTTCTTTGTTCTTTGTTCTTGTTCTGTGACGTGCCCTAGGTTAAAATTGTGCACTGAGTTCCCAAAAAAAAAAAAAAAAAAAACGTGAAAAAAAAGACTACAGAAAAGAAAAAAAAAACGTGAAAAAAAAAGACTGCAGAAAAAAAAACGTAAAAAAAAATGTTTTTAGTTTCAGTTCTCTCAGACCAAATATATTGTTTTCTTTTGTCCTATTTTTCTTTGATTTGTGTTTCTGTCATATTTTCTTGCCATTGGTATTTGTTTAAATACTACAAGTTGAATTTCTTGATCAAGTTTATTAGTTTATTGCAGAACTGAAAATAGGAAGCTACGAGTGAAAAAAGGCAAGAGAGTGTGAGACTAATATCGGGAAAAAGCCAATTTAAAAGTGAAACACGAGTGGGAGTGACAAAATCTGAGTGCAAACACGTGAGGGAGTGTTGTGAGGAATTATTTATTACATTTCTTTGTAGTTTTAAAAATATGTCTTGCAGGGGTGAAACATCAAATAAGGAAGGAGAAGAGGAGTCATCTATCATGTTACAAGCTATGCAACAAAAATTTGAACGCATGAACGTGGTGTTTAATGAGATTCAAGATCAGTTGGACAGGCAAGATACTGATATTGCTAATTTGCGTGAGGAGCGTCCCCAAAGAGCCCCTAATGCTAGAAGGCAAGAAAGGTATGCGCGCGTGGATGATTCTGATGACTACCACGAGGATGAGTTTGAAGATGAAGAGGATCAAGTTTTGTGGAACAATGGGGGCAGGTTTGCGCGAAGGGGCGAAAGGCATGGTAGAAGATTCCGAAGAGATCCAAGATTGCAAGATGGGGCTGACAGAAACCTAGGAAGCATAAAAATGAAAATACCATCATTCCAAGGGAAAAATGATCCAGAAGTGTACTTGGAGTGGGAAAAGAAGGTGGAGTTCATCTTTGATTGCCACAACTACTCCGAGGAGAAAAAGGTAAAACTAGCTGTCATTGAGTTTACTGACTAT